>JAURSC010000096.1:0-163839 GCA_030788265.1 Drosophila americana | reverse complement strand
CTCCTCATATATAGACAAATCGGACTACTATATCATATAGCTATATCATATAGCGGACCACTATTTCATATAGCTGCCATAGGAACGATCGGTCGAAATTAAGTTGTATGAAAAAAATTTTTTTTTTTTGAGGATATCTTGACCAAACTCGGCATAAATTAGTTTTACTATACTCCCCAAGTATAGACAAAATCTATTAAGATCGGACCACTATTCATATAGCTGCCATAGGAACGATCGTTTGAAAAAGAAGTGTATGAAAAAACATTTTTTCTTAAAGATATCTTGACCAAACTCAGCATTTATTAGTTTTACTATACTCCTCATATATAAGCAAAATCCTAGAAGGATCGGACCACTATATCATATAGCTGCCATCGGAACGATCGATCGAAAATAAAGTTGCTGTATGACAAAACATTTTGATTTTCAAGATATCTTGACCAAACTCGGCATTTATTATTTTACTATACTCCTCATATATAAGCAAAATCCTAGAAGGATCGGACCACTATATCATATAGCTGTCATAGGAACGATCGGTCGAAATTCAGTTGTATGAAAAACTTTTTGTATTTCAAGATATCTTGACCAACCTCGGCACTAATTAGTTTACTGTACTCCTAAATATAGGCAAAATCCTAGAAGGATCGGACAATTATATCATATAGCTGCCATAGGAACGATCGGTCGAAAATAAGGTTGTATGAAAAAACATTTTGTTCTTCAAGATATCTTGACAAAACTCGGCATTAATTGTTTTACTGTACTCCTTATATATATGAAATCCTATTAAGATCGGACCACAATATCATATAGCTGCCATATGAACGATCGGTCGAAAATAAGTTATATGAAAAAACATTTTGTTCTTCAAGATATCTTGACCAAACTCGGCAATTATAGTTGTACTATACTCCAATATATAACAAATCGGACTACTATATCATATAGCTATATCATATAGCGGACCACTATTTCATATAGCTGCCATAGGAACGATCGGTCGAAAATTAAGTTGTATGAAAAAACATTTTGTTCTTCAAGATTTCTTGACCAAACTCGGCATTATTGTTTTACTGTACTCCTGATATATATGCAAAATCCTATTAGATCGGACCACTATATCATATAGCTGCCATAGGAATGATCGGTCGAAAATTAAGTTGTATGAAAAAACATTTGTTCTTCAAGATATCTTGACCAAACTCGGCATTTATTAGTTTTACTATACTCCTCATATAAAGGCAAATCCTAAAAGGATCGGACCATTATATCATATAGCTGCCATAGGAACGATCGGTCGAAAATTAGGGTGTATGAAAAAACATTTTGTTCTTCAAGATATCTTGACCAAACTCGGCATTAATTAGTTTTACTATACTCCCCATGTATAAACAAAATCCTATTAAGATCGCACTACTATATCATATAGCTGCCATAGGAAGGATCGGTCGAAAATAAGTTGTATGAAAAAAAACATTTTGTTTTTTATGATATCTTGACCAACCCTCGGCATTAATCAGTTTTAGTGTACTCCTCATATATAGCAAAATCCTAGAAGGATCGGACCACTACATCATGTAGCTGCCATAGGAACGATCGGTCGAAAATTAAGTTGTATGAAAAACATTTTGTTTTTATGATATCTTGACCAAACTCGGCATTTGTTAGTTTTACTATAGTCCTCATATATAGGCAAAATTCTAGATGGATCGGTCCACTATATCATATAGCTGCCATAGGAACGATCGTTTGAAAATGAAGAAGTTGTATAAAAAAACATTTTGTTCTTAAGATATCTTGACCAAACTCGGCATTAATTAGTTTTACTGTGCTCCTCATATATAGGCAAAATCCTAGAAGGATCGGACCACAATATCATATAGCTGCCATAGGAACGATCGGTCGAAAATAAGGTTGTATGAAAAAACATTTTGTTCTTCAAGATATCTTGACTAAGCTCGGCATTATTTGTTTTACTGTACTCCTGATATATATGCAAAATCCTATTAAGATCGGACCACTATATCATATAGCTGCCATAGGAATGATCGGTCGAAAATTAAGTTGTATGAAAAAACATTTTGTTTTTATGATATCTTGACCAAACTCGGCATTTATTAGTTTTACTATACTCCTCATATAAAGGCAAAATCCTAAAAGGATCGGACCATTATATCATATAGCTGCCATAGGAACGATCGGTCGAAAATTAGGTTGTATGAAAAAACATTTTGTTCTTCAAGATATCTTGACCAAACTCGGCATTAATTAGTTTTACTATACTCCCCATGTATAAACAAAATCCTATTAAGATCGCACTACTATATCATATAGCTGCCATAGGAAGGATCGGTCGAAAATTAAGTGTATGAAAAAACATTTTGTTTTTCATGATATCTTGACCAACCTCGGCATTAATTAGTTTTAGTGTACTCCTCATATATAGGCAAAATCCTAAAAGGATCGGACCACTATATCATATAGCTGCCATCGGCCGAAAATTAAGTAGTTGTATGAAAAAACATTTTTTTTTTTCAAGATATCCTGACCAAACTAGGCAATACTTAGTTTTACTATAATCCTCATATATAGGCAAATCCTATAAGGATCGGGTCACTATATCATATAACTGCAATGGGAATGATCGGTCGGAAATAAAGTGTTGTATAAAAAACATTTTGTGTTTCAAGATATCTTGACCAAACTCGGCATTAATTAGTTTTACTGTGCTCCTAATATATAGGCAAAATTCTATAAGGATCAGACCGCAATATCATATAGCTGCCATAGGAACGATCCATCGAAAAATAAGTTGTTGTATGAAAAAACATTTTGTTTTGAAGATATCTTGACCAAACTCGCATTAATTCGTTTTACTATACCTCTCATGTATAGACAAAATCCTATTAAGATCGGCCTACTATATCATATAGCTGCAATAGGAACGATCGGTCGAAATTAGTTGTATGAAAAAACATTTTGTTTTTCATGATATCTTGACCAAGCTCGGCATTTATTAGTTTTACTATACTCCTCATATATAGGAAAAATCCTAGATGGATCGGACCACTATATATAGCTGCCATAGGAACGATCGGTCGAAAAATGAGTTGTATGAAAAAACATTTTGTTTTTCATGATATCTTGACCAACCTCGGCATTAATTAGTTTTACTGTGCTCCTCATATATAGGCAAAATCCTAGAAGGATCGGACCTCTATCTCATATAGCTGCCATCGGTCGAAAATTAAGTTGTTGTATGAAAAAAATTTGATTTTCAAGATATCCTGACCAAACTAGGCATTAATAGTTTTACTATACTCCTCATATATAGGCAAAATCCTATAAGGATCGGACCACTATATCATATAGCTGCCATAGGAACGATCGGTCGAAAATTAAGTTGTTATATGAAAAAACATTTTGCGTTTCAAGATATTTTGACCAAACTCGGCGTTAATTTGTTTTACTGTACTCCTAATATATAGGCAAAATCCTAGAAGGATCGGACCATTAATCATATAGCTGCCATAGGAACGATCGGTCGAAAAATAAGTTGTATGAAAAACATTTTGTTTTTCATGATATCTTGACCAACCTCGGCATTAATTAGTTTAGTGTACTCCTCATATATAGGCAAAATCCTAGAAGGATCGGACTACTATATCATGTAGCTGCCATAGGAACGATCGGTCGAAAATTAAGTTGTATGAAAAAACATTTTGTTTTTTATGATATCTTGACCAAACTCGGCATTTGTTAGTTTTACTATAGTCCTCATATATAGGCAAAATTCTAGATGGATCGGTCCACTATATCATATAGCTGCCATAGGAACGATCGTTTGAAAATGAAGTTGTATAAAAAAACATTTGTTCTTTAAGATATCTTGACCAAACTCGGCATTAATTAGTTTTACTGTGCTCCTCATATATAGGCAAATCCTAGAAGGATCGGACCACAATATCATATAGCTGCCATAGGAACGATCGGTCGAAAATAAGGTTGTATGAAAAAACATTTTGTTCTTCAAGATATCTTGACTAAGCTCGGCATTAATGGTTTTACTGTACTCCTCATATATATGCAAATCCAATTAAGAAAAATAAGTTGTATGAAAAAACATTTTTTTTTTTCATGATATCTTGACCAACCTCGGCATTAATTAGTTTTACTGTGCTCCTCATATATAGGCAAATCCTAGAAGGATCGGACCTCTATCTCATATAGCTGCCATTGGTCGAAAATTAAGTTGTTGTATGAAAAAATTTGTTTTTCAAGATATCCTGACCAAACTACTCATTAATTAGTTTTACTATACTCCTCATATATAGGCAAATCCTATAAGGATCGGACCACTATATCATATAGCTGCCATAGGAACGATCGGTCGAAAATTAAGTTGTTATATGAAAAAACATTTTGCGTTTCAAGATATCTTGACCAAACTCGGCATTAATTTGTTTTACTGTACTCCTCATATATAGGCAAAATCCTAGAAGGATCGGACCTCTATCTCATATAGCTGCCATCGGTCGAAAATTAAGTTGTTGTATGAAAAAAATTTGTTTTCAAGATATCCTGACCAAACTAGGCATTAATTAGTTTTACTATACTCCTCATATATAGGCAAAATCCTATAAGGATCGGACCACAATATCATATAGCTGCCATAGGAACGATCGGTCGAAAATTAGTTGTATGAAAAACATTTTTTTTTTTGAGGATATCTTGACCAAACTCGGCATTTATTCGTTTTACTATACTCCTCATATATAGGCAAAATCCTATAAGGATCGGACCGCAATATCATATAGCTGCCATAGGAACGATCGTTTGAAAATGAAGTTGTATAAAAAAACATTTTGTTCTTTAAGATATCTTGACCAAACTCGGCATTAATTAGTTTTACTGTGCTCCTCATATATAGGCAAAATCCTATAAGGATCGGACCGCAATATCATATAGCTGCCATAGGAACGATCGATCGAAAAATAAGTTGTTGTATGAAAAAACATTTTGTTTTTGAAGATATCTTGACCAAACTCGGCAATAATTAGTTTACTATACCTCTCATGTATAGACAAAATCCTATTAAGATCGGACTACTATATCATAGCTGCAATAGGAACGATCGGTCGAAAATTAAGTTGTATGAAAAAACATTTTGTTTTTCATGATATCTTGACCAAACTCGGCATTTATTAGTTTTACTATACTCCTCATATATAGGAAAAATCCTAGATGGATCGGACCACTATATCATATAGCTGCCATAGGAACGATCGGTCGAAAAATAAGTTGTATGAAAAAACATTTTGTTTTTTCATGATATCTTGACCAACCTCGGCATTAATTAGTTTTACTGTACTCCTAATATATAGGCAAAATCCTAGAAGGATCGGAGACATTATATCATATAGCTGCCATAGGAACGATCGGTCGAAGATAAGGTTGTATGAAAAAACATTTGTTCTCAAGATATCTTGACTAAGCTCGGCATTAATTGGTTTTACTGTACTCCTCATATATATGCAAAATCCTATTAAGAAAAATAAGTTGTATGAAAATACATTTTTTTTTCATGATATCTTGACCAACCTCGGCATTAATTAGTTTTACTGTGCTCTTCATATATAGGCAAAATCCTAGAAGGATCGGACCTCTATCTCATATAGCTGCCATCGGTCGAAAATTAAGTTGTTGTATGAAAAAAATTTGTTTTTCAAGATATCCTGACCAAACTAGGCATTAATTAGTTTTACTATACTCTCATATATAGGAAAAATCCTATATGGATCGGACCACTATATCATATAGCTGCCATAGGAACGACCGGTCGAAAATTAAGTTGTTATATGAAAAAACATTTTGCGTTTCAAGATATCTTGACCAAACTCGGCATTTATTAGTTTTACTATACTCCTCATATATAAGCAAAATCCTAGAAGGATCGGACCACTATATAGCTGCCATAGGAACGATCGGTCGAAAATTAAGTTGTATGAAAAACATTTTGTTTTTCAAGATATCTTGACCAACCTCGGCATTAATTAGTTTTATTGTACTCCCATATATAGGCAAAATCCTAGAAGGATCGGACCATTATATCATATAGCTGCCATAGGAACGATCGGTCGAAAATAAGGTTGTATGAAAAAACATTTTGTTCTTCAAGATATCTTGACTAAGCTCGGCATTAATTGGTTTTACTGTACTCCTCATATATATGCAAAATCCTATTAAGAAAAATAAGTTGTATGAAAAAACATTTTTTTTTTGAGGATATCTTGACCAAACTCGGCATTAATTAGTTTTACTATACTCCCCAAGTATAGACAAAATCGTATTAAGATCGGACCACTATTTCATATAGCTGCCATAGGAACGATCGTTTGAAAAAGAAGTTGTATGCAAAAACATTTTGTTCTTCAAGATATCTTGACCAAACTCAGCATTATTAGTTTTACTATTCTCCTCATATATAAGCAAAATCCTAGAAGGATCGGACCACTATATCATATAGCTGCCATCGGAACGATCGATCGAAAATAAAGTTGCTGTATGACAAAACATTTTGTTTTTCAAGATATCTTGACCAAACTCGGCATTTATTAGTTTTACTATACTCCTCATATATAAGCAAAATCCTAGAAGGATCGGACCACTATATCATTAAGCTGTCATAGGAACGATCGGTCGAAAATTAAGTTGTATGAAAAACTTTTTGTATTTCAAGATATCTTGACCAACCTCGGCATTAATTAGTTTTACTGTACTCTCCATATATAGGCAAAATCCTAGAAGGATCGGACAATTATATCATATAGCTGCCATAGGAACGATCGGTCGAAAATAAGGTTGTATGAAAAAACATTTTGTTCTTCAAGATATCTTGACTAAACTCGGCATTAATTGGTTTTACTGTACTCCTCATATATATGAAAAATCCTATTAAGATCGGACCACAATATCATATAGCTGCCATATGAACGATCGGTCGAAAATTAAGTTGTATGAAAAAACATTTTTTTCTTCAAGATATCTTGACCAATCTCGGCAATTATTAGTTGTATTATACTCCTCTATATAGACAAATCGGACTACTATATCATATAGCTATATCATATAGCGGACCACTATTTCATATAGCTGCCATAGGAACGATCGGTCGAAAATTAAGTTGTATGAAAAAACATTTTGTTCTTCAAGATTTCTTGACCAAACTCGGCATTATTTGTTTTACTGTACTCCTGATATATATGCAAAATCCTATTAAGATCGGACCACAGTATCATATAGCGGCCATAGGAATGATCGGTCGAAAATTAAGTTGTATGAAAAAACATTTTGTTCTTCAAGATATCTTGACCAAGCTCGGCATTTATTAGTTTTGCTATACTCCTCATATAAAGGCAAAATCCTAGAAGGATCGGACCATTATATCATATAGCTGCCATAGGAACGATCGGTCGAAAATTAGGTTGTATGAAAAAACATTTTGTTCTTCAAGATATCTTGACCAAACTCGGCATTAATTAGTTTTACTATACTCCCCATGTATAAACAAAATCCTATAAGATCGGACTACTATATCATATAGCTGCCATAGGAACCTTCGGTCGAAAATTAAGTTGTATGAAAAAACATTTTGTTTTTTATGATATCTTGACCAAACTCGGCATTTGTTAGTTTTACTATACTCCTCATATATAGGCAAAATCCTAGATGGATCGGTCCACTATATCATATAGCTGCCATAGTAACGATCGTTTGAAAATGAAGTTGTATAAAAAAACATTGTTATTTAAGATATCTTGACCAAACTCGGCATTAATTAGTTTTACTGTGCTCCTCATATATAGGTAAAATCCTAGAAGGATCGGACCACAATATCATATAGCTGCCATAGGAACGATCGGTCGAAAATTAAGTTGTATGAAAAACATTTTTTTTCAAGATATCTTGACCAAACTCGGCATTTATTAGTTTTACTATGCTCCTCATATATAGGCAAAATCCTAGAAGGATCGGACCATTACATCATATAGCTGCCATAGGAACGATCGGTCGAAAATTAGGTTGTATAATTAGTTTTACTATACCCCCCATGTATAAACAAAATCCTATTAAGATCGCACTACTATATCATATGGCTGCCATAGGAACGATCGGTCGAAAATTAAGTTGTATGAAAAAACATTGTTTTTTATGATTCTTGACCAACCTCAGCATTAATTAGTTTTAGTGTACTCCTCATATATAGGCAAAATCCTAGAAGGATCGGACCACTATATCATGTAGCTGCCATAGGAACGATCGGTTGAAAATTAAGTTGTATGAAAAAAACATTTTGTTTTTATGATATCTTGACCAAACTCGGCATTTGTTAGTTTTACTCTAGTCCTCATATATAGGCAAAATTCTAGATGGATCGGTCCACTATATCATATAGCTGCCATAGGAACGATCGTTTGAAAATGAAGTTGTATAAAAAAACATTTGTTCTTTAAGATATCTTGACCAAACTCGGCATTAACTAGTTTTACTGTGCTCCTCATATATAGGCAAAATCCTAGAAGGATCGGACCACTATATCATATAGCTGCCATAGGAACGATCGGTCGAAAATTAAGTGTATGAAAAAACATTTTGTTTTTCATGATATCTTGACCAACCTCGGCATTAATTAGTTTTAGTGTACTCCTCATATATAGGCAAAATCCTAAAAGGATCGGACCACTATATCAAATAGCTGCCATCGGCCGAAAAATTAAGTGGTTGTATGAAAAACATTTTGTTTTTCAAGATATCCTGACCAAACTAGGCAATACTTAATTTTACTATAATCCTCATATATAGGCAAAATCCTATAAGGATCGGGTCACTATATCATATAGCTGCAATGGGAACGATCGGTCGAAAATTAAGGTGTTGTATAAAACATTTTGTGTTTCAAGATATCTTGACCAAACTCGGCATTAATTAGTTTTACTGTATCCTAATATATAGGCAAAATCCCATAAGGATCGGACCGCAATATCATATAGCTGCCATAGGAACGATCGTTTGAAAATGAAGTTGTATAAAAAAACATTTTGTTCTTTAAGATATCTTGACCAAACTCGGCATTAATTAGTTTTACTGTGCTCCTCATATATAGGCAAAATCCTATAAGGATCGGACCGCAATATCATATAGCTGCCATAGGAACGATCGATCGAAAAATAAGTTGTATGAAAAAACATTTTGTTTTTGAAGATATCTTGACCAAACTCGGCATTAATTAGTTTTACTATACCTCTCATGTATAGACAAAATCCTATTAAGATCGGACTACTATATCATATAGCTGCAATAGGAACGATCGGTCGAAAATTAAGTTGTATGAAAAAACATTTGTTTTTCATGATATCTTGACCAAACTCGGCATTTATTAGTTTACTATACTCTCATATATAGGAAAAATCCTAGATGGATCGGACCACTATATCATAGCTTCCATAGGAACGATCGGACGAAAAATAAGTTGTATGCAAAAACATTTTGTTTTTCATGATATCTTGACCAACCTCGGCATTAATTAGTTTTACTGTGCTCCTCATATATAGGCAAAATCCTAGAAGGATCGGACCTCTATCTCATATAGCTGCCATCGGTCGAAAATTAAGTTTTGTATGAAAAAAATTTGTTTTTCAAGATATCCTGACCAAACTAGGCATTAATTAGTTTTACTATACTCCTCATATATAGGCAAAATCCTATAAGGATCGGACCACTATATCATATAGCTGCCATAGGAATTATCGGTCGAAAATTAAGTTGTTATATGAAAAAACATTTTGCGTTTCAAGATATCTTGACCAAACTCGGCATTAATTTGTTTTACTGTATTCCTAATATAGGCAAATCCAATAAGGGTCGGACCACTATATCATATAGCTGCCATAGGAACGATCGGTCGAAAAATAAGTTGTATGAAAAAACATTTTGTTTTTCATGATATCTTGACCAACCTCGGCATTAATTAGTTTAGTGTACTCCTCATATATAGGCAAAATCCTAGAAGGATCGGACCACTATATCATGTAGCTGCCATAGGAACGATCGGTCGAAAATTAAGTTGTATGAAAAAACATTTTGTTTTTTATGATATCTTGACCAAACTCGGCATTTGTTAGTTTTACTATAGTCCTCATATATAGGCAAAATTCTAGATGGATCGGGTCACTATATCATATAGCTGCAATGGGAACGATCGGTCGAAAATTAAGGTGTTGTATAAAAAAACATTTTGTGTTTCAAGATATCTTGACCAAACTCGGCATTAATTAGTTTTACTGTACTCCTAATATATAGGCAAAATCCTATAAGGATCGGACCGCAATATCATATAGCTGCCATAGGAACGATCGATCGAAAAATAAGTTGTTGTATGAAAAAACATTTTGTTTTTGAAGATATCTTGACCAAACTCGGCATTAATTAGTTTTAGTGTACTCCTCATATATAGGCAAAATCCTAGAAGGATCGGACCACTATATCATGTAGCTGCCATAGGAACGATCGGTCGAAAATTAAGTTGTATGAAAAAACATTTTGTTTTTTATGATATCTTGACCAAACTCGGCATTTGTTAGTTTTACTATAGTCCTCATATATAGGCAAAATTCTAGATGGATCGGGTCACTATATCATATAGCTGCAATGGGAACGATCGGTCGAAAATTAAGGTGTTGTATAAAAAAACATTTTGTGTTTCAAGATATCTTGACCAAACTCGGCATTAATTAGTTTTACTGTACTCCTAATATATAGGCAAAATCCTATAAGGATCGGACCACTATATCATATAGCTGCCATAGGAACGATCGTTTGAAAATGAAGTTGTATAAAAAAACATTTTGTTCTTTAAGATATCTTGACCAAACTCGGCATTAATTAGTTTTACTGTGCTCCTCATATATAGGCAAAATTCTAGAAGGATCGGACCACTATATCATATAGCTGCCATAGGAACGATCGGTCGAAAATTAAGTTGTATGAAAAAACATTTGTTTTTCATGATATCTTGACCAACCTCGGCATTAATTAGTTTTAGTGTACTCCTCATATATAGGCAAAATCCTATAAGGATCGGACCACTATATCATATAGCTGCCATCGGCCGAAAATTAAGTAGTTGTATGAAAAACATTTTGTTTTTCAAGATATCCCGACCAAACTAGGCAATACTTAGTTTTACTATAATCCTCATATATAGGCAAAATCCTATAAGGATCGGGTCACTATATCATATAGCTGCAATGGGAACGATCGGTCGAAAATTAAGGTGTTGTATAAAAAAACATTTTGTGTTTCAAGATATCTTGACCAAACTCGGCATTAATTAGTTTTACTGTACTCCTAATATATAGGCAAAATTCTATAAGGATCGGACCGCAATATCATATAGCTGCCATAGGAACGATCGTTTGAAAATGAAGTTGTATAAAAAAACATTTTGTTCTTTAAGATATCTTGACCAAACTCGGCATTAATTAGTTTTACTGTGCTCCTCATATATAGGCAAAATCCTATAAGGATCGGACCGCAATATCATATAGCTGCCATAGGAACGATCGATCGAAAAATAAGTTGTTGTATGAAAAAACATTTTGTTTTTGAAGATATCTTGACCAAACTCGGCAATAATTAGTTTTACTATACCTCTCATGTATAGACAAAATCCTATTAATATCGGACTACTATATCATATAGCTGCAATGGGAACGATCGGTCGAAAATTAAGGTGTTGTATAAAAAAATTTTGTGTTTCAAGATATCTTGACCAAACTCGGCATTAATTAGTTTTACTGTACTCCTAATATATAGGCAAAATTCTATAAGGATCGGACCGCAATATCATATAGCTGCCATAGGAACGATCGTTTGAAAATGAAGTTGTATAAAAAAACATTTTGTTCTTTAAGATATTGACCAAACTCGGCATTAATTAGTTTTACTGTGCTCCTCATATATAGGCAAAATCCTATAAGGATCGGACCGCAATATCATATAGCTGCCATAGGAACGATCGATCGAAAAATAAGTTGTTGTATGAAAAAACATTTTGTTTTTGAAGATATCTTGACCAAACTCGGCATTAATTAGTTTTACTATACCTCTCATGTATAGACAAAATCCTATTAAGATCGGACTACTATATCATATAGCTGCAATAGGAACGATCGGTCGAAAATTAAGTTGTATGAAAAAACATTTTGTTTTTCATGATATCTTGACCAAACTCGGCATTTATTAGTTTACTATACTCCTCATATATAGGAAAAATCCTAGATGGATCGGACCACTATATCATATAGCTGCCATAGGAACGATCGGTCGAAAAATAAGTTGTATGAAAAAACATTTTGTTTTTCATGATATCTTGACCAACCTCGGCATTAATTAGTTTTACTGTACTCCTAATATATAGGCAAAATCCTAGAAGGATCGGACCATTATATCATATAGCTGCCATAGGAACGATCGGTCGAAGATAAGGTTGTATGAAAAAACATTTTGTTTTTTATGATATCTTGACCAAACTCGGCATTTGTTAGTTTTACTATAGTCCTCATATATAAGCAAAATTCTAGATGGATCGGTCCACTATATCATATAGCTGCCATAGGAACGATCGTTTGAAAATGAAGTTGTATAAAAAAACATTTTGTTCTTTAAGATATCTTGACCAAACTCGGCATTAATTAGTTTTACTGTGCTCCTCATATATAGGCAAAATTCTAGAAGGATCGGACCACTATATCATATAGCTGCCATAGGAACGATCGGTCGAAAATTAAGTTGTATGAAAAAAACATTTTGATTTTCATGATATCTTGACCAACCTCGGCATTAATTAGTTTTAGTGTACTCCTCATATATAGGCAAAATCCTATAAGGATCGGACCACTATATCATATAGCTGCCATCGGCCGAAAATTAAGTAGTTGTATGAAAAACATTTTGTTTTTCAAGATATCCCGACCAAACTAGGCAATACTTAGTTTTACTATAATCCTCATATATAGGCAAAATCCTATAAGGATCGGGTCACTATATCATATAGCTGCAATGGGAACGATCGGTCGAAAATTAAGGTGTTGTATAAAAAAACATTTTGTGTTTCAAGATATCTTGACCAAACTCGGCATTAATTAGTTTTACTGTACTCCTAATATATAGGCAAAATTCTATAAGGATCGGACCGCAATATCATATAGCTGCCATAGGAACGATCGTTTGAAAATGAAGTTGTATAAAAAAACATTTTGTTCTTTAAGATATCTTGACCAAACTCGGCATTAATTAGTTTTACTGTGCTCCTCATATATAGGCAAAATCCTATAAGGATCGGACCGCAATATCATATAGCTGCCATAGGAACGATCGATCGAAAATAAGTTGTATGAAAAAACATTTTGTTTTTGAAGATATCTTGACCAAACTCGGCATTAATTAGTTTTACTATACCTCTCATGTATAGACAAAATCCTATTAAGATCGGACTACTATATCATATAGCTGCAATAGGAACGATCGGTCGAAAATTAAGTTGTATGAAAAAACATTTTGTTTTTCATGATATCTTGACCAAACTCGGCATTTATTAGTTTTACTATACTCCTCATATATAGGAAAAATCCTAGATGGATCGGACCACTATATCATATAGCTGCCATAGGAACGATCGGTCGAAAAATAAGTTGTATGAAAAAACATTTTGTTTTTCATGATATCTTGACCAACTCGGCATTAATTAGTTTTACTGTACTCCTAATATATAGGCAAAATCCTAGAAGGATCGGACCATTATATCATATAGCTGCCATAGGAACGATCGGTCGAAGATAAGGTTGTATGAAAAAACATTTTGTTTTTTATGATATCTTGACAAACTCGGCATTGTTAGTTTTACTATAGTCCTCATATATAGGCAAAATTCTAGATGGATCGGTCCACTATATCATATAGCTGCCATAGGAACGATCGGTCGAAAATTAAGTTGTATGAAAAAACATTTTGTTTTTCATGATATCTTGACCAACCTCGGCATTAATTAGTTTTAGTGTACTCCTCATATATAGGCAAAATCCTATAAGGATCGGACCACTATATCATATAGCTGCCATCGGCCGAAAATTAAGTAGTTGTATGAAAAACATTTTGTTTTCAAGATATCCCGACCAAACTAGGCAATATTAGTTTTACTATAATCCTCATATATAGGCAAAATCCTATAAGGATCGGGTCACTATATCATATAGCTGCAATGGGAACGATCGGTCGAAAATTAAGGTGTTGTATAAAAAAACATTTGTGTTTCAAGATATCTTGACCAAACTCGGCATTAATTAGTTTTACTGTACTCCTAATATATAGGCAAAATTCTATAAGGATCGGACCGCAATATCATATAGCTGCCATAGGAACGATCGTTTGAAAATGAAGTTGTATAAAAAAACATTTTGTTCTTTAAGATATCTTGACCAAACTCGGCATTAATTAGTTTTACTGTGCTCCTCATATATAGGCAAAATCCTATAAGGATCGGACCGCAATATCATATAGCTGCCATAGGAACGATCGATCGAAAAATAAGTTGTATGAAAAAACATTTTGTTTTTGAAGATATCTTGACCAAACTCGGCATTAATTAGTTTTACTATACCTCTCATGTATAGACAAAATCCTATTAAGATCGGACTACTATATCATATAGCTGCAATAGGAACGATCGGTCGAAAATTAAGTTGTATGAAAAAACATTTTGTTTTTCATGATATCTTGACCAAACTCGGCATTTATTAGTTTTACTATACTCCTCATATATAGGAAAAATCCTAGATGGATCGGACCACTATATCATATAGCTTCCATAGGAACGATCGGACGAAAATAAGTTGTATGCAAAAACATTTTGTTTTTCATGATATC
The DNA here is from genome assembly GCA_030788265.1 of Drosophila americana. Taxonomy (NCBI): domain Eukaryota; kingdom Metazoa; phylum Arthropoda; class Insecta; order Diptera; family Drosophilidae; genus Drosophila; species Drosophila americana. The sequence continues at coordinate 148,851 of JAURSC010000096.1, read as the reverse complement.
TTGACCAACCTCGGCATTAATTAGTTTTACTGTGCTCCTCATATATAGGCAAAATCCTAGAAGGATCGGACCTCTATCTCATATAGCTGCCATCGGTCGAAAATTAAGTTTTGTATGAAAAAAATTTGTTTTTCAAGATATCCTGACCAAACTAGGCATTAATTAGTTTTACTATATCCTCATATATAGGCAAAATCCTATAAGGATCGGACCACTATATCATATAGCTGCCATAGGAATTATCGGTCGAAAATTAAGTTGTTATATGAAAAAACATTTTGCGTTTCAAGATATCTTGACCAAACTCGGCATTAATTTGTTTTACTGTATTCCTAATATATAGGCAAAATCCAATAAGGGTCGGACCACTATATCATATAGCTGCCATAGGAACGATCGGTCGAAAAATAAGTTGTATGAAAAAACATTTTGTTTTTCATGATATCTTGACCAACCTCGGCATTAATTAGTTTTAGTGTACTCCTCATATATAGGCAAAATCCTAGAAGGATCGGACCACTATATCATGTAGCTGCCATAGGAACGATCGGTCGAAAATTAAGTTGTATGAAAAAACATTTTGTTTTTTATGATATCTTGACCAAACTCGGCATTTGTTAGTTTTACTATAGTCCTCATATATAGGCAAAATTCTAGATGGATCGGTCCACTATATCATATAGCTGCCATAGGAACGATCGTTTGAAAATGAAGTTGTATAAAAAAACATTTTGTTCTTTAAGATATCTTGACCAAACTCGGCATTAATTAGTTTTACTGTGCTCCTCATATATAGGCAAAATTCTAGAAGGATCGGACCACTATATCATATAGCTGCCATAGGAACGATCGGTCGAAAATTAAGTTGTATGAAAAAACATTTTGTTTTTCATGATATCTTGACCAACCTCGGCATTAATTAGTTTTAGTGTACTCCTCATATATAGGCAAAATCCTATAAGGATCGGACCACTATATCATATAGCTGCCATCGGCCGAAAATTAAGTAGTTGTATGAAAAACATTTTGTTTTTCAAGATATCCCGACCAAACTAGGCAATACTTAGTTTTACTATAATCCTCATATATAGGCAAAATCCTATAAGGATCGGGTCACTATATCATATAGCTGCAATGGGAACGATCGGTCGAAAATTAAGGTGTTGTATAAAAAAACATTTTGTTTCAAGATATCTTGACCAAACTCGGCATTAATTAGTTTTACTGTACTCCTATATATAGGCAAAATTCTATAAGGATCGGACCGCAATATCATATAGCTGCCATAGGAACGATCGTTTGAAAATGAAGTTGTATAAAAAAACATTTTGTTCTTTAAGATATCTTGACCAAACTCGGCATTAATTAGTTTTACTGTGCTCCTCATATATAGGCAAAATCCTATAAGGATCGGACCGCAATATCATATAGCTGCCATAGGAACGATCGATCGAAAAATAAGTTGTTGTATGAAAAAAACATTTTGTTTTTGAAGATATCTTGACCAAACTCGGCAATAATTAGTTTTACTATACCTCTCATGTATAGACAAAATCCTATTAATATCGGACTACTATATCATATAGCTGCAATGGGAACGATCGGTCGAAAATTAAGGTGTTGTATAAAAAAACATTTTGTGTTTCAAGATATCTTGACCAAACTCGGCATTAATTAGTTTTACTGTACTCCTAATATATAGGCAAAATTCTATAAGGATCGGACCGCAATATCATATAGCTGCCATAGGAACGATCGTTTGAAAATGAAGTTGTATAAAAAAACATTTTGTTCTTTAAGATATCTTGACCAAACTCGGCATTAATTAGTTTTACTGTGCTCCTCATATATAGGCAAAATCCTATAAGGATCGGACCGCAATATCATATAGCTGCCATAGGAACGATCGATCGAAAAATAAGTTGTTGTATGAAAAAACATTTTGTTTTTGAAGATATCTTGACCAAACTCGGCATTAATTAGTTTTACTATACCTCTCATGTATAGACAAATCCTATTAAGATCGGACTACTATATCATATAGCTGCAATAGGAACGATCGGTCGAAAATTAAGTTGTATGAAAAAACATTTTGTTTTTCATGATATCTTGACCAAACTCGGCATTTATTAGTTTTACTATACTCCTCATATATAGGAAAAATCCTAGATGGATCGGACCACTATATCATATAGCTGCCATAGGAACGATCGGTCGAAAAATAAGTTGTAAAAAAACATTTTGTTTTTCATGATATCTTGACCAACCTCGGCATTAATTAGTTTTAGTGTACTCCTCATATATAGGCAAATTCTAGAAGGATCGGACCACTATATCATATAGCTGCCATAGGAACGATCGTTTGAAAATGAAGTTGTATAAAAAAACATTTTGTTCTTTAAGATATCTTGACCAAACTCGGCATTAATTAGTTTTACTGTGCTCCTCATATATAGGCAAAATCCTATAAGGATCGGACCGCAATATCATATAGCTGCCATAGGAACGATCGATCGAAAAATAAGTTGTTGTATGAAAAAACATTTGTTTTTGAAGATATCTTGACCAAACTCGGCATTAATTAGTTTTACTATACCTCTCATGTATAGACAAATCCTATTAAGATCGGACTACTATATCATATAGCTGCAATAGGAACGATCGGTCGAAAATTAAGTTGTATGAAAAAACATTTTGTTTTTCATGATATCTTGACCAAACTCGGCATTTATTAGTTTTACTATACTCCTCATATATAGGAAAAATCCTAGAAGGATCGGACCATTATATCATATAGCTGCCATAGGAACGATCGGTCGAAGATAAGGTTGTATGAAAAACATTTTGTTTTTTATGATATCTTGACCAAACTCGGCATTTGTTAGTTTACTATAGTCCTCATATATAGGCAAAATTCTAGAAGGATCGGACCACTATATCATATAGCTGCCATAGGAACGATCGGTCGAAAATTAAGTTGTATGAAAAAACATTTTGATTTTCATGATATCTTGACCAACCTCGGCATTAATTAGTTTTAGTGTACTCCTCATATATAGGCAAAATCCTATAAGGATCGGACCACTATATCATATAGCTGCCATCGGCCGAAAATTAAGTAGTTGTATGAAAAACATTTTGTTTTTCAAGATATCCCGACCAAACTAGGCAATACTTAGTTTTACTATAATCCTCATATATGCAAAATCCTATAAGGATCGGGTCACTATATCATATAGCTGCAATGGGAACGATCGGTCGAAAATTAAGGTGTTGTATAAAAAAACATTTTGTGTTTCAAGATATCTTGACCAAACTCGGCATTAATTAGTTTTACTGTACTCCTAATATATAGGCAAAATCTATAAGGATCGGACCGAAATATCATATAGCTGCCATAGGAACGATCGTTTGAAAATGAAGTTGTATAAAAAAACATTTTGTTCTTTAAGATATCTTGACCAAACTCGGCATTAATTAGTTTTACTGTGCTCCTCATATATAGGCAAAATCCTATAAGGATCGGACCGCAATATCATATAGCTGCCATAGGAACGATCGATCGAAAAATAAGTTGTTGTATGAAAAAACATTTTGTTTTGAAGATATCTGGACCAAACTCGGCATTAATTAGTTTTACTATACCTCTCATGTATAGACAAAATCCTATTAAGATCGGACTACTATATCATATAGCTGCAATAGGAACGATCGGTCGAAAATTAAGTTGTATGAAAAAACATTTTGTTTTCATGATATCTTGACCAAACTCGGCATTTATTAGTTTTACTATACTCCTCATATATAGGAAAAATCCTAGATGGATCGGACCACTATATCATATAGCTTCCATAGGAACGATCGGTCGAAAAATAAGTTGTATGCAAAAACATTTTTGTTTCATGATATCTTGACCAACCTCGGCATTAATAGTTTTACTGTGCTCCTCATATATAGGCAAAATCCTAGAAGGATCGGACCTCTATCTCATATAGCTGCCATCGGTCGAAAATTAAGTTGTTGTATGAAAAAAATTTGTTTTTCAAATATCCTGACCAAACTAGGCATTAATTAGTTTTACTATACTCCTCATATATAGGCAAATCCTATAAGGATCGGACCACTATATCATATAGCTGCCATAGGAATTATCGGTCGAAAATAAGTTGTTATATGAAAAAACATTTTGCGTTTCAAGATATCTTGACCAAACTCGGCATTAATTTGTTTTACTGTATTCCTAATATATAGGCAAAATCAATAAGGGTCGGACCACTATATCATATAGCTGCCATAGGAACGATCGGTCGAAAAATAAGTGTATGAAAAAACATTTTGTTTTTCATGATATCTTGACCAACCTCGGCATTAATAGTTTTAGTGTATTCCTAATATATAGGCAAAATCCTAGAAGGATCGGACCACTATATCATGTAGCTGCCATAGGAACGATCGGTCGAAAATTAAGTTGTATGAAAAAAACATTTTGTTTTTTATGATATCTTGACCAAACTCGGCATTTGTTAGTTTTACTATAGTCCTCATATATAGGCAAAATCCTAGAAGGATCGGACCTCTATCTCATATAGCTGCCATCGGTCGAAAATTAAGTTGTTGTATGAAAAAAATGTTTTTCAAGATATCCTGACCAAATAGGCATTAATTAGTTTTACTATACTCCTCATATATAGGCAAAATCCTATAAGGATCGGACCACTATATCATATAGCTGCCATAGGAATTATCGGTCGAAAATTAAGTTGTTATATGAAAAAACATTTTGTTTTTCAAGATATCCTGACCAAACTAGGCATTAATTAGTTTTACTATACTCCTCATATATAGGCAAAATCCTATAAGGATCGGACCACTATATCATATAGCTGCCATAGGAATTATCGGTCGAAAATTAAGTTGTTATATGAAAAAACATTTTGCGTTTCAAGATATCTTGACCAAACTCGGCATTAATATGTTTTACTGTATTCCTAATATATAGGCAAAATCCTAGAAGGATCGGACCACTATATCATGTAGCTGCCATAGGAACGATCGGTCGAAAATTAAGTTGTATGAAAAAACATTTCTTGACCAAACTCGGCATTTGTTAGTTTTACTATAGTCCTCATATATAGGCAAAATTCTAGATGGATCGGTCCACTATATCATATAGCTGCCATAGGAACGATCGTTTGAAAATGAAGTGTATAAAAAAACATTTTGTTCTTTAAGATATCTTGACCAAACTCGGCATTAATTAGTTTTACTGTGCTCCTCATATATAGGCAAAATTCTAGAAGGATCGGACCACTATATCATATAGCTGCCATAGGAACGATCGGTCGAAAATTAAGTTGTATGAAAAAACATTTTGTTTTTCATGATATCTTGACCAACCTCGGCATTAATTAGTTTTAGTGTACTCCTCATATATAGGCAAAATCCTATAAGGATCGGACCACTATATCATATAGCTGCCATCGGCCGAAAATTAGTAGTTGTATGAAAAACATTTTGTTTTTCAAGATATCCCGAAAACTAGGCAATACTTAGTTTTACTATAATCCTCATATAGGCAAAATCCTATAAGGATCGGGTCACTATATCATAGCTGCAATGGGAACGATCGGTCGAAAATTAAGGTGTTGTATAAAAAACATTTTGTGTTTCAAGATATCTTGACCAAACTCGGCATTAATTAGTTTTACTGTACTCCTAATATATAGGCAAAATTCTATAAGGATCGGACCGCAATATCATATAGCTGCCATAGGAACGATCGTTTGAAAATGAAGTTGTATAAAAAAAACATTTTGTTCTTTAAGATATCTTGACCAAACTCGGCATTAATTAGTTTTACTGTGCTCCTCATATATAGGCAAAATCCTATAAGGATCGGACCGCAATATCATATAGCTGCCATAGGAACGATCGATCGAAAAATAAGTTGTTGTATGAAAAAACATTTTGTTTTTGAAGATATCTTGACCAAACTCGGCATTAATTAGTTTTACTATACCTCTCATGTATAGACAAAATCCTATAAGATCGGACTACTATATCATATAGCTGCAATAGGAACGATCGGTCGAAAATTAAGTTGTATGAAAAAAATTTTGTTTTTCATGATATCTTGACCAAACTCGGCATTTATTAGTTTTACTATACTCCTCATATATAGGAAAAATCTAGATGGATCGGACCACTATATCATATAGCTGCCATAGGAACGATCGGTCGAAAAATAAGTTGTATGAAAAAAAATTTTGTTTTTCATGATATCTTGACCAACCTCGGCATTAATTAGTTTTACTGTACTCCTAATATATAGGCAAAATCCTAGAAGGATCGGACCATTATATCATATAGCTGCCATAGGAACGATCGGTCGAAGATAAGGTTGTATGAAAAAACATTTTGTTCTTCAAGATATCTTGACTAAGCTCGGCATTAATTGGTTTTACTGTACTCCTCATATATATGCAAAATCCTATTAAGAAAAATAAGTTGTATGAAAATACATTTTTTTTTCATGATATCTTGACCAACCTCGGCATTAATTAGTTTTACTGTGCTCCTCATATATAGGCAAAATCCTAGAAGGATCGGACCTCTATCTCATATAGCTGCCATCGGTCGTCGAAAATTAAGTTGTTGTATGAAAAAAATTTGTTTTTCAAGATATCCTGACCAAACTAGGCATTAATTAGTTTTACTATACTCCTCATATATAGGGCAACCTATAAGGATCGGACACTACTATATATAGCTGCCATAGGAACGATCGGTCGAAAATTAAGTTGTTATATGAAAAAACATTTTGCGTTTCAAGATATCTTGACCAAACTCGGCATTTATTAGTTTTACTATACTCCTCATATATAAGCAAAATCCTAGAAGGATCGGACCACTATATAGCTGCCATAGGAACGATCGGTCGAAATTAAGTTGTATGAAAACATTTTGTTTTTCAAGATATCTTGACCAACCTCGGCATTAATTAGTTTATTGTACTCCCCATATATAGGCAAAATCCTAGAAGGATCGGACCATTATATCATATAGCTGCCATAGGAACGATCGGTCGAAAATAAGGTTGTATGAAAAAACATTTTGTTCTTCAAGATATCTTGACTAAGCTCGGCATTAATGGTTTTACTGTACTCCTCATATATGCAAAATCCTATTAAGAAAATAAGTTGTATGAAAAAACATTTTTTTTTTGAGGATATCTTGACCAAACTCGGCATTAATTAGTTTTACTATACTCCCCAAGTATAGACAAAATCCTATTAAGACGGACCCATATTCATATAGCTGCCATAGGAACGATCGTTTGAAAAGAAGTTGTATGCAAAAACATTTTGTTCTTCAAGATATCTTGACCAAACTCAGCATTTATTAGTTTTACTATTCTCCTCATATATAAGCAAAATCCTAGAAGGATCGGACCACTATTCATATAGCTGCCATCGGAACGATCGATCGAAAATAAGTTGCTGTATGACAAAACATTTTGTTTTTCAAGATATCTTGACCAAACTCGGCATTTATTAGTTTTACTATACTCCTCATATATAAGCAAAATCCTAGAAGGATCGGACCACTATATCATTAGCTGTCATAGGAACGATCGGTCGAAAATTAAGTTGTATGAAAACTTTTTGTATTTCAAGATATCTTGACCAACCTCGGCATTAATTAGTTTTACTGTACTCTCCATATATAGGCAAAATCCTAGAAGGATCGGACAATTATATCATATAGCTGCCATAGGAACGATCGGTCGAAAATAAGGTTGTATGAAAAAACATTTGTTCTTCAAGATATCTTGACTAAACTCGTCATTAATTGTTTTACTGTACTCCTCATATATATGAAAAATCCTATTAAGATCGGACCACAATATCATATAGCTGCCATATGAACGATCGGTCGAAAATTAAGTTGTATGAAAAAACATTTTTTCTTCAAGATATCTTGACCAAACTCGGCAATTATTAGTTGTACTATACTCCTCATATATAGACAAATCGGACTACTATATCATATAGCTATATATATAGCGGACCACTATTTCATATAGCTGCCATAGGAACGATCGGTCGAAAATTAAGTTGTATGAAAAAACATTTTGTTCTTCAAGATTTCTTGACAAACTCGGCATTATTTGTTTTACTGTACTCCTGATATATATGCAAAATCCTATTAAGATCGGACCACAATATCATATAGCGGCCATAGGAATGATCGGTCGAAAATTAAGTTGTATGAAAAAACATTTTGTTCTTCAAGATATCTTGACCAAACTCGGCATTTATTAGTTTTACTATACTCCTCATATAAAGGCAAAATCCTAGAAGGATCGGACCATTATATCATATAGCTGCCATAGGAACGATCGGTCGAAAATTAGGTTGTATGAAATAACATTTTGTTCTTAAAGATATCTTGACCAAACTCGGCATTAATTAGTTTTACTATACTCCCCATGTATAAACAAAATCCTATTAAGATCGGACCACTATATCTTATAGCTGCCATAGGAACCTTCGGTCGAAAATTAAGTTGTATGAAAAAACATTTTGTTTTTTATGATATCTTGACCAAACTCGGCATTTGTTAGTTTTACTATACTCCTCATATATAGGCAAAATCCTAGATGGATCGGTCCACTATATCATATAGCTGCCATAGTAACGATCGTTTGAAAATGAAGTTGTATAAAAAAACATTGTTATTTAAGATATCTTGACCAAACTCGGCATTAATTAGTTTTACTGTGCTCCTCATATATAGGTAAAATCCTAGAAGGATCGGACCACAATATCATATAGCTGCCATAGGAACGATCGGTCGAAAATTAAGTTGTATGAAAAACATTTTTTTTCAAGATATCTTGACCAAACTCGGCATTTATTAGTTTTACTATGCTCCTCATATATAGGCAAAATCCTAGAAGGATCGGACCATTACATCATATAGCTGCCATAGGAACGATCGGTCGAAAATTAGGTTGTATGAAAAAACATTTTGTTCTTCAAGATATCTTGACCAAACTCTGCATTAATTAGTTTTACTATACCCCCCATGTATAAACAAATCCTATTAAGATCGCACTACTATATCATATAGCTGCCATAGGAACGATCGGTCGAAAATTAAGTTGTATGAAAAAACATTGTTTTTATGATATCTTGACCAACTCAGCATTAATTAGTTTTAGTGTACTCCTCATATATGGCAAAATCCTAGAAGGATCGGACCACTATATCATGTAGCTGCCATAGGAACGATCGGTTGAAAATTAAGTGTGTATGAAAAAACATTTTGTTTTTTATGATATCTTGACCAAACTCGGCATTTGTTAGTTTTACTATAGTCCTCATATATAGGCAAAATTCTAGATGGATCGGTCCACTATATCATATAGCTGCCATAGGAACGATCGTTTGAAAATGAAGTTGTATAAAAAAACATTTTGTTCTTCAAGATATCTTGACCAAACTCTGCATTAATTAGTTTTACTATACCCCCATGTATAAACAAAATCCTATTAAGATCGCACTACTATATCATATAGCTGCCATAGGAACGATCGGTCGAAAATTAAGTGTATGAAAAAACATTGTTTTTTATGATATCTTGACCAACCTCAGCATTAATTAGTTTTAGTGTACTCCTCATATATAGGCAAAATCCTAGAAGGATCGGACCACTATATCATGTAGCTGCCATAGGAACGATCGGTTGAAAATTAAGTTGTATGAAAAAACATTTTGTTTTTTATGATATCTTGACCAAACTCGGCATTTTGTTAGTTTTACTATAGTCCTCATATATAGGCAAAATTCTAGATGGATCGGTCCACTATATCATATAGCTGCCATAGGAACGATCGTTTGAAAATGAAGTTGTATAAAAAAACATTTTGTTCTTTAAAATATCTTGACCAAACTCGGCATTAATTAGTTTTACTGTGCTCCTCATATATAGGCAAAATCCTAGAAGGATCGGACACTATATCATATAGCTGCCATAGGAACGATCGGTCGAAAATTAAGTGTATGAAAAAACATTTTGTTTTTCATGATATCTTGACCAACCTCGGCATTAATTAGTTTTAGTGTACTCCTCATATATAGGCAAAATCCTAAAAGGATCGGACCACTATATCAATAGCTGCCATCGGCCGAAAATTAAGTGGTTGTATGAAAAACATTTTGTTTTTCAAGATATCCTGACCAAACTAGGCAATACTTAGTTTTACTATAATCCTCATATATAGGCAAAATCCTATAAGGATCGGGTCACTATATCATATAGCTGCAATGGGAACGATCGGTCGAAAATTAAGGTATTTATAAAACATTTTGTGTTTCAAGATATCTTGACCAAACTCGGCATTAATTTGTTTTACTGTGCTCCTCATATATAGGAAAATCCTAGAAGGATCGGACCACAATATCATATAGCTGCCATAGGAACGATCGGTCGAAAATTAAGTTGTATGAAAAACATTTTTTTTCAAGATATCTTGACCAAACTCGGCATTTATTAGTTTTACTATGCTCCTCATATATAGGCAAAATCCTAGAAGGATCGGACCATTACATCATATAGCTGCCATAGGAACGATCGGTCGAAAATTAGGTTGTATGAAAAAAACATTTTGTTCTTCAAGATATCTTGACCAAACTCGGCATTAATTAGTTTTACTGTACTCCTAATATATAGGCAAAATCCCATAAGGATCGGACCGCAATATCATATAGCTGCCATAGGAACGATCGTTTGAAAATGAAGTTGTATAAAAAAACATTTTGTTCTTTAAGATATCTTGACCAAACTCGGCATTAATTAGTTTTACTGTGCTCCTCATATATAGGCAAAATCCTATAAGGATCGGACCGCAATATCATATAGCTGCCATAGGAACGATCGATCGAAAAATAAGTTGTTGTATGAAAAAACATTTTGTTTTTCAAGATACCTTGACCAAACTCGGCATTTATTAGTTTTACTATACTCCTCATATATATGCAAAATACTATTAGGATCGGACCACTATATCATATAGCTGACATGGAACGATCGGTCGAAAATTAAGTTGTATGAAAAATCATTTTGGTTATCAAGATATCTTGACCAAACTCGGCATTAATTAGTTTTACTATACCTCTCATGTATAGACAAAATCCTATTAAGATCGGACTACTATATCATATAGCTGCAATAGGAACGATCGGTCGAAAATTAAGTTGTATGAAAAACATTTTGTTTTTCATGATATCTTGACCAAACTCGGCATTTATTAGTTTTACTATACTCCTCATATATAGGAAAAATCCTAGATGGATCGGACCACTATATCATATAGCTGCCATAGGAACGATCGGTCGAAAATAAGTTGTATGCAAAAACATTTTGTTTTTCATGATATCTTGACCAACCTCGGCATTAATTAGTTTTACTGTGCTCCTCATATATAGGCAAAATCCTAGAAGAATCGGACCTCTATCTCATATAGCTGCCATCGGTCGAAAATTAAGTTGTTGTATGAAAAAAATTTGTTTTTCAAGATATCCTGACCAAACTAGGCATTAATTAGTTTTACTATACTCCTCATATATAGGCAAAATCCTATAAGGATCGGACCACTATATCATATAGCTGCCATAGGAATTATCGGTCGAAAATTAAGTTGTTATATGAAAAAACATTTTGCGTTTCAAGATATCTTGACCAAACTCGGCATTAATTTGTTTTACTGTATTCCTAATATATAGGCAAAATCCAATAAGGGTCGGACCACTATATCATATAGCTGCCATAGGAACGATCGGTCGAAAAATAAGTTGTATGAAAAAACATTTTGTTTTTCATGATATCTTGACCAACCTCGGCATTAATTAGTTTTAGTGTACTCCTCATATATAGGCAAAATCCTAGAAGGATCGGACCACTATATCATGTAGCTGCCATAGGAACGATCGGTCGAAAATTAAGTTGTATGAAAAAACATTTTGTTTTTTATGATATCTTGACCAAACTCGGCATTTGTTAGTTTTACTATAGTCCTCATATATAGGCAAAATTCTAGATGGATCGGTCCACTATATCATATAGCTGCCATAGGAACGATCGTTTGAAAATGAAGTTGTATAAAAAAACATTTTGTTCTTTAAGATATCTTGACCAAACTCGGCATTAATTAGTTTTACTGTGCTCCTCATATATAGGCAAATCCTAGAAGGATCGGACCACTATATCATATAGCTGCCATAGGAACGATCGGTCGAAAATTAAGTTGTATGAAAAACATTTTGTTTTTCATGATATCTTGACCAACCTCGGCATTAATAGTTTTAGTGTACTCCTCATATATAGGCAAAATCCTATAAGGATCGGACCACTATATCATATAGCTGCTCGGCCGAAATTAAGTAGTTGTATGAAAAACATTTTGTTTTTCAAGATATCCCGACCAACTAGGCAATACTTAGTTTTACTATACATCCTCATATATAGGCAAATCCTATAAGGATCGGGTCACTATATCAATAGCTGCATGGGAACATCGTCGAAAATTAAGGTGTTGTATAAAAAACATTTTGTGTTTCAAGATATCTTGACCAAACTCGGCATTAATTAGTTTACTGTACTCCTAATATATGGCAAAATTCTATAAGGATCGACCGCAATATCATATAGCTGCCATAGGAACGATCGTTTGAAAATGAAGTTGTATAAAAAAAACATTTTGTTCTTTAGATATCTTGACCAAACTAGGCATTAATTAGTTTTACTATACTCCTCATATATAGAGCAAAATCCTATAAGGATCGGACCGCAATATCATATAGCTGCCATAGGAACGATCGATCGAAAAATAAGTTGTTGTATGAAAAAACATTTGTGTTTTTGAAGATCTTGAACCAAACGGGCATTAATTTGTTTTACTGTACTCCTAATATATAGGCAAAATCCTATAAGGATCGGACCACTATATCATATAGCTGCCATAGGAACGATCGGTCGAAAATGAAGTTGTATGAAAAAACATTTTGTTCTTCAAGACATCTTGACCAAACTCGGCATTAATTGGTTTTACCGTACTCCTCATATATATGCAAAATCCTATTGAGATCGGACCACAATATCATATAGCTGCCATAGAGGAACGATAGGTCTAAAATGAAGTTGTATGAAAAACATTTTTTTTTCAAGATATCTTGACCAAGCTCGACATTTATTAGTTTTACTATACTCTCCATGTATGACAAAATCCTATTATGATCGGACCACAATGTCATATAGCTGCCATAGGAACGATCGTTTGAAAAAGAAGTTGTATGCAAAAACATTTTGTTCTTCAAGATATCTTGACCAAACTAGGCATTTTTAGTTTTTACTATACTCAATATAGTCAAATCCTAGAAGGATCGGACCACTATATCAATAGCTGCCTCGGTCGAAAATTAAGTTGTTGTATGAAAAATTTTGTTTTTCAAGATATCCTGACCAACTGGGCATTAATTAGTTTTACTCCTCATATAGAGGCAAAATCCTATAAGGGTCGGACCACATATCATATAGCTGCCATAGGAACGATCGGTCGAAATTAAGTTGTAAGAAAAACATTTTGTGTTTCAAGATCTTGACCAAACTGGCATTATTTGTTTTACTGTACTCCTAATATATAGGCAAAATCCTATAAGGATCGGACCGCAATATCATATAGCTGCCATAGAACGATTGGTCGAAAATAAGTTGTATGAAAAAACCTTTTTTTTTTTTTTTGAGGATATCTTGACCAAACTCGGCATTAATTAGTTTTTACTATACTCTCCATGTATAGACAAAATCCTATTAAGATCGGACCACTATTTCATATAGCTGCCATAGGAACGATCGTTTGAAAAAGAAGTTGTATGCAAAAACATTTGTTCTTCAAGATATCTTGACCAAACTCGGCATTAATAGTTTTACTATACTCCTCAGATATAGGCAAAATCCTAAAGGATCGGATCACTATATCATATAGCTGCCATAGGAACGATCGGTCGAAAATTAAGTTGTTATATGAAAAAAACATTTTGTGTTTCAAGATATCTTGACCAAACTCGGCATTAAATTTTGTTTTAACTGTGTTGTAGTAGGGCGTCCGCAGGGCTTCCAGGTGAACTTTTACAAAATGAATTGTCGTTGGGGGAGCGTTTCTGCTCTGCACAAATTTAACTCAGGTTTGAAAGAAAAACACGTTTTGTTCGCTTGAAGGTTATTTTCATCTATTCTATTTTTTCAGAGTACATTACAAGAGTACCTACAAGTGTATTAGTATAAGTGTGGTGAAATTTCAGTACATGTTCCATGTACTGGTTCCGGAGTTACATGGCGGTTGGATGGCGACTGTCGGATACACTTCTTGTGTGAACATGCCGCCCGCCTTGCAGTATTGCAAAAGAAAAAGGGAGAGGGACGTGGCTCTGTTCCTTCTATTGAGCACAGGAGCCGGACAATATCCACCCAAAGACCGTGTTTTGGGCCAGTGGTGCGCCGCCAAGACTCGGCAGGACGCCTTGGAGAATTAAATCCGGATATATATCCGAGCCCAAAACCAGATTGGAGATTTCCGGTGGAACCAGCGTCTGCCAATCGAATGTTGGTGAAGGGCTCGTTCAGTTCCTCGCTGACGGGCTTCGTTGGAGTTTGATACCGGAGATTTGGCATCACTTGCAGGATGACCTCTCGCTGGAAGCTAGAGGTCCTAGAGCTTATTGAGCCGAGCAAGCGTTTGTCTTTACCGACGCGGGTGACGGATAGCCCGGAGGCCTTTGCCAAGGATGCGTCGATAAGACTTACCGGACAGCACGGGTCTAAAAGTGCCCGAGTGTCGCGGGTCGCCTTGCCGTTTCCGAGTCGGATGAGTGCTCTCGGGAGCACGGTTGTCCTTTTGTGTTCCATTAATGATGATAAGGAGATGGAACCAGCGGATGAAGGCGGCGCGGAGCGTCGCGCTTGGGCCTTGGTGCTGCGCCTTGTCTGGGATCGCTCTGGAGATGGCATGCGACGCGCTTCTTGCAAATGAAGCAAGGTGTGATGGTCGCCCTGGCACTTGCGGCACTTGTCCTTGCGGCGACATGACTCCCCGGAATGTTGGTCAGCCAGGCAGTTTGGGCAGTATTTATTGACTAGAACTGCTCGGAGTCTCTTCTCTGGAGACAGCCGCATGAACCGCTGGCACTTGCGCAGCGCGTGGACTCCTCGGCATACTCGGCATCGGAACGATTCCGTTGCCGGTCGGCTCTTGGATCGGCCTTGTTGTTGGCGTGGAGACATCGTGCTGTTACGTGAAGAATGTGAAAAAAAACATAGTAGACATTACTGATGCGGCTTTATACGGATGGTCCGCAGACTAGGATTCTAGTCTTTACTGGAAATTTTACTGGATGGAAAATGGAGACTAGATTCTATCGGGAGCAGGATCAGCTTAGAGATAGGTCTCTTGGAGACACCTCGGGCTGTTAAGACGTCGACCACTCGGACTCTTTGGTCGTCACCAGGATAGGTCGTTTGGATTCGACCTAGACGCCAGTCATTAACTGGAAGATTATCTTCTTTAATAATGACTAGATCGTCCCGTTGTAAGTCTCGCGTTGGAGTTTGCCATTTGTTTCTTTTGTGTAACTCTAAAAGATACTCATGTTTCCAACGGAGACAGAACTGTTGTTGCAAAGCCTTCAAGCGCTGCCAGCGGTTGATGATGGACACGGCGTTTTCCTTGATCTCTGGCTCTGTGGCGGAAAGTAGAGGACCCCCGACTAGAAAATGACCGGGAGTCAGAGCTAGGAGATCAGTAGGATCTTCCGACATTGGATATATCGGTCTTGAATTCAGGCATGCTTCAACTTTGGATAGGAGCGTGGAAAGCTCTTCGAAGGTGTATTTGGAGGTCGATGTAGATTTATAAAATAGATTTTTGAAACTCTTTACACCTGCCTCCCACAGGCCACCCATATGCGGTGCACTAGGAGGTTGAAGTGCCAGGACAGTTTCTGGAGACTGTAAGTGGCCTGGAGTTGAGTCTTAAGCGCTTCTACAAAATCGCGCGAGAGGACTTTGGCCGCTCCGACGAAGGTTTTGCCGTTGTCGGAATGCATTTGACTTGGGCACCCTCGTCGTGCCACAAATCTCGCAAATGCCGCTAGGAATTTTTCTGTGGTCAGGTCAGATGTAGCTTCTAGGTGGATGGCTTTGGTGCTGAAGCACACAAAGACGCACACGTAGCCTTTCGTAATAAGACAGGCTCGACCTGTGTAATTTTTTACATCGAAGGGGCCTGCAAAATCGACTCCTGTGTGAGTGAACGGTCGAGAGAATGTGACTCTCTCCACAGGCAAGTCGCCCATGAGCTGCGTTTGCAATTTCTTTTTTCGGATGACGCAGATTTTGCAGGAATGAATTGTGGATTTGACCAACACCTTCAGCTTTGGAATCCAGTACTGTGATCGTATTAAACGCATCATGAGCTGGTTGCCTCCATGCAAGGATATAAGATGGGTGAAAGCGGTCAAGAGACGCGAATATGCACATGTGTATGGCAGTATGATTGGATGCCGCTCATCGTAGCCGAGTGCTTCGGCCGCTCTTACACGACCACATGCTCGAATAATTCCCTTACCATCTAAAAAGGGGTTCAAATTAAGGATTTTGCTGGAAGTGAGCTGTTTTTTCGTGCTCAAGCAAGTGTACTCTGACGAGTATGCTTGTCTCTGGGTCAGGAGAATGAGTTTTTCTTGTGCATAAGAAATCTCGTTGCTGTCAATTTCAATAGTTGACGGGAGCGACAATCGTTTGCAACGCTTGAAGAAGCGATAGATGTAGGCTAACACTCGCAGGGTCTCGAACTTGGAGAAGCGCTCGAGGAAAGAAAATGAGGGAGCCGTGTTTACGATGTTTACCTTAATCGTACGTTGCTCTATTGTCGAATCTGGGAGGGGATCTGAAGGAATGGGCCATTGGTTCTGAGGTAGGCGTAACCATTCTGGCCCGTGCCACCACAGCTCATTGTTGACTAACGCTTGTGGTGGGGCACCTCTGCTCGCTAGGTCCGCTGGATTGTACTCGTATCGTACATGGGATTATTTATTGGAGTCGGCGGCCTGACTAATTTTTGCGACTCTGTTTGCTACAAAGGTAGTCCAGGCGCATGGTGGCTTATGAAGCCAAGCTAGCACAATTGTGGAATCTGTCCAATAGAACCAGTCGCCGCCAGCGGAAGGTAGCTGGGGACTGAGTGCAGCGGATAACTCGGACAGAAGTGCTGCTCCGCACAGCTCTAGTCGTGGCAAGGATATCGTCTTGACCGGAGCGACCCTCGTTTTCGCTGTTAGGAGATGTACTGAGATGCGATCTTGTATCTCAGTGCGCACGTAAATGGCGGCCCCATATGCACGCTGCGAAGCGTCACAAAACCCATGGTATTGGATAGTCCCCTGTGGGCGGAATTCGACCCATCTAGGGATGCGAATCGCACTGAGGCCCGGAAACTCTTGCAGAAATAAATTCCACTTAATGAGAAGACTCTCAGGTAGCGGATCGTCCCAGCCCAGTTCTTGGAGCCAGATCTCCTGCATGAATATTTTTGCCTGGATAATGACTGGACCCAGCCAACCTGCTGGGTCGAACAGTTTGGCAATCTGTGAAAGGACTTCACGTTTGGAGACGGACTGTTTGGCTGTTAGCTCGGATGGAGCGAAAAAGAACTTATCGGTGTCAGCTTTCCATCTGATCCCGAGAGTCTTTGCCGAACAGGCTTCCTCGATCTCTAAAAAGTCGGCGTGAAGCAAGTGGTCCTTGGGAATCGCTCTTAGCAAGTCCTTTTCATTGGATGTCCATTTTCGCAAGGGGAACCCGGCAGATTCAAGGGCCTTGCGGAGTTCTGCAATTGCTTGATCTGCTGTTGATTTGGAATGGGCTCCCGCTAGTACATCGTCGACATACATATTGTTTGCGATAATATGACTTGCTAAGGGATAGAGCGAACAACGTCATCAGATAGCTGATGTAGTACCCGGATTGCCAAAAAGGGGGCACAGTTAACTCCAAACGTGACTGTGCTGAGTTCGAAGTCACGAAGCTCGTTGTCCTTTGTTCGGAACAGAATTCTCTGATAGGGCGTGTGATTGGGATGCACAAGTATTTGCCGATACATTTTTGTGATATCGGCATTGAACACATATCGGAAGAAGCGCCATCTTAGAATTTGAATGGTTAAGTCGGATTGCAGAACGGGCCCTGCATGTAGCACATCGTTCAGACTTTTACCATTCGATGACGGGTGGGAGGCGTTAAATACTACGCGGAGCTTGGTCGTGGTGCTGTCAGGCTTGTGAACAGCATGGTGTGGTAGATAAAAGTTATCTGAACCATTGCTTGGAGGGACTTGTCGCATGTGACCTAAGTCCAGATATTCCTGGATCACCGCATCGTACTGCTCCTTAAGGGGGGCATTTTTTGCCAGACGATTCTCATTTCGTCGAAATTGAGCTAGTGCGATGCACCTTGAATGGCCTAACTGGATGTGATCGGAATTCTTGAATGGCAGTGTGACCAAGTATCTGCCGTTTTTATCCCTTTTAGTGGTTTTTTGAAAATTGCGCTCACAAAAAAGGTCGGATTCCTTTTCCAGCTTAACTGGAATATCCTCCACCTCCCAAAATTTTGTGAGCAGTTTATCCAAGCTCGCATTTGGATTCAGCGAGACTTGAGTCGAAAAGGATGCGACAAATTTGGCACTGGTCTTAGAAACGGGGCCTGTAAGGATCCAGCCGAAAATCGTTTCTTGACCAAGGAGAGTGCCACATATATTGGGATAGGAGCCACCTAACAATATGGATGGGAGGATATCGGCGCCGAGAAGCACGTCTATCTGTGAGCTCCTATAGAAAGAGGGATCGGCCAAGTGTAATTTTGGAAGTTCTTCCAAAGCAGTTTGGGGGATGGTGTAGGAGGGCAAATTGCCTGCCAGCTTTGGAAGAACATAAGCCGAGGTTTCAATATGAACCCTGGGCTTTATAGGAGAGCCAATATTAAAATGGCAAAGTTTTTGAGGTTGAGCCGAAATGGCTTGATTCAAACCGGAGACCTGTGCGTCGACGGGTTGATAAGGAAGTTTAACCCTTTTGAACAATCGCTCTGAAATAAAGGTCGCTTCAGACCCAGAGTCGATTAATGCCCGGGCTGTATACTTTGTGCCCAAATGACACACTTGGATGACAGCCGTGCCGAGGAGAACACCATGTGAGTTTGCGGAAAAATAGTTTTGAACGGTAGCTTGGGTTGAAGTAGAAGTGGACTGTATTGGTGAAGGAGGGTTCAAAACTATTGGTGTTGTGGAAGCTGAGGGCACCTGGGGTCTGTCACGGTGGAGTAGCGTGTTGTGACGTCCCTTGCACGTGAAACAACTATGTGCGCTGGTGCAGTCTTTCAACTGGTGCTGTCTGGCGAAGCAGTTTAAGCACAGCTTTTGTTGCTTAATGACGGAAACTCTCTCGGGTACGGACATTTGTAGAAAACGCGGGCATAGACGCACGCGATGGTTTTCCTTCTGACACAATTTGCAGTGCTGTGGCTTTGCAGTCACTGTTGCTTCGAAGGTTCTCAGGTGGTTGGACTCTTTTCTTGTGGGCTTGGACTGGAGTGGCGTATGTGCGGTTGGTCGTACATCCTCTATCGCCTCCAAGGTGCGATATCGGTCGATCAGAAATAAATTCATCTCGGACCATTGAGGGATCTCTGCCTTATCGTGGAGCGATTGTTCCCATAACGACAGCGTGAGCTTAGGCAATTTAGAGGAGCACAAGAAAATTAGCAGACAATCCCAATTTTCGGTGCTCACCCTGGACAAGTCGAGAGCCGTTAAACATCCCTGGATTGTGCCCTGAAGCTCTTTAAGGGCGGCTCCAGACTCTTGTGTTGCTGAGGGAGATTGAAAAGAATTTTCAATTGACTATTGACTAATAGTCGCTTATTCTCAAATCTCTCCGTCAGGCTCGCCCACGCTGACTGAAAGCCGTCATTCGTGAGCGGGGACTTGGAGACAATTGCTCTAGCTTCGCCGCTGGTTTTGGAATTAAGATGGAACAATTTTTCCACCGGCGTCAATCTTGGATTTTAATATAAACAGCTGTAAACAAGTCTCGGAAAGTAGGCCAGCGTAGGTAATCCCCACTGAAAACTTCAGTGTCGCATGGCGGGAGACTGCAACCCCTGGACATGGAGAAGTTGGAGGGGGGTTGCTCAGCTTGTCTATTTAACGCCGTGGCTCTTTCTATTATCGCTTAGTTGAGCCGCACATCGCTCGTAAACGGAGTACGAGTAATCATATTTAGCTTGCATAGCCAACAGGTCACTGCTGCTGCAAGCGCCTTGGTTAAGAGCTTTGGAACATAACTCGTACTCGCGTACTACCTTTTCCCATAAAGTCTTAATCTGATCTCGTCGGACTTGGAGAGTGAACAGTGATACGTCGCTGTCCGCTGCGTCATTGATCTTCACTTCAAACTGGCCTAGTCGGTCAGTTATAGAAACGAAGTCGTTCAGTGCCATTTCGCTTGACTTCTCATTTTTTGCGTAGTCGAACGGGTAATTTTTGGGGTAATATCTCTTGTTGGAATCGGACTCACAGTCTTGCGGACGGTTGTGCTGGTACTCTCGACCTTGAGTTTCCCGAAAACTGCTCTAGGTGAGTTTAAAGGTCGCTTTGACTCCTTGACGGACGGTGCTGTGAGTCGTTTTTGGCTGTTTTGATCACCACCGATTGGCATACTAGGCTCTTCACAGAGCCAAAAATTTTACTAACCAGGAAATGTGATCAAATACAAATAATTTGAATCAGCAGAGAGAAAACGGAATAAGAAATGGCACAGGAACGATGGAATCGAGATATCAGAATAAAATGGAATGACCGAAATGGTGTGCACTATTGAGTCCAACGAAATCGGAAAATTTTGTTAAATTAATTATTTTACTAATAATTTACCAAATTGATTCTTATTTAGTTTCCTTTAATTGAGAAAAATCTAATTATTTCTTTATTGAAACACCAGAGAAAAGGATTTATTCTCTTTTGACAAAGCGGCCGTGTAGGGGAAACGGATCGCGCAAAAATATGATGCTTATCGCTTATTGCTTATTGATGGTTGAGCTCAAGAAGAAGCACGTTTATTCTAAACGCAGCTCAACGAAAAGGTTTTTTGTCATAGAATTACTTGTGATAAATTGTTATTTTAATAAAAAATCGCACGGATATTCGATTTAATACGCAACTTGGAAACGTCTTAACTTATAATTATGTTTTATAAATTTTTTATAAGAATAAGAAAAAGTAATGTATATGTTTGTATTTTATTAAGTAAACGCAGCTCAATGGCAAGGTGGAAACATACAAAATATAAAAGTTTCACAGAATCAGTTTATCGAAAACCGATCTTGACACTTTACAACCCTGTTGTTTGTTTACGTTTTACACTACCAATTAATTGGTAAAAATAAATATATAAATTAATATTGAAGCTGCTGTGGAGGAAAAATAACAAACGATACACATATAATAGGATGTGTATGTGTATACATGCAGGTGAATTTGCACAGTGTGGTTTTATTTAATTAAATACCAATTAGAATTGTGTGTTTTTATATATGTATTTAGTGTGTGATTCTTTGGTGAAGGTTGGAATGGAGAAGCGCATACACTTGTTGTTCAACGGAGCGAAAGCCTATGTGTGCAGATATGTCTGGATGTACTTGCGTACATCAATATGGCGATCGGTTAAATTTTTGGGTATGCACTTGTACATATATGTATATATATTGTACAGACACCAATATGGCGACCTTATCGGAGTCACTTTCTGTTTTATTTCTTTCAATATTTATCACTTTTTAGACGCCTTAATGGCCACGAACAATATTTTATTTTTTTTTTTTTTTTTTTTGAATTTTTTAAATACAATTGCCCCTCGCTTTAACCACGGACAATGTGAAGCGAAAAAATATGTTCAGACACACAAAAGAATTAATTAACTGGAGTTGCCGGAAATTTGGCAATGGACAAGTTGAGGTAGGTGCACTGCTACTTATCTTGTTTGAATTTATAGCTGTTCCTGGAACCTTTTCTTGCAGATCCACCAATGCTTGCTGGGGCGAACTGGATATACCAAATGTTGTAGAAGTATCCGGCTCGAAGGACCAAATGTTGTAGTAGGGCGTCCGCAGGGCTTCCAGGTGAACTTTTACAAAATGAATTGTCGTTGGGGGAGCGTTTTCTGCTCTGCACAAATTTATTTTAGGTTTGAAAGAAAAACACGTTTTGTTCGCTTGAAGGTTATTTTCATCTATTCTATTTTTTCAGAGTACATTACAAGAGTACCTACAAGTGTATTAGTATAAGTGTGGTGAAATTTCAGTACATGTTCCATGTACTGGTTCCGGAGTTACATGGCGGTTGGATGGCGACTGTCGGATACACTTCTTGTGTGAACATACTGTACTCCTAATATAGGCAAATCCTATTAGGATCGGACCGCAATATCATATAGCTGCCATAGGAACGATCATTTGAAAATGAAGTTGTATGAAAAAACATTTTGTTCTTCAAGACATCTTGACCAAACTCGGCATTAATTGGTTTTACCGTACTCCTCATATATATGCAAAATCCTATTAAGATCGGACCACAATATCATATAGCTGCCATAGGAACGATCGGTCTAAAATTAAGTTGTATGAAAAACATTTTTTTTTTCAAGATATCTTGACCAAACTCGGCATTTATTAGTTTTACTATACTCCTGATATATAAGCAAAATCCTAGAAGGATCGGACCACTACATCATATAGCTGCCATAGGAACGATCGGTCGAAAATTAAGTTGTATGAAAAACATTTTGTTTTTCAAGATATCTAGACCAACCTCGGCATTAATTAGTTTTACTGTACTCCCCATATATAGGCAAAATCCTAGAAGGATCGGACCATATTCATATAGCTGCCATAGGAACGATCGGTCGAAAATAAGTTGTATGAAAAAACATTTTGTTCTTTCAGATATCTTGACTAAACTCGGCATTAATTGGTTTTACTGTACTCCTCATATATATGCAAAATCCTATTAAGATCGGACCACAATATCATATAGCTGCCATAGGAACGATCGGTCGAAAATTAGTTTTATGAAAAAACATTTTGTTTTTCATGATATCTTGACCAACCTCCGCATTAATTGGTTTTACTGTGCTCCTCATATATAGTCAAAATCCTAGAAGGATCGGACCACTATATCATATAGCTGCCATCGGTCGAAAATTAAGTTGTATGAAAAAATTTTGTTTTTCAAGATATCCAGACCAAACTAAGCATTAATTAGTTTTACTATACTCCTCATATATAGGCAAAATCCTATAAGGATAGGACCACTATATCATATAGCTGCCATAGGAACGATAGGTCGAAAATTAAGTTGTAGAAAAAACATTTGTGTTTCAAGATATCTTGACCAAACTCGGCATTAATTTGTTTTACTGTACTCCTAATATATACGCAAAATCCTATAAGGATCGGACCGCAATATCATATAGGTGCCATAGGAACGATCGGTCGAAAAATAAGTTGTATTAAAAAACATTTTTTTTTTTGAGGATATCCTGACCAAACTCGGCATTAATTAGTTTTACTATACTCCCCATGTATAGACAAAATCCTATTAAGATCGGACCACTATTTCATATAGCTGCCATAGGAACGATCGTTTGAAAAAGAAGTTGTATGCAAAAACATTTTGTTCTTCAAGATATCTTGACCAAACTCGGCATTTATTAGTTTTACTATACTCCTCATATATAAGCAAAATCCTAGAAGGATCGGACCACTATATCATATAGCTGCCATAGGAACGATCGATCGAAAATAAATTTGTTGTATGAACAAACATTTTGTTTTTCAAGATATCTCGACCAAACTCGGCATTTATTAGTTTTACTATACTCCTCATATATAAGCAAAATCCTAGAAGGATCGGACCACTATATCATATAGCTGCCATAGGAACGATCGGTCGAAAAATAAGTTGTATGAAAAACATTTTGTTTTTCAAGATATCTTGACCAACCTCGGCATTAATTAGTTTTACTGTACTCCCCATATATAGGCAAAATCCTAGAAGGATCGGACCATTATATCATATAGCTGCCATAGGAACGATCGGTCGAAAATAAGGTTGTATGAAAAACATTTTGTGTTCAAGACATCTTGACTAAGCTCGGCATTAATTGGTTTTACTGTACTTCTCATATATATGCAAAATCCTATTAAGATCGGACCACAATATCATATAGCTGCCATAGGAACGATCGGTCGAAAATAAGTTTGTTGTAAGAAAAAACATTTGTTTTTCATGATATCTTGACCAACCTCGGCATTAATTGGTTTTACTGTGCTCCTCATATATAGTCAAATCCTAGAAGGATCGGACCACTATATCATATAGCTGCCATCGGTCGAAAATTAAGTTGTTGTATGAAAAATTTTGTTTTTCAAGATATCCTGATCAAACTAGGGATTAATTAGTTTTACTATACTCCTCATGTATAGGCAAAATCCTATAAGGATCGGACCACTATATCATATAGCTGCCATAGGAACGATCGGTCGAAAATTAAGTTGTTGTATGAAAAAACATTTTGTGTTTCAAGATATCTTGACCAAACTAGGCATTAATTTGTTTTACTGTACTCCTCATATATAACAAAATCCAATAAGGATCGGACCGCAATATCATATAGCTGCCATAGGAACGATCGGTCGAAAATAAGGTTGTATGAAAAAACATTTTGTTCTTCAAGATATCTTGACTAAACTCCGCATTAATTGGTTTTACTGTACTCCTCATATATATGCAAAATCCTATTAAGATCGGACCACAATATCATATAGCTGCCATAGGAACGATCGGTCGAAAATAAAGTGGTTGTAAGAAAAAACATTTTGTTTTTCATGATATCTTGACCAACCTCGGCATTAATTGGTTTTACTGTTCTCCTCATATATAGTCAAAATCCTAGAAGGATCGGACCGCTATATCATATAGCTGCCATCGGTCAAAAATTAGGTTGTTGTATGAAAAAATTTTGTTTTTCAAGATATCCTGATTAAACTAGGCATTAATTAGTTTTACTATACTCCTCATATATAGACAAAATCCTATTAAGATCGGACCACTATTTCATATAGCTGCCATAGGAACCATCGGTCGAAAATTAAGTTGTTGTATGAAAAATTTTGTTTTTCAAGATATCCTGACCAAACTCGGCATTAATTAGTTTTATATACTCCTCATATATAGGCAAATCCTATAAGGATCGGACCACTATATCATATAGCTGCCATAGGAACGATCGCTCGAAAATTAAGTTGTTGTATGAAAAAACATTTTGTGTTTCAAGATATCTTGACCAAACTCGGCATTAATTTGTTTTACTGTACTCCTCATATATAAGAAAAATCCTAGAAGGATCGGACCACTATATCATATAGCTGCCATAGGAACGATCGATCGAAAATTAGGTTGTATAAAATACATTTTGTTCTTCAAGATATCTTGACCAAGCTCGGCATTAATTAGTCTAACTATACTCCCCATGTATAGACAAAATCCTATTAGATCGGTCCACTATTTCATATAGCTGCCATCGGTCGAAAATTAAGTTGTTGTATGAAACAATTTTGTTTTTCAAGATATCCTGACCAAACTCGGCATTAATTAGTTTTACTATACTCCTCATATATAGGCAAAATCCTATAAGGATCGGACCACTATATCATATAGCTGCCATAGGAACGATCGGTAAAAATTAAGTTGTTATATGAAAAACATTTTGTGTTTCAAGATATCTTGACCAAACTCGGCATTAATTTGTTTTACTGTACTCCTAATATATAGGCAAAATCCTATAATGATCGGACCGCAATATCATATAGCTGCCATAGGAACGATCGGTCGAAAAATAAGTTGTATTAAAAACATTTTTTTTTGAGGATATCCTGACCAAACTCGGCATTAATTAGTTTTACTATACTCCCCATGTATAGACAAAATCCTATTAAGATCGGACCACTATTTCATATAGCTGCCATAGGAACGATCGTTTGAAAAGAAGTTGTATGCAAAAACATTTTGTTCTTCAAGATATCTTGACCAAACTCGGCATTTATTAGTTTTACTATACTCCTCATATATAAGCAAAATCCTAGAAGGATCGGACCACTATATCATATAGCTGCCATAGGAACGATCGTTCGAAAATAAAGTTTTTGTATGAACAAACATTTTGTTTTTCAAGATATCTCGACCAAACTCGGCATTTATTAGTTTTACTATACTCCTCATATATAAGCAAAATCCTAGAAGGATCGGACCACTATATCATATAGCTGCCATAGGAACGATCGGTCGAAAATTAAGTTGTATGAAAAACATTTTGTTTTTCAAGATATCTTGACCAACCTCGGCATTAATTAGTTTTACTGTACTCCCCATATATAGGCAAAATCCTAGAAGGATCGGACCATTATATCATATAGCTGCCATAGGAACGATCGGTCGAAAATAAGGTTGTATGAAAAAACATTTTGTGTTTCAAGACATCTTGACTAAGCTCGGCATTAATTGGTTTTACTGTACTTCTCATATATATGCAAAATCCTATTAAGATCGGACCACAATATCATATAGCTGCCATAGGAACGATCGGTCGAAATAAAGTTGTTGTAAGAAAAAACATTTTGTTTTTCATGATATCTTGACCAACCTCGGCATTAATTGGTTTTACTGTGCTCCTCATATATAGTCAAAATCCTAGAAGGATCGGACCACTTATTATATAGCTGCCATCGGTCGAAAAATAAGTTGTTGTATGAAAAATTTTGTTTTTCAAGATATCCTGATCAAACTAGGGATTAATTAGTTTTTACTATACTCCTCATATATAGGCAAAATCCTATAAGGATCGGACCACTATATCATATAGCTGCCATAGGAACGATCGGTCGAAAATTAAGTTTTTTGTATGAAAAAACATTTTGTGTTTCAAGATATCTTGACCAAGCTAGGCATTAATTTGTTTTACTGTACTCCTCATATATAAGCAAAATCCAATAAGGATCGGACCGCAATATCATATAGCTGCCATAGGAACGATCGGTCGAAAATAAGGTTGTATGAAAAAACATTTTGTTCTTCAAGATATCTTGACTAAACTCGGCATTAATTAGTTTTACTGTACTCCCCATATATAGGCAAAATCCTAGAAGGATCGGACCATTATATCATATAGCTGCCATAGGAACGATCGGTCGAAAATTAGGTTGTATGAAAAAACATTTTGTTCTCCAAGATATCTTGACCAAACTAGGCATTAATTGGTTTTACTGTACTCCTCATATATATGCAAAATCCTATTAAGATCGGACCACTATATCATATAGCTGCCATCGGTCGAAAATTAAGTTGTATGAAAAAACATTTTGTTTTTCAAGATATCCTGACCAAACTAGGCATTAATTAGTTTTACTGTGCTCATCATATATAGTCAAAATCCTAGATGAATCGACCACTATGTCATATAGCTGCCATCGGTCAAAATTAAGTTGTTGGATGAAAAAAATTTGTTTTTCAAGATATCCTGACCAAACTAGGCATTAATTAGTTTTACTATACTCCTCATATATAGGCAAATCCTATAAGGATCGGACCACTATATCATATAGCTGCCATAGGAACGATCGGTAGAAAATTAAGTTGTTATAGGAAAAAAACATTTTGTGTATCAAGATATCTTGACCAAACTCGGCATTTATTAGTTTTACTATACTCCTCATATAAGCAAAATCCTAGAAGGATCGGACCACTATATCATATAGCTGCCATAGGAACGATCGGTCGAAATTAAGTTGTATGAAAAACATTTTGTTTTTCAAGATATCTTGACCAACCTCGGCATTAATTAGTTTTACTGTACTCCCCATATATAGGCAAAATCCTAGAAGGATCGGACCACTATATCATATAGCTGCCATAGGAACGATCGGTCGAAAATTAAGTTTTTATGAAAAAACATTTTGTGTTTCAAGATATCTTGACCAAGCTAGGCATTAATTTGTTTTACTGTACTCCTCATATAAGCAAAATCCAATAAGGATCGGACCGCAATATCATATAGCTGCCATAGGAACGATCGGTCGAAATAAGGTTGTATGAAAAAACATTTTGTTCTTCAAGATATCTTGACTAACTCGGCATTAATTGTTTTACTGTACTCCTCATATTATGCAAATCCTATTAAGATCGGACCACAATATCATATAGCTGCCATAGCTGCCATAGGAACGATCGGTCGAAAATAAAGTTGTTGTAAGAAAAACATTTTGTTTTTCATGATATCTTGACCAACCTCGGCATTAATTGGTTTTACTGTGCTCCTCATATATAGTCAAATCCTAGAAGGATCGGACCGCTATATCATATAGCTGCCATCGGTCAAAAAGTAGGTTGTTGTATGAAAAAATTTTGTTTTTCAAGATATCCTGATTAAACTAGGCATTAATTAGTTTTACTATACTCCTCATATATAGACAAAATCCTATTAAGATCGGACCACTATTTCATATAGCTGCCATCGGTCGAAAATTAAGTTGTTGTATGAAACAATTTTGTTTTTCAAGATATCCTGACCAAACTCGGCAATTATTAGTTTTACTATACTCCTCATATATAGGCAAAATCCTATAAGGATCGGACCACTATATCATATAGCTGCCATAGGAACGATCGGTCGAAAATTAAGTTGTATGAAAAAATTTTGTGTTTCAAGATATCTTGACCAAACTCGGCATTATTTGTTTTACTGTACTCCTCATATATAAGCAAAATCCTAGAAGGATCGGACCACTATATCATATAGCTGCCATAGGAACGATCGATCGAAAATTAGGTTGTATGAAAATACATTTTGTTCTTCAGATATCTTGACCAAACTCGGCATTAATTAGTTTTACTATACTCCCCATGTATAGACAAATCCTATTAAGATCGGACCACTATTTCATATAGCTGCCATCGGTCGAAAATTAGTTGTTGTATGAAACAATTTTGTTTTTCAAGATATCTTGACCAAACTCGGCATTAATTAGTTTTACTATACTCCCATGTATAGACAAAATCCTATTAAGATCGGACCACTATTTCATATAGCTGCCATCGGTCGAAAATTAAGTTGTTGTATGAAACAATTTTGTTTTTCAAGATATCCTGACCAAACTCGGCATTAATTAGTTTTACTATACTCCTCATATATAGGCAAAATCCTATAAGGATCGGACCACTATATCATATAGCTGCCATAGGAACGATCGGTAAAAAATTAAGTTGTTATATGAAAAAACATTTTGTGTTTCAAGATATCTTGACCAAACTCGGCATTAATTTGTTTTACTGTACTCCTAATATATAGGCAAAATCCTATATGATCGGACCGCAATATCATATAGCTGCCATAGGAACGATCGGTCGAAAAATAAGTTTTATGAAAAACATTTTTTTTTTTGAGGTTATCTTGACCAAACTCGGCATTAATTAGTTTTACTATACCCCCCATATATAGACAAAATCCTATTAAGATCGGACCACTATTTCATATAGCTGCCAAAGGAATGATCGTTTGAAAAAGAAGTTGTATGCAAAAACATTTTGTTCTTCAAGATATCTTGACCAAACTCGGCATTTATTAGTTTTACTATACTCCTCATATATAGCAAAATCCTAGAACGATCGGACCACTATATCATATAGCTGCCATAGGAACGATCGGTCGAAAATTAAATTGTATGAAAAACATTTTGTTTTTCAAGATATCTTGACCAACCTCGGCATTAATTAGTTTTACTGTACTCCCCATATATAGGCAAAATCCTAGAAGGATCGGACCACTATATCATATAGCTGCCATAGGAACGATCGGTCGAAAATTAGGTTGTATGAAAAAACATTTTGTTCTCCAAGATATCTTGACCAAACTAGGCATTAATTGGTTTTACTGTACTCCTCATATATATGCAAAATCCTATTAAGATCGGACCACTATATCATATAGCTGCCATCGGTCGAAAATTAAGTTGTATGAAAAAACATTTTGTTTTTCAAGATATCCTGACCAAACTAGGCATTAATTAGTTTTACTGTGCTCATCATATATAGTCAAAATCCTAGAAGAATCGGACCACTATGTCATATAGCTGCCATCGGTCAAAAATTAAGTTGTTGGATGAAAAAAATTTGTTTTTCAAGATATCCTGACCAAACTAGGCATTAATTAGTTTTACTATACTCCTCATATATAGGCAAAATCCTATAAGGATCGGACCACTATATCATATAGCTGCCATAGGAACGATCGGTAGAAAATTAAGTTGTTATAGGAAAAAACATTTTGTGTTTCAAGATATCTTGACCAAACTCGGCATTAATTTGTTTTACTAATCTCCTAATATATAGGCAAAATCCTATAAGGATCGGACAACCTCGGAATTAATTAGTTTTACTGTTCTCCTCATATGTAGGCAAAATCCTAAAAGGATCGAACCACAATGTCATATATATGCCATCGGAACGATCGGTCGAAAATTAAGTTGTATGAAAAAACATTTTGTTTTTCAAGATATCCTGACCAAACTAGGCATTAATTAGTTTTACTGTGCTCATCATATATAGTCAAAATCCTAGAAGAATCGGACCACTATGTCATATAGCTGCCATCGGTCAAAAATTAAGTTGTTGGATGAAAAAAATTGTTTTTCAAGATATCCTGACCAAACTAGGCATTCATTAGTTTTACTATACTCCTCATATAGGCAAAATCCTATAAGGATCGGACCACTATATCATATAGCTGCCATAGGAACGATCGGTAGAAAATTAAGTTGTTATAGGAAAAAACATTTTGTGTTTCAAGATATCTTGACCAAACTCGGCATTAATTTGTTTTACTAATCTCCTAATATATAGGCAAAATCCTATAAGGATCGGACCAACCTCGGAATTAATTAGTTTTACTGTTCTCCTCATATGTAGGCAAAATCCTAAAGGATCGAACCACAATGTCATATATATGCCATCGGAACGATCGGTCGAAAATATGTTGTATGAAAAACATTTTGTTTTTTAAGATATCTTGACCAACCTCGGCATTAATTAGTTTTACTGTCCTAAAATCCTATACGGATCGGACCGCAATATCATATAGTTGCCATAAGAACGATCGGTCGAAAAATATGTTGTATGAAAAAAATTTTGTTTTTAAGATATCTTGACCAAACTCGGCATTAATTAGTTTTACTATACTCCTCATATATAGACAATCGGACTACTATATCATATAGCTATAGCATATAGCGGACCACTATATCATATAGCTGCCATAGGAACGATCAGTCGAAAATTAAGTTAGATTTAAAAAAATATTTTGTTTTTCAAGATATCTTGACCAAACTTGGCATTAATTTGTTTTACTGTACTCCTCATATATATGCAAAGTCCTATTAAGATCGGACAACAATATCATATAGCTGCCATAGAGGAACGATAGGTCGAAAATTAAGTTGTATGAAAAAACATTTGTTTTTCAAGATATCTTGACCAACCTCGGCATTAATAGTATACTGTACTCCCCATATATAGGCAAATCCTAGAAGGATCGGACCATTATATCATATAGCTGCCATAGGAACGATCGGTCGAAAATTTGGTTGTATGAAAAAACATTTTGTTCTTCAAGATATCTTGACCAAACTCGGCATAATTGGTTTTACTGTACTCCTCATATATATGCAAAATCCTATTAAGATCGGACCACAATATCATATAGCTGCCATAGGAACGATCGGCGAAAATTAAGTTGTATGAAAAAACATTTGTTTTTCATGATATCTTGACCAACCTCGGCATTAATTAGTTTTACTGTGCTCCTCATATATAGGCAAAATCCTAGAAGGATCGGACCACTATATCATATAGGTGCCATAGGAACGATCGATCGAAAATAAAGTTGTTGTATGAAAAAAACATTTTGTTTTTCAAGAAATCTTGACCAAACTCGGCATTTATAGTTTTACTATACTCCTCATATATAGGCAAAATCCTAGATGGATCGGACCGCAATATCATATAGCTGCCATAGGAAACGATCGGTCGAAAATTAGGTGTATGAAAAACACATTTTGTTTTTCATGATATCTTGACCAACCTCGGCATTTATAGTTTACTGTGCTCCTCATATATAGGCGAATCCTAGAAGGATCGGAGCACTATTTTATATAGCTGCCATCGGTCGAAAATTAAGTTGTTGTATGAAAAAATTTGTTTTTCAAGAATCCTGACCAAAACTAGGCATTAATTAGTTTTACTATACTCCTCATATATAGGAAAACCCTATAAGGATCGGACCACTATATCTATAGCTGCAATAGGAACGATCGGTCGAAAATTAAGTTTCTTATATGAAAAAACATTTGTTTTTCAAGATATCTTGACCAAACTCGGCATTAATTTGTTTTACTGTACTCCTAATATATAGGCAAAATCCTAAAGGATCGGACCGCTATATCTATAGCTGCCATAAGAACAATCGGTCGAAAATTAAGTGTATTAAAAAAAACATTTTGTTTTCAAGATATCTTGACAACCTCGGAATTAATTAGTTTTAATGTTCTCCTCATATTATAGGCAAATCTAGAAGGATCGGGCCACATGTCATATGATGCCTCGGAATGATCGGTTCGAAAAATATGTTGCCTGAAAAAAAAATTTTGTTTTTTAAGATATCTTGGCCAACCTCGGCATTATCTAGTTTACTGTATTCCTCATATAAAGGCAAAATCGGACCATAATGTCCGATAGCTTCCATTCGGAACGATCGGTCGAAAAACTTGTTGTATGAAAAAACATTTTGTTTTCAAGATATCTTGACCAAACTCGGCATTATTAGTTTTATTATACTCCTCATATATAGACAAATCGGGACTACTATATCATATAGCTATACTATCATATAGCTGGACCACTAATCATATAGCTGCCATAGGAACGATCGTCGAAAATTAAGTTGTATTAAAAACATTTTGTTTTTCAAGATATCTGGACCAACTTCGGCATTAATTAGTTTAACTGTACTCCCCATATATAGGCAAATCCTAGAAGGATCTCGGTACACTATATCTTATAGCTGCCATATGAATGATCTGTCGAAAATTAAGTGTATGAAAAAAACAATTTGTTTTTCAAGATATCTTGACTAACCTCGGCATTAATTAGTTTTACTGTACTCTCATATATAGGCAAAATCGGACCATTAATGTCATATAGCTGCCATCGGAACGATTGTCGAAAAATATGTTGTATGAAAAACATTTTGTTTTTCAAGATATCTTGATTAAACTCGGATTTATTAGATTTACTATACTCCTATATATAGGCAAAACCCTAGAAGAATCGGACCACTATTCATATAGCTGCCATAGGAACGATCGGTCGAAAATTAATTATGAAAAAACATTTTGTTTTTCAAGTTATCTTGACCAACTTGGCATTAATTAGTTTTACTGTATTCCTCATATATAGGCAAAATCGGACCACAATGTCATATATATGTATGAAAAAACATTTTGTTCTTCAAGATATCTTGACCAAACTCGGCATTAATTTGTTTTACTGTACTCTAAATATATAGGCAAAATCCTATAATGATCGGACCGCAATATCATATAGCTGCCATAAAAAACGATCGGTCGAAAATTAAGTTGTATTTAAAAACAATTTGTTTTTCAAGATATCTTGACCAACCTCGGAATTAATTAGTTTTACTGTTCTCCTCATATGTAGGCAAAATCCTAAAGGATCGAACCACAATGTCATATAGATGCCATCGGAACGATCGGTCGAAAAATATGTTGTATGAAAAAAACATTTTGTTTTTAAGATATCTTGACCAACCTCGGCTTAATTAGTTTTACTGTCCTAAAATCCTAACGGATCGGACCGCAATATCATATAGTTGCCATAAGAACGATCGGTCGAAAATATGTTGTATGAAAAAAAATTTTGTTTTTAAGATATCTTGACCAAACTCGGCATTAATTGTTTTACTATACTCCTCATATATAGACAAATCGGAATACTATATCATATAGCTATACATATAGCGGACCACTATATCATATAGCTGCCATAGGAACGATCAGTCGAAAATTAAGTTAGATTTAAAAAATATTTTGTTTTTTCAAGATATCTTGACCAACCTCGGCATTAATTAGTTTTACTGTACCCCCATAATAGGCAAAATCCTAGAAGGATCGGACCTTATATCATATTGCTGCCATAGAACCGATCGGTCGAAAATATGGTTGTATGAAAAAAACATTTTGACCTTCAAGATATCTTGACCAAACTCGGCATTAATTGTTTACTGTACTCCTAATATATAGGAAAATCCTATAAGGATCGGACCGCAATATCATATAGCTGCCATAAAACGATCGGTCGAAAATTAAGTTGTATTAAAAAAACATTTTGTTTTTCAATATCTTGACCAACCTCGGAATTAATTAGTTTTACTGTTCTCCTCATATATAGGCAAAATCCTAGAAGGATCGAACCACAATGTCATATAGATGCCATCGAACGATCGGTCGAAAAATATGTTGTATGAAAAAACATTGTTTTTTTTTAAGATATCTTGACCAACCTCGGCATTAATTAGTTTTACTGTATTCCTCTATATAGGCAAAATCGGACCATAATGTCATATAGCTTCCATCGGAACGATCGGTCGAAAAACTTGTTGTATGAAAAAACATTTTGTTTTCAAGATATCTTGACTAAACTCGGCATTAATTAGTTTTACTATACTCCTCATATATAGACAAATCAGACTTCTATATCATATAGCTATATCATATAGCGGACCACTATATCATATAGATGCCATAGGAACGATCGGTCGAAAATTAAGTTGTATGATAAAACACTTTGTTCTTCAAAATATCTTGACCAAACTCGGCATTTATTAGTTTTACTATACTCCTCATATATAGGCAAAAGCCTAGATGGATCGGACCACTATATCATATAGCTGCCATAGGAACTATCGGTCGAAAATTAAGTTGTATGAAAAAAACATTTTGTTTTTCATGATATCTTGACCAACCTCGGCATAATTAGTTTTTTCTGTGCTCCTCATATATAGGCAAAATCGCAGAAGGATCGGACCACTATATCATATAGCTGCCATCGGTCGAAAATTAAGTTGTTGTATGAAAAAATTTTGTTTTCAGGATATCCTGACCAAACTAGGCATTAATTAGTTTTACTATATCCTCATATATAGGCAAATCCTAGAAGGATCAGGCCATTATATCATATAGCTGCCATAGGACCGATCGGTCGAAATTAGGTTGTATGAAAAAACATTTTGTTTTTCAAGATATCTTGACCAACCTCGGCATTAATTAGTTTTACTGTACTCCCCATATATAGGCAAAATCCTAGAAGGATAGGCCATACCGATCGGTCGAAAATTAGGTTGTATGAAAAAACATTTTGTTTTTCAAGATATCTTGACCAAACTCGGCATTTATTAGTTTTACTATACTCCTCATATATAAACAAAATCCTAGAAGGATCGGACCACTATATCATATAGCTGCCATAGGAACGATCGGTCGAAAATTAAGTTGTATGAAAAACATTTTTTTTTTCAAGATATCTTGACCAAACTCGGCATTTATTAGTTTTACTATACTCCTCATATATAAACAAAATCCTAGAAGGATCGGACCACTATATCATATAGCTGCCATAGGAACGATCGGTCGAAAATTAAGTTGTATGAAAAACATTTTGTTTTTCAAGATATCTTGACCAACCTCGGCATTAATTAGTTTTACTGTACTCCTCATATATAGGCAAAAGCCTAGATGGATCGGACCACTATATCATATAGCTGCCATAGGAACTATCGGTCGAAAATTAAGTTGTATGAAAAAACATTTTGTTTTTCATGATATCTTGACCAACCTCGGCATTAATTAGTTTTTCTGTGCTCCTCATATATAGGCAAAATCGCAGAAGGATCGGACCACTATATCATATAGCTGCCATCGGTCGAAAATTAAGTTGTTGTATGAAAAAATTTTGTTTTTCAGGATATCCTGACCAAACTAGGCATTAATTAGTTTTACTATACTCCTCATATATAGGCAAAATCCTAGAAGGATCAGGCCATTATATCATATAGCTGCCATAGGACCGATCGGTCGAAAATTAGGTTGTATGAAAAAACATTTTGTTTTTCAAGATATCTTGACCAACCTCGGCATTAATTAGTTTTACTGTACTCCCCATATATAGGCAAAATCCTATAAGGATCGGACCGCAATATCATATAGCTGCCATAGAGGAACAATAGGTCGAAAATTAAGTTGTATGAAAAACATTTTTTTTTCAAGATATCTTGACCAAACTCGGCATTTATTAGTTTTACTATACTCCTCATATATAAACAAAATCCTAGAAGGATCGGACCACTATATCATATAGCTGCCATAGGAACGATCGGTCGAAAATTAAGTTGTATGAAAAAACATTTTGTTTTTCAAGATATCTTGACCAACCTCGGCATTAATTAGTTTTACTGTACTCCCCATATATAGGCAAAATCCTAGAAGGATCAGGCCATTATATCATATAGCTGCCATAGGACCGATCGGTCGAAAATTAGGTTGTATGAAAAAACATTTTGTTTTTCAAGATATCTTGACCAACCTCGGCATTAATTAGTTTTACTGTACTCCCCATATATAGGCAAAATCCTAGAAGGATCGGCCATTATATCATATAGCTGCCATAGGACCGATCGGTCGAAAATTAGGTTGTATGAAAAAACATTTTGTTTTTCAAGATATCTTGACCAAACTCGGCATTTATTAGTTTTACTATACTCCTCATATATACGCAAATCCTACATGAATCGGACCCACTATATCATATAGCTGCCATAGAGGAACGATAGGTCGAAAATTAAGTTGTTATATGAAAAAAACATTTTGTGTTTCAAGATATCTTGACCAAACTTGGCATTAATTGTTTTACTGTACTGCTAATATATAGGCAAAATCCTATAAGGATCGGACCGCAATATCATATAGCTGCCATAGGAACGATCGGTCGAAAATTAAGTTGTTATATGAAAAACATTTTGTGTTTCAAGATATCTTGACCAAACTTGGCATTAATTTGTTTAACTGTACTCCTAATAATAGGCAAAATCCTATAAGGATCGGACCGCAATATCATATAGCTGCCATAGGAACGATCGGTCGAAAATTAGGTTGTATGAAAAAACATTTTGTTCTTCAAGATATCTTGACCAAACTCGGCATTAATTGGTTTTACTGTACTCCTCATATATATGCAAAATCCTATTAAGATCGGACCACAATATCATATAGCTGCCACAGAGGAACGATAGTCGAAAATAAAGTTGTATGAAAAAACATTTTGTTTTTCAAGATATCTTGACCAACTCGGCATTAATTAGTACTACTGTACTCCCCATATATAGGCAAATCCTAGAAGGATCGGACCATCATATCATATAGCTGCCATAGGAACGATCGGTCGAAAATTTGGTTGTATGAAAAAACATTTGTTTTTCAAGATATCTTGACCAAATGCGACATTTGTTAGTTTTACTATACTCCTCATATATAAGTTGTTGTATGTAAAATTGCGTTGTTTTTCAAGATATCTTGATCAAGCTCGGCATATATTAGGTTTACTATACTCCCCATATATAGGCAAAACACTCTAAGGATCGGACCACTATATCATATAACTGCTATAGGAACGATGGGTCGAAAATTAAGTTGTATGAAAAAACATTTTGGTTATCAAGATATCTTGACCAACCTTTTTAGTTTTACTATACTCCCCATATATAGGCAAAATCCTATAAGGATCGGACCACAATATCATATAGCTGCCATGGAACGATCGGTCGAAAATTAAGTGTTTTATGAAAAAAAATTTTGTTTTTCCAAGATATCTTGACCAACCTTTTTTAGTTTTACTATACTCCTCATATATAGGCAAAATCCTATAAGGACCCGACCACAATATCATATAGCTGCCATGGAACGATCGATCGAAAATTAAGTGGTTGTAAGAAAAAAGATTGTATTTTCCAAGATATCTTGAACCAACATTATTAGTTTTACTATACTCTCATATATAGGCAAAATCCTAGAATGATCGGATCACTATATCATATAGCTGCCATAGGAACGATCGGTCGAAAATTAAGTTGTTGTATGAAAAAATATTTTGTTTTTCAGGATATCTTCACCACACTCTGCATTAATTAGTTTTACTATACTCCTCATATAAAGGCAAAATACTATTAAATGGGAATACTATATCATATATCTGTCATAGGAACGATCGGTCGAAAATTAAGTTGTTGTATGTAAAATTACGTGTTTTCAAGATATCTTGACCAAGCTCGGCATATATTAGGTTTACTATACTCCCCATATATAGGCAAAACACTCTAAGGATCGGACCACTATATCATATAACTGCTATAGGAACGATCGGTCGAAAATTAAGTTGTATGAAAAAACATTTTGGTTATCAAGATATCTTGACCAACCTTTTTAGTTTTACTATACTCCCCATATATAGGCAAAATCCTATAAGGATCGGACCACAATATCATATAGCTGCCATGGAACGATCGGTCGAAAATTAAGTTGTTTTATGAAAAAAAATTTTGTTTTTCAAGATATCTTGACCAAACTCGGCATTTATTAGTTTACTATACTCCTCATATGTATGCAAAATCCTATTAGGATCGGACCACTATATCATATAGCTGCCATAGAACGATCGGTCGAAAATTAAGTTGCTGTACAAAAAAATTTTGTTTTTTAACATATCTCGACCAAACTCGGCATTTATTAGTTTCACTATACTCCTCATATATATGCAAAATCCTATTAAGATCGGACCACTATCATATAGCTGCCATGGAACGATCGGTCGAAAATTAAGTTGTATGAACAAAAATTTTGTTTTTCAAGATATCTTGACCAAGCTCGGCATTTAATAGTTTTACTCTACTCTTCATATATAGACAAATCGGACCACAATATCATATAGCTGCCATGCCACGATCGGTCGAAAATTAACGTTGTATGAAAAATCATTTTGGTTATCAAGATATCTTGACCAAACTTGGCAATTATTAATTTTACTAAACTCATATTTAGGCAAAATCCTAGAAGGATCGGACCACTATATCATATAGCTGCCATAGGAACGATAGGTCGAAAATTAAGTTGTATGAAAAAACATTTTGTTTTGCAAGATATATTGACGAACCTCGGCATTAATTAGTTTACTGTACTCCTCATATATAGGCAAATCCTATAAGGATCGGATCACAATGTCATATAGCTGCCATCGGAACGATCGGTCGAAAAAATGTTGTATGAAAAAACATTTTGTTTTTCAAGATATCTTGACCAAACTCGGCATTTATTAGTTTTACTATGCTCCTCATATATAGGCAAAATCCTATAAGGATCGGACCACTATATCATATAGCTGCTATAGAACGATCGGTTGAAAATTAAGTTGTATGAAAAAACATTTTGTTTTTCAAGATATCTTGACCAACCTCGGCATTAATTAGTTTTACTGTACTCCCCATATATAGGCAAAATCCTAGAAGGATCAGGCCATTATATCATATAGCTGCCATAGGACCGATCGGTCGAAAATTAGGTTGTATGAAAAAACATTTGTTTTTCAAGATATCTTGACCAACCTCGGCATTAATTAGTTTTACTGTACTCCCCATATATAGGCAAAATCCTAGAAGGATCAGGCCATTATATCATATAGCTGCCATAGGACCGATCGGTCGAAAATTAGGTTGTATGAAAAAACATTTTGTTTTTCAAGATATCTTGACCAAAACTCGGCATTTATTAGTTTTACTATACTCCTCATATATACGCAAAATCCTACATGAATCGGACCACTATATCATATAGCTGCCATAGAGGAACGATAGGTCGAAAATTAAGTTGTTATATGAAAAAACATTTTGTGTTTCAAGATATCTTGACCAAACTTGGCATTAATTTGTTTTACTGTACTCCTAATATATAGGCAAAATCCTATAAGGATCGGACCGCAATATCATATAGCTGCCATAGGAACGATCGGTCGAAAATTAAGTGTTATATGAAAAAACATTTTGTGTTTCAAGATATCTTGACCAAACTTGGCATTAATTTGTTTAACTGTACTCCTAATATATAGGCAAAATCCTATAAGGATCGGACCGCAATATCATATAGCTGCCATAGGAACGATCGGTCGAAAATTAGGTTGTATGAAAAAAACATTTTGTTCTTCAAGATATCTTGACCAAACTCGGCATTAATTGGTTTTACTGACTCCTCATATATATGCAAAATCCTATTAAGATCGGACCACAATATCATATAGCTGCCATAGAGGAACGATAGGTCGAAAATAAAGTTGTATGAAAAAACATTTGTTTTTCAAGATATCTTGACCAACCTCGGCATTAATTAGTACTACTGTACTCCCCATATATAGGCAAAATCCTAGAAGGATCGGACCATCATATCATATAGCTGCCATAGGAACGATCGGTCGAAAATTTGGTTGTATGAAAAAAACATTTTGTTTTTCAAGATATCTTGACCAAATGCGACATTTGTTAGTTTTACTATACTCCTCATATATAAGTTGTTGTATGTAAAATTACGTTGTTTTTCAAGATATCTTGATCAAGCTCGGCATATATTAGGTTTACTATACTCCCCATATATAGGCAAAACACTCTAAGGATCGGACCACTATATCATATAACTGCTATAGGAACGATGGGTCGAAAATTAAGTTGTATGAAAAAACATTTTGGTTATCAAGATATCTTGACCAACCTTTTTTAGTTTTACTATACTCCCCATATATAGGCAAAATCCTATAAGGATCGGACCACAATATCATATAGCTGCCATGGAACGATCGGTCGAAAATTAAGTTGTTTTATGAAAAAAAATTTTGTTTTTCAAGATATCTTGACCAACCTTTTTTAGTTTTACTATACTCCTCATATATAGGCAAAATCCTATAAGGACCCGACCACAATATCATATAGCTGCCATGGAACGATCGATCGAAAATTAAGTGGTTGTAAGAAAAAAGATTGTATTTTCCAAGATATCTTGAACCAACATTATTAGTTTTACTATACTCCTCATATATAGGCAAAATCCTAGAATGATCGGATCACTATATCATATAGCTGCCATAGGAACGATCGGTCGAAAATTAAGTTGTTGTATGAAAAAATATTTTGTTTTTCAGGATATCTTCACCACACTCTGCATTAATTAGTTTTACTATACTCCTCATATAAAGGCAAAATACTATTAAATTGGGAATACTATATCATATATCTGTCATAGGAACGATCGGTCGAAAATTAAGTTGTTGTATGTAAAATTACGTTGTTTTTCAAGATATCTTGACCAAGCTCGGCATATATTAGGTTTACTATACTCCCCATATATAGGCAAAACACTCTAAGGATCGGACCACTATATCATATAACTGCTATAGGAACGATCGGTCGAAAATTAAGTTGTATGAAAAAACATTTTGGTTATCAAGATATCTTGACCAACCTTTTTAGTTTTACTATACTCCCCATATATAGGCAAAATCCTATAGGATCGGACCACAATATCATATAGCTGCCATGGAACGATCGGTCGAAAATTAAGTTGTTTTATGAAAAAAATTTTGTTTTTCAAGATATCTTGACCAAACTCGGCATTTATTAGTTTTACTATACTCCTCATATGTATGCAAAATCCTATTAGGATCGGACCACTATATCATATAGCTGCCATAGAACGATCGGTCGAAAATTAAGTTGCTGTACAAAAAAATTTGTTTTTTAACATATCTCGACCAAACTCGGCATTTATTAGTTTCACTATACTCCTCATATATATGCAAAATCCTATTAAGATCGGACCACTATATCATATAGCT
Source organism: Drosophila americana (assembly GCA_030788265.1). NCBI lineage: Eukaryota > Metazoa > Arthropoda > Insecta > Diptera > Drosophilidae > Drosophila > Drosophila americana. The sequence goes on along the minus strand of JAURSC010000096.1, from coordinate 106,580 downwards.
GCCATGGAACGATCGGTCGAAAATTAAGTTGTATGAACAAAAATTTTGTTTTTCAAGAATCTTGACCAAGCTCGGCATTTAATAGTTTTACTTACTCTTCATATATAGACAAATCGGACCACAATATCATATAGCTGCCATGCCACGATCGGTCGAAAAATAAGTTGTATGAAAAATCATTTTGGTTATCAAGATATCTTGACCAAACTTGGCATTTATTAATTTTACTAAACTCATATTTAGGCAAAATCCTAGAAGGATCGGACCACTATATCATATAGCTGCCATAGGAACGATAGGTCGAAAATTAAGTTGTATGAAAAAACATTTTGTTTTGCAAGATATATTGACGAACCTCGGCATTAATTAGTTTTACTGTACTCCTCATATATAGGCAAAATCCTATAAGGATCGGATCACAATGTCATATAGCTGCCATCGGAACGATCGGTCGAAAAAAATGTTGTATGAAAAAACATTTTGTTTTCAAGATATCTTGACCAAACTCGGCATTTATTAGTTTTACTATGCTCCTCATATATAGGCAAAATCCTATAAGGATCGGACCACTATATCATATAGCTGCTATAGAACGATCGGTTGAAAATTAAGTTGTATGAAAAAACATTTTGTTTTTCAAGATATCTCCCCAAACTCGGCATTTATTAGTTTTACTATACTTCTCAAATATAGGCAAAATCCTAGAAGGATCGGACCACAATGTCATATGGCTGCCATCGGAACGATCGGTCGAAAAATATGTGATATGAAAAAAAATTTTGATTTCCAAGATATGCTGACCAAACTAGGCATTAATTAGTTTTACTATACTTCTCATATATATGCAAAATCCTATTAAGATCGGACCACTAGCTGCCATGGAACGATCTGTCGAAAATTAAGTTGTATGTAAAGATATTTCGTTTATTAATATATCTTGACCAATCTCGGCATTTATTAATTTTACTATACTCCTCATAGATAGGCAAAATCCTATTAAGATCGGACCACTATATCTGCCATAGGAACGCTCGGTCGAAAATTAATTTGTATGAAAAAACATTTTGTTTTTCAGGATATCTTCACCACACTCTGCATTAATTAGTTTTAATATACTCCTCATATAAAGGCAAAATACTATTAAATTGGGAATACTATATGATATATCTGTCATAGGAACGATCGGTCGAAAATTAAGTTGTTGTATGTAAAATTACGTTGTTTATCAAGATATCTAGACCAAACTCGGCATTTATTAATTTTACTATACTCCTCATATTTAGGCAAAATCTATAGGCAAAATATAGCTGCCATAGGAACGATCGGTTGAAAATTATGTTGTCGTATGAAAAAAAGTTTGTTTTTCAAGATATCTTGACCAAACTCGGCATTTATTAGTTTTACTCTACTCCTCATATATATGTAAAATACTATTAAGATGGGACCACAATGTCATATAGCTCCCATGGAACGATCGTCGAAAATTAAGTTGTATGAAAAATCGTTTTGGTTATCAAGATATCTTGACCAAACTCGGCATTTATTAATTTACTATACTCATATTTAGGCAATCCTAGAAGGATCGGACCACTATATCATATAGCTGCCATAGGAACGATAGGTCGAAAATTAAGTTGTATGAAAAAACATTTTGGTTATCAAGATATCTTGACAAAACTCGGCATTTATTAGTTTTACTACACTCCTCATATATAGACAAATCGGACCACAATATCATATAGCTGCCATGCCATGATCGGTCGAAGATTAAGTTCTATGAACAAAAATTTTGTTTTTCAAGATATCTTGACCAAACTCGGCATTTATTAGTTTTACTATACTCCTCATATGTATGCAAAATCCTATTAGGATCGGACCACTATATCATATAGCTGCCATAGAAACGATCGGTCGAAAATTAAGTTGCTGTACAAAAAAATTTTGTTTTTTAACATATCTCGACCAATTCGGCATTTTAGTTTCACTATACTCCTCATATATATGCAAAATCCTATTAAGATCGGACCACTATATCATATAGCTGCCATGGAACGATCGGTCGAAAATTTAGTTGTATGAACAAAAATTTTGTTTTTCAAGATATCTTGACCAAGCTCGGCATTTAATAGTTTTACTCTACTCTTCATATATAGACAAATCCGACCACAATATCATATAGCTGCCATGCCACGATCGGTCGAAAATTAAGTTGTATGAAAAATCATTTTGGTTATCAAAATATCTTGACCAAACTTGGCATTTATTAATTTTACTAAACTCATATTTAGGCAAAATCCTAGAAGGATCGGACCACTATATCATATAGCTGCCATAGGAACGATAGGTCGAAATTAAGTTGTATGAAAAAACATTTGTTTTGCAAGATATATTGACGAACCTCGGCATTAATTAGTTTTACTGTACTCCTCATATATAGGCAAAATCCTATAAGGATCGGATCACAATGTCATATAGCTGCCATTAGAACGATCGGTTGAAAATTAAGTTGTATGAAAAAACATTTTGTTTTCAAGATATCTTCCCCAAGCTCGGCATTTATTAGTTTTACTATACTTCTCAAATATAGGCAAAATCCTAGAAGGATCGGACCACAATGTCATATGGCTGCCATCGGAACGATCGGTCGAAAAATATGTGATATGAAAAAAAATTTTGTTTTCCAAGATATGCTGACCAAACTAGGCATTAATTAGTTTTACTATACTTCCATATATATGCAAAATCCTATTAAGATCGGACCACTAGCTGCCATGGAACGATCTGACGAAAATTAAGTTGTATGTAAAAATATTTCGTTATTAATATATCTTGACCAATCTCGGCATTTATTAATTTTATATACTCCTCATAGATAGGCAAAATCCTATGAAGATCGGACCACTATATCTGCCATAGGAACGATCGGTCGAAAATTAAGTTGTATGAAAAAAAATTTTGTTTTTCAAGATATCCTGACCATACTCTGCATTAATTAGTTTTACTTTACTCCTCATAGATAGGGAAAATCCTATTAAGATCGGACCACTATATCTGCCATAGGAACGATCGGTCGAAAATTAATTTGTATGAAAAAACATTTTGTTTTCAGGATATCTTCACCACACTCTGCATTAATTAGTTTTACTATACTACTCATATAAAGGCAAAATACTATTGAATTGGGAATACTATATCATATATCTGTCATAGGAACGATCGGTCGAAAATTAAGTTGTTGTATGTAAAATTACGTTGTTTTTCAAGATATCTTGACCAAGCTCGGCATATATTAGGTTTACTATACTCCCCATATATAGGCAAAACACTCTAAGGATCGGACCACTATATCATATAACTGCTATAGGAACGATCGGTCCAAAATTAAGTTGTATGAAAAAACATTTTGGTTATCAAGATATCTTGACCAACCTTTTTTAGTTTAACTATACTCCTCATATTAGGCAAAATCCTATTAAGCTGGGAATACTTTATCTTATATCTGTCATAGGAACGATCGGTCGAAAATTAAGTTGTTGTATGAAAAAATATTTTGTTTTTCAGGATATCTTCACCACACTCTGCATTAATTAGTTTTACTATATTCCTCATATAAAGGCAAAATACTATTAAATTGGGAATACTATATCATATATCTGTCATAGGAACGATCGGTCGAAATTAAGTTGTTGTATGTAAAATTACGTTGTTTATCAAGATATCTTGACCAAACTCGGCATTTATTAATTTTACTATACTCCTCATATTTAGGCAAAATCCTAGAAGGATCGGACCACTATATCATATAGCTGCCATAGGAACGATCGGTTGAAAATTATGTTGTCGTATGAAAAAAAGTTTGTTTTTCAAGATATCTTGACCAAACTCGGCATTTATTAGTTTTACTCTACTCCTCATATATATGTAAAATCCTATTAAGATGGGACCACAATGTCATATAGCTCCCATGGAACGATCGTCGAAAATTAAGTTGTTGTATGTAAAATTACGTTGTTTATCAAGATATATTGACCAAACTCGGCATTTATTAATTTTACTATACTCCTCATATTAGCCAAAATCCTAGAAGGATTGGACCCAATGTCATATAGCATCGGAACGATCGGTCGAAAAATATGTTGTATGAAAAAACATTTTGTTTTTCAAGATATCTTGACCAAACTCGGCATTAATTAGTTTTACTATACTTCTAATATTAAGGCAAAATCCTATTAAGCTGGGAATACTTTATCTTAATCTTCATAGGAACGATCGGTCGAAAATTAAGTTGTTGTATGAAAAACATTTTGTTTTTCAAGATATCTTGACCAAACTCGGCATTAATTAGTTTTACTACACTCCTCATATAAACGCAAAATCCTATTAAGCTGGGAATAGTTTATCTTATATCTGTCATAGGAACGATCGGTCGAAAATTAAGTTGTTGTATGAAAAACACTTTGTTTTTCCAGATATCTTGACCAAGCTCGGCATATATTAGGTTTACTATACTCTCCCATATATAGGCAAAACACTATAAGGATCGGACCACAATATCATATAGCTGCCATGCCACGATCGGTCGAAGATTATGTTCTATGAACAAAATTTGTTTTTCAAGATATCTTGACCAAACTCGGCATTTAATAGTTTTACTATACTCCTCATATGTATGCAAAATCCTATTAAGATCGGACCACTATATCATAAAGCTGCCATAGAACGATCGGTCGAAAATTAAGTTGTATGAAAAATCGTTTGGTTATCAAGATATCTTGACCAAACTTGGCATTTATTAATTTTACTATACTCATATTTCGGCAAAATCCTAGAAGGATCGGACCACTATATAATATAGCTGCCATAGGAACGATAGGTCGAAAATTAAGTTGTATGAAAAAACATTTTGGTTATCAAGATATCTTGACCAAACTCGGCATTTATTAGTTTTACTACACTCCTCATATATAGACAAATCGGACCACAATATCATATAGCTGCCATGCCTTGATCGGACGAAGATTAAGTTCTATGAACCAAAATTTTATTTTTCAAGATATCTTGACCAAACTCGGCATTTATTAGTTTTACTATACTCCTCATATGTATGCAAAATCCTATTAGGATCGGACCACTATCATATAGCTGCCATAGAACGATCGGTCGAAAATTAAGTTGCTGTACAAAAAAATTTTGTTTTTAACATATCTCGACCAAACTCGGCATTTATTAGTTTCACTCTACTCCTCATATTTAGGCAAAATCCTAGAAGGATCGGACCACTATATCATATAGCTGCCATAGAACGATCGGTCGAAAATTAAGTTGTATGAACAAAAATTCTGTTTTTCAAGATATCTTGACCAAGCTCGGCATTTAATAGTTTTACTCTACTCTTCATATATAGACAAATCGGACCACAATATCATATAGCTGCCATGCCACGATCGGTCGAAGATTAAGTTCTATGAACAACAATTTTGTTTTTCAAGATATCTTGACCAAACTCGGCATTTTTTAGTTTTACTATACTCCTCATATGTATGCAAAATCCTATTAGGATCGGACCACTATATCATATAGCTGCCATAGAACGATCGGTCGAAAAATTAAGTTGTATGAAAAATCATTTTGGTTATCAAGATATCTTGACCAAACTTGGCATTTATTAATTTTACTAAACTCATATTTAGGCAAAATCCTAGAAGGATCGGACCACTATATCATATAGCTGCCATAGGAACGATAGGTCGAAAATTAAGTTGTATGAAAAAACATTTTGTTTTTGCAAGATATATTGACGAACCTCGGCATTAATTAGCTTTACTGTACTCCTCATATATAGGCAAAATCCTATAAGGATCGGATCACAATGTCATATAGCTGCCATCGGAACGATCGGTCGAAAAAAATGTTGTATGAAAAAACATTTTGTTTTCAAGATATCTTGACCAAACTCGGCATTTATTAGTTTTACTATGCTCCTCATATATAGGCAAAATCCTATAAGGATCGGACCACTATATCATATAGCTGCATTAGAACGATCGGTTGAAAATTAAGTTGTATGAAAAAACATTTTGTTTTTCAAGATATCTTCCCCAAGCTCGGCATTTATTAGTTTTACTATACTTCTCAAATATAGGCAAAATCCTAGAAGGATCGGACCACAATGTCATATGGCTGCCATCGGAACGATCGGTCGAAAAATATGTGATATGAAAAAAAATTTGTTTTCCAAGATATGCTGACCAAACTAGGCATTAATTAGTTTTACTATACTTCTCATATATATGCAAAATCCTATTAAGATCGGACCACTAGCTGCCATGGAACGATCTGTCGAAAATTAAGTTGTATGTAAAAATATTTCGTTTATTAATATATCTTGACCAATCTCGGCATTTATTAATTTACTATACTCCTCATAGATAGGCAAAATCCTATGAAGATCGGAACACTATATCTGCCATAGGAACGATCGGTCGAAAATTAAGTTGTATGAAAAAAAATTTTGTTTTTCAAGATATCCTGACCATACTCTGCATTAATTAGTTTTACTTTACTCCTCATAGATAGGGAAAATCCTATTAAGATCGGACCACTATATCTGCCATAGGAACGATCGGTCGAAAATTAATTGTATGAAAAAACATTTTGTTTTCAGGATATCTTCACCACACTCTGCATTAATTAGTTTTACTATACTCCTCATATAAAGGCAAAATACTATTAAATTGGGAATACTATATCATATATCTGTCATAGGAACGATCGGTCGAAAATTAAGTGTTGGTATGTAAAATTACGTTGTTTTTCAAGATATCTTGACCAAGCTCGGCATATATTAGGTTTACTATACTCCCCATATATAGGCAAAAACACTCTAAGGATCGGACCACTATATCATATAACTGCTATAGGAACGATGGGTCGAAAATTAAGTTGTATGAAAAAACATTTTGGTTATCAAGATATCTTGACCAACCTTTTTTAGTTTTACTATACTCCCCATATATAGGCAAAATCCTATAAGGATCGGACCACAATATCATTAGCTGCCATGGAACGATCGGTCGAAATTAAGTTGTTTTATGAAAAAAAATTTTGTTTTTCAAGATATCTTGACCAACCTTTTTATTTTTACTATACTCCTCATATATAGGCAAAATCCTATAAGGACCCGACCACAATATCATATAGCTGCCATGGAACGATCGATCGAAAATTAAGTGGTTGTATGAAAAAAGATTGATTTTTCCAAAGATATCTTGACCCAACATTATTAGTTTTACTATACTCTTCATATATAGGCAAAATCCTAGAATGATCGGATCACTATATCATATAGCTGCCATAGGAACGATCGGTCGAAAATTAAGTTGTTGTATGAAAAAATATTTTGTTTTTCAGGATATCTTCACCACACTCTGCATTAATTAGTTTTACTATACTCCTCATATAAAGGCAAAATACTATTAAATTGGGAATACTATATCATATATCTGTCATAGGAACGATCGGTCGAAAATTAAGTTGTTGTATGTAAAATTACGTTGTTTATCAAGATATCTTGACCAAACTCGGCATTTATTAATTTTACTATACTCCTCATATTTAGGCAAAATCCTAGAAGGATCGGACCACTATATCATATAGCTGCCATAGGAACGATCGGTTGAAAATTATGTTGTCGTATGAAAAAAAGTTTGTTTTTCAAGATATCTTGACCAAACTCGGCATTTATTAGTTTTACTCTACTCCTCATACATATGTAAAATCCTATTAAGATGGGACCACAATGTCATATAGCTCCCATGGAACGATCGTCGAAAATTAAGTTGTTGTATGTAAAATTACGTTGTTTATCAAGATATATTGACCAAACTCGGCTTTTATTAATTTTACTATACTCCTCATATTAGGCAAAATCCTAGAAGGATTGGACCACAATGTCATATAGCATCGGAACGATCGGTCGAAAAATATGTTGTATGAAAAAACATTTTGTTTTTCAAGATATCTTGACCAAACTCGGCATTAATTAGTTTTACTATACTTCTAATATTAAGGCAAAATCCTATTAAGCTGGGAATACTTATCTTATATCTGTCATAGGAACGATCGGTCGAAAATTAAGTTGTTGTGTGAAAAACACTTTGTTTTTCCAGATATCTTGACCAAGCTCGGCATATATTAGGTTTACTATACTCCCCATATATAGGCAAAACACTATAAGGATCGGACCACAATATCATATAGCTGCCATGCCACGATCGGTCGAAGATTATGTTCTATGAACAAAAATTTTGTTTTTCAAGATATCTTGACCAAACTCGGCATTTAATAGTTTTACTATACTCCACATATGTATGCAAAATCTATTAAGATCGGACCACTATATCATAAAGCTGCCATAGAACGATCGGTCGAAAATTAAGTTGTATGAAAATCGTTTTGGTTATCAAGATATCTTGACCAAACTTGGCATTTATTAATTTTACTATACTCATATTTAGGCAAAATCCTAGAAGGATCGGACCATATATCATATAGCTGCCATAGGAACGATAGGTCGAAAATTAAGTTGTATGAAAAAACATTTTGGTTATCAAGATATCTTGACCAAACTCGGCATTTATTAGTTTTACTACACTCCTCATATATAGACAAATCGGACCACAATATCATATAGCTGCCATGCCATGATCGGTCGAAGATTAAGTTCTATGAACAAAAATTTTGTTTTTCAAGATATCTTGACCAAACTCGGCATTTATTAGTTTTACTATACTCCTCATATGTATGCAAAATCCTATTAGGATCGGACCACTATATCATATAGCTGCCATAGAACGATCGGTCGAAAATTAAGTTGCTGTACAAAAAAAATTTTGTTTTTTAACATATCTCGACCAAACTCGGCATTTATTAGTTTCACTATACTCCTCATATATATGCAAAATCCTATTAAGATCGGACCACTATATCATATAGCTGCCATGGAACGATCGGTCGAAAATTAAGTTGTATGAACAAAAATTTTTGTTTTCAAGATATCTTGACCAAGCTCGGCATTTAATAGTTTTACTCTACTCTTCATATATAGACAAATCGGACCACAATATCATATAGCTGCCATGCCACGATCGGTCGAAGATTAAGTTCTATGAACAACAATTTTGTTTTTCAAGATATCTTGACCAAGCTCGGCATTTATTAGTTTTACTATGCTCCTCATATATAGGCAAAATCCTATAAGGATCGGACCACTATATCATATAGCTGCCATTAGAACGATCGGTTGAAAATTAAGTTGCTGTACAAAAAAATTTTGTTTTTTAACATATCTCGACCAAACTCGGCATTTATTAGTTTCACTATACTCCTCATATGTATGCAAAATCCTATTAGGATCGGACCACTATATCATATAGCTGCCATAGAACGATCGGTCGAAAATTAAGTTGTATGAAAAATCATTTTGGTTATCAAGATATCTTGACCAAACTTGGCATTTATTAATTTTACTAAAACTAATATTTAGGCAAAATCCTAGAAGGATCGGACCACTATATCATATAGCTGCCATAGGAACGATAGGTCGAAAATTAAGTTGTATTTAAAAACATTTTGTTTTGCAAGATATATTGACGAACCTCGGCATTAATTAGTTTACTGTACTCCTCATATATAGGCAAAATCCTATAAGGATCGGATCACAATGTCATATAGCTGCCATCGGAACGATCGGTCGAAAAAATGTTGTATGAAAAAACATTTTGTTTTTCAAGATATCTTCCCCAAGCTCGGCATTTATTAGTTTTACTATACTTCTCAAATTTAGGCAAAATCCTAGAAGGATCGGACCACAATGTCATATGGCTGCCATCGGAACGATCGGTCGAAAAATATGTGATATGAAAAAAATTTTGTTTTCCAAGATATGCTGACCAAACTAGGCATTAATTAGTTTTACTATACTTCTCATATATATGCAAAATCCTATTAAGATCGGACCACTAGCTGCCATGGAACGATCTGTCGAAAATTAAGTTGTATGTAAAAATATTTCATTTATTAATATATCTTGACCAATCTCGGCATTTATTAATTTTACTATACTCCTCATAGATAGGCAAATCCTATGAAGATCGGACCACTATATCTGCCATAGGAACGATCGGTCGAAAATTAAGTTGTATGAAAAAAAATTTTGTTTTTCAAGATATCCTGACCATACTCTGCATTAATTAGTTTACTTTACTCCTCATAGATAGGGAAAATCCTATTAAGATCGGACCACTATATCTGCCATAGGAACGATAGGTCGAAAATTAATTTGTATGAAAAAACATTTTGTTTTTAAAGATATCCTGACCAAACTCGGCATTAATTAGTTTTACTATACTCCTCATATATAAGCAAAATCCTATTAAGATCGGACCACTATATCTGCCATAGGAACGATCGGTCGAAAATTAAGTTGTATGAAAAACATTTTGTTTTTCAAGATATCTTGACCAAACTCGGCATTTATTAGTTTACTATACTCCTCATATATAGGCAAAATTCTATTAAGATCGGAACACTATATCATATAGCTGCCATAGAAACGATCGTTCGAAAATGAAGTTGTATGAAAAAACATTTTATTTTTCAAGATATCTTGGCCAAACTCGGCATTAATTAGATTTACTGTACTCCTCATATATAAGCAAAATCCTATAACGATCGGATTACAATAGCATAAAGCTGCCATGGAACGATCGGTTGAAAATTAAGTTGTTGTATGAAAAAAAATTTTGTTTCCCAAGATATATTGACCAAACTCGGCATTCATTAGTTTTACTATACTCCTCATAGATAGCCAAAATTTTATTAAGATCGGACCACAATAGCATATAGCTGCCATGGAACAATCGGTCGAAAATTAAGTTGTTTTATGAAAAAAATTTTGTTTTTCAAGATATCTTGACCAACCTTTTTTTAGTTTGACTATACTCCTCGTAAGAGTTAAAATCCTATAAGGATCCGACCACAATATCATATAGCTGCCATGGAACAATCGAACGAAAATTAAGTTGTTGTATGAAAAAAAATTTATTTTCCAAGATATCTTGACCCAACATTATTAGTTTTACTATACTCCTCATATATAGGCAAAATCCTAGAATGATCGGATCACTATATCATATAGCTGCCATAGGAACGATCGGTCGAAAATTAAGTTGTTGTATGAAAAAATATTTTGTTTTTCAGGATATCTTCCCCACACTCGGCATTAATTAGTTTTACTATACTCCTCATATAAAGGCAAAATACTATTAAGTTGGGAATACTATATCGTTTATCTGTCATAGGAACGATCGGTCGAAAATAAAGTTGTGTGAAAAAACATATTTTTTTAATAGATATCTTGACCAAACTCGGCATTTATTAGTTTACTACACTCCTCATATATAGACAAAATCCTATTAAAATCGGACCACTATATCACATAGCTGCCATAGGAACGATCGGGTTGAAAATTAAGTTGTATGAAAAGAAGTTTGTTTTTCAAGATATCTTGACCAAACTCGGCATTTATTAGTAAAACTAACTAACTAACTACTCTTCATATATATGTAAAATCCTATTAAGATGGGACCACTATATCATATAGCTGCCATGGAACGATTGGTCGAAAATTAAGTTGTTGTATGTAAAATTACGTTGTTTATCAAGATATATTGACCAAACACGGCATTTATTAATTTTACTATACTCCTCATATTTAGGCAAAATCCTAGAAGGATCGGACCACAATGTCATATAGCTGCCATCGGAACGATCGGTCGAAAAATATGTTGTATGAAAAAACATTTTGCTTTTCAAGATATCTTGACCAAACTCGGCATTAATTAGTTTTACTATACTCCTCATATAAAGGCAAAATCCTATTAAGCTGTCATAGGAACGATCGGTCGAAAATTAAGTTGTTGTATAAAAAACATTTTGTTTTAAAGATATCTTGACCAAACTCGGCATAATTAGTTTTACTATACTCCTCATATATAGGCAAAATCCTATTAAGCTGGGAATAGTTTATCTTATATCTGTCATAGGAACGATAGGTTGAAAATTAAGTTGTATGAAAAAACATTTTGGTTATCAAGATATCTTGACCAAACTTGTCATTTATTAATTTTACTATTCTCCTTATATGTAGTCAAAATCCTAGAAGGATCGGACCACTATATCTGTTTTGAGGAGATGCTAGTTTGCACCCCACTTCGGCCCCTTTTATGTTTATAAATTTTAATAAAAATCAAAGGAGCCTTTAGACTGCTTGTAATGCGTGATTTACTTCTCGAACTTTCAACAATAACTATCGATAGATTAGTGGTGAGCAATTTACAATGGTATTTTATGGTTTAAAAATAATAGGATGTGACTTCAATATCGTGATTTGAGAAGTAAAGATATATTGTAATTCAGATATAATATTATTCAGAGGGCGTTCTGCTGCGAACATGCTCCCCCCGTTGGAAGATACAAGCTTTCAACCGATGTGGTCTCGATTGGCAGAACGGCGATTTTGGCAATGGCTCTCTTGACCAGACCATTTTGTGTACGAATGACTGCTACTCTCACAATGTCGTCGTCACCCGTGATGACGCTGTCGACTCGACCAAGCGGCCACTTGAGTGGTGGTGCATTGTCCTCCTTGAGCAGCACGATGCTGCCGGCCTGAAGATTTTGCTTGGACGATCGCCATTTCCCGCGCTCTTGGAGCAACGACAAATACGATGTACTCCATTTCTTCCAAAATGATTGCTGCATGTGACATATTCGCTGCCAACGGCTGAGGCGACCTATGCTTAGGTGAGTTATGTCTGGCTCGTCGATAGTGGCATTGGCTTTGCCCCAGATGAAGTGACCAGGCGTGAGTATCTCCAAGTCATTCGGGTTTTCTGTAATAGAGCAAAGCGGTCTTGAGTTAAGCATTGCGGATATTTGACAGATGAGAGTTCGGAATTCGTGGAATGAGAGAAGAGAATTTCCAACGACGCGGTAAAAATGATATTTTGCTGACTTGACAGCGGCCTCCCACAATCCTCCAAAATGTGGCGAACGGGGCGGAATGAATTTCCAGTTGATTCCCAGAGCTAGGCAGTTGCGAACAATCTCATTGCGCTGGGGATCGCTTATAAACAGGTCGCGCAGTTCCTTCAGCTCATTTCGAGCACCCACGAAATTTGTGGCGTTGTCTGTCCATTGTATGCGGTTTCCCTCGAAGGCTGATGAATCTCTTCAAGGCAGCGATAAACGATGACGTGGACAGGTCCTCTACCAACTCTAAATGCGTTGCTTTCGTTGCAAAGCATATAAAAATTGAGATGTAGCATTTCGTTGGTGAGCGATTCCTGACCTCTGATTTGACGTAGAAAGGGCCGCAAAAGTCGATGCCAGTTTCGTGAAACGTCGGACTTGGCTGCACACGCTCAGCTGGTAGCGGGGCCATGACTTGCTCCAGAAGTTTAGGTCGCATTCGAAAGCAGCGCACGCACCTGTTGATGATATTTGAGACAGCCTTGAGACCTCCGATGGGCCAGTATCGCTGGCGGAGTGTTGCTAGAAGGAATTGCGGACCAGCATGAAGAAATTCCAAATGATAATATGTGATCATAGCTGCGGTGACTGGGTGCCGTTTAGGCAACAATAACGGATGCTTTGCTTCATATTCCAAGTTTGAGTTCTGAAGGCGCCCGCCGATGCGCAAGAGTCCCTCAGCGTCCAACAGTGGGCACAATGAACGAAGTTTGCTTCTTGTTGGAAGCGGCCTTTTTAAGCTGAGTGCTTTGTACTCTTCGGCGAAGTGCGTAAGTTGAATGTTTTTTATAAGTAAATGCGTTCCGCGCTTGATATCATCTGGAGTGAGTGGACCTTTTGAACTCGTCGAATCAGATCTTTTAGCGCAATAAATCGATACACGTATGCGAAAGTGCGCTGTAACTTGGCAAATGTGTTGTTGAATTTACAAGATGCCGACAGGTCCGTCTTCGTTGATACTACCAGCACTTTCTGGCGTCGTTCTGGAAGCTCAAAGGGATAGGCGACGTTTTGAGGCCAAGTCGAGCTAGCGGCCTGTATAAATGGGGGTCCATTATGCCATAGCTGTGAGTCTTAAAGTTCCAAAGGTGTGCATCCACGTGATAAAATGTCCGCAGGGTTCAGCTGAGAGGGTACATGATGCCAGGTCATGCCCTTGGTCCGCTCCTGTATTTGTGATACCCTGTTGGATACAAAGACGTTAAACTTTGAAGGTGATTCACGAATCCATGCAAGCGCTACTGTTGAGTCGGTCCAGCAATGATATCTGCATTCGAACTGAATGCACTTGGCAATGTTTCCTATGAGCTCTGATAATAAAAGTGCAGCTGCCAGCTCAAGCTTTGGGATTGTCAGCGTCTTTAATGGGGCGACCCTTGATTTAGAGCATAGCAAATGTGATGAAAATACCCCTTGCATTTCGGATCTGACAAATACGCAAGCACCATAAGCGGCTGTGCTGGCGTCGCAAAATCCATGCAGCTCATACGTAGCTAGCGGCATCAATACAAAACGGGAGAATTTCAAGCTGCTGACCAATGAGAGTTGCGATATGAGTTTGATCCATTCGAAGTGAGGCGACTGCGACAGGCATTCGTCCCAATTGACCCTTTCCTTCCACAGTGCTTGGAGAAATACCTTTAACCTGGTAACGATGGGAGCGATCAATCTGAGCGGATCGTAAAATCTCGCTATCATTGATAATATGCTCCGCTTTGTGACTGGTCCTTCGGGTACGATCTCCGCAAAGTTGAAAAGCAGGCTATCCGAGCTAGGGCTCCAAGCTAAACCGAGCGTCTTTGCAATGTTGGTGCCATCCTTGAACTCCATTAGCTTCTCACAATCGGATTCGCTTTCTCCTTTTAATGCATCAGGCTCGTTTGAGCACCACTTTCTGATTGGAAAGTGACCTTTAGCCAGTAGCAGTTTTACTTGCTGTCGGATCTGAATGGCTTCTTGTATAGAGTCCCCTCCAGAAAATAAATCGTCTACGTAGAAGTCGCGACAAACTATCTTTGCAGCTAGTGGAAAGGTAGGCTCTTCGTCGTGGGCCAGCTGCTGCATCGCTCGAATTGCTAGAAACGCAGCGGGTTTGGTGCCATACGTTACTGTATCCAGGGTATACGTCCTTATGCTTTCATTTTTGTGATCACGCCATAAGATGCATTGCAGAAATTGATCTGGATGCGTTATTCGGACACAGCGGTACATCTTACAGATGTCACCGCACATGGCAACCTTTAAAAAACGAAACTGAATTAGAATGTTGAATAATTTGGGTTGAATTGCTGGGCCTGTATGCAAAAGATCATTCAGAGATGCGCCTGACGTGGATTTGGCTGATCCATCAAAAACGACGCGCAATTTGGTGGTTGAGCTATCTGGCTTTTCTACGCAGTGGTGGGGTAAATAGAATTGTGGGACAAGCTGCTGCTTGGAAGCCAAAGACATGTGGCCCAAGTCGATGTATTCGCGCATGAATGCAGAGTAGCTCTCCTTCAGCTGGTGATTTTTGTCCAATTTGCTTTCGAGCGACTTGAAACGTCGTAGAGCACGTTGATATGAGTCTCCTAGCGTGTCGAAGCTGAGCTTTGCTGGAAGCCTAACTGAATACTGCCCTGACTTTAGTCGCGTGTAGCCTTGGAGAAATAACTGCTCACATAGTGCGTCTTCATCAGAGAGCGCAGGGGTTGTACCGCAGCAATTGTCGACTTCCCAGAATCGTTTTACAATATCCGACAGTGGATCCTCCCATGGATTAGGTTCCTTGTAAAGGGCTGAAAGGGATGTGTGTTTGTTGTGTACGCGAGAGAGTCCGCCAGACGCAATCCATCCGAGCTTGGTCTTTTGGAGCGTTGGTAGGTTATCCGCCATTCGAATTTGGCCGATGCAAATGAGATCGAAAAATAGTCCGGCACCAAGTAATAAATCTATTCTTTGAGATTTGAAAAACGTTGGATCCGCAAGCGAGATGTTTTTGGGGATATTCCACCCAGAGATGTCTAACCCAAAGTGGGGCTGATAATCCGTTATAGTGCGAGTAACGACTGCTGAAAATGATGTGCTGAAGCTCCTATCACGTGACTGCGCTGATATGTCAGTGGACATGTTAGAAGATAGGGTTGATTCGCCTATACCAGATATTGATACGGCAGCATGATGAGTTTTGAGTTGGAGCTGCTTTACTAGACGAGCAGTGATAAAGTTGAGTTGAGATCCAGAATCCAGTAATGCACGACAGGGTATGAATAAACCTGAGTGGCTCTTGGCATATAAGATGGCGGTTGGAAGCACCACATAGTCTACAGGCTGGGCATTCGTGGCTTCAGGTGCGAATTCAAGAGCAGTGCTGACGAGAGTTGAAGATGGTGGATTACTTGAAGACGATGCGTGAGGCTGGACATATCCGTCCACCTGGGTAGCTTATCCGTTGCAAGCGCTTCCTGCCACTTTTCCTGGGTGTGGTGATCGAGCTTGCGCGATATTGTGTGTATGAGTAATCCGTCAGCCAGCTCCTCAGTTGTTGACATGGTGCTAAGCGCCCGAAGATGAGAGTTAATTTTGTCACTCAACTCACGCAACGCCTCTGCTGATCCCTTTTCAACGCCTGGCAGGCCGACTATAGCCCGCACGTGGCCCTGAAAATGTAGCAACTTATTATCAAAACGCTTTATGAGTAACTCCAACGCCTTGTCGTAATTCACGTCGACAGGCTCTAACGATTTGATTGTGTTGAGAGCAGCACCATCCAAGCACGCACGTAAATGTTGTAATTTCTCAATCTTACTCAGGTCCTCATTGCTGCCAATGATAGTCTTGTACATGGCGTAGAAATCCGGCCAATCCTCGTAGGAGCCGCTGAACCTGGGCAGCTGCAATTCCGGTAGGCGAGACTTACGGTTGAACGAGTGAGCAAATGTGTGCGTACTTTCAGCAAAGCGTGGGATAGTTGTTGAATTGGCGTCAGTCATACGTCCCTTAGTGACTATGTCCATTTGACGAGCGAGAGTGGATTTGATCTTCCAGTAAACCTTCTCGAAGTCTGAGCGAGCGTCCGTTGAAAGCTCGAGCAAATCTAATTTTTCTAGCCTTGACTGGCTGATATCAAACTCGGCCTTCAAGCTCTCCGCCGATTCTATACGCACCATCAGATCGGCCTCGTCAAAGCTGATCATCTCACCAGCGCTGAAGAATTCGTTCATTGCTAATAGTTGGCGTTGAACAGAAGCGCATTTGGCTTTGCAAAAGTCTTTTTCACTTGTCGAATTTTCCATTCTGTTGTTGGCGAGGTTATGTTCGGTTGGTACGTTTTGTTGAGTGCTCACTGTACTCCGGCCTGTCACCAAAGTCCACTTATGGAGAAGAGCTTTGCCCTTGACCACTGCGAATGTCACAGAGTGAGCAATGCGAGAATGCGATTACCGTTTTATGTGTGCAGCGGCTTGTGTATGTTATGTATCGAGATCAATGGTAGCGGCACTTGCATTCACATTCATATGTATGTATGTAAGTATGTAGGTATCTGCTCGACGGCTTCTTTTCTAAGCAAAGGGTTGTGCTTGGCACTGATATGCACCAAACAGCTTGGTTATAATAGCCGATCTGCTAAATAACGCGATAAGATCGTTAGAGAGAAGCGCGCACTCGAGCCGGTGTGCGAAATATGTATGTACAAGTTATTCATTAATGTATGTTCTGCGATGTAACACAATGTTATCTTGGGTAAGTTGCGTTGATCCCGCGCTGCCCTTGATCAAAATATGTTCTCCTTGATCCAGTAATATTACGAAAGATATGTTTTATCGGCAATGCCGGAGCAGTATATTTATTTTGGCGACTTATGTGTTGCGCGCTTCATATAAAACTAAAAACTAGGGGACAAGCAAATTATACAAATACCCTAAGCCTCAATGCATCACGCCATCAAAGCATGGTCGGCAAGCCGACTCAGCATTCCATGCAGTGTCAGCTTACCGCTGCTGGCTGTTCTTAGCGCAGAGCGCTGAACTCAGTTCTGGCGCGTCAGCATTGTTAATACGAAGCTACTTAATTGCTAGGGCAATATATTTATGCTTAGTTGTTAACTACCCCCCCCTCAGGATGATGGCCGTCCTCGGGCATGTCGTATTTGTCAATCGCCTTCTGCATCTGCATGGAGGCTCGTCTTTTCCTTAGCACCAGAAAAAGGAAGAATGAGCCAATTAGTCCGACATTCAGGACCGCGCCAATCGCGAACCAGAATTTAGGCGAGCCAGCCGCAACTACCTCCTCCTTGAAATCTCGAATTGATAGCAAGTTGTTGATGTTCATACGATGCAGGAGTGGTATGCTTAGTGCCGGGTCATGTCCGATGATGTTTAGGAGCGGTGACCTCACGATGCCAGGCTGCTTGCTTAGTGACTTGCGCAGGTTTACAAATTCTGTGCCATTGATAGTTGCAGACCGTTCGAAAGTTATCAGGAAGGTTCCTGAGACGGTTACCTCTGCGTCATCATCTGTTCGGACGCGCGCTGTCGCTTCGTTGATAACCACGACGCCGTCATCTACAGGCATTATCGCTTTCAGGTGGCTAGGTTGAGTGTGGCAGTTGGCGATGTTTCCCGCGTGAAGGGAGCTAGCACAGGTTTCGCGCCGTGCTCGTTCGCAGAAGGTGTTATGCGTAGTTACGGTGCATCCAGTAACTGCAAAGGTATCCTTTTCGCATTCCGCCAACGTGTCTTCGTCGAGTCGCAGAATGGTTTGTTGGTGTGAAACGGGGTAGACGGAGACCTTTTGGCACCTAAACTCAACTTTAGGGTAGGCTATTAATATGTGGATAATATTCTCGGACTGAAGGACCTTGATCTTAGAAGCTTCTATCAAGCTAACTATTGGGGTATCTGTTCGATAAGTGATTTTAGATCGGTATGATCAAGGATTGTAGGATTTACTATGCTTGCTTTTGCCAACGTTATGGTGAGTACTAAATTTTGAATTTCTGTGTTCAGTATTCTATTTCTTGCCAACAGGGTCTCGAATAAATGAGGAGTGTCAACCAAATCGCCTTTGCGGGAACTGATAATTTTATTGATAGTGTCCGTTAGTCTGTTATTTGTTTTTGAGTTTCGGAGTTTATTAGTATCTGTTTGGAGTTAGCCTCCACCAACTGCGTCTCTGTAACGCGGATCCTTAAGAAATCTGAAGCATCAGGGGTGCCAGCAACAACCTTCAAGGCAGTGCCTAAGAAATCGAGGCTTCGTGCAAATCTGTGATGCACTTGAAGAACGGACAACAATGTTCTAAGGTGATCTGTATCTACGTCTAGTAGTTTGCGCATATGCGACTGTGGAAAGGAATCGGACAGTCTTTCCGTCTCGTCTATCATACTAACAAATTCGGAAATGTTACTTGAGTGCCTCAAGTAGCTACGTTGATCGAACACCAGTACTTCCCCGTCTAAGACCGGAATGTAGTTGACATGCGAGAAGTCGGTGATCCGAGCATTTACCGCTGCTAGTGCCACAAGCAAAGTGAGTGCAAACCTGAAATGGACGAACAATATAAGACGGTGTTTAAACTCTGAGTTGGCTTACTAGCTAATTGTGGAGGAAAACTTATTTCAGGTTGTCCTTATGGACCACCCTCCCCTTAATGAGGACAGACGTTCCCAGGTCTGCTTCGACCTTTTGTTCTGAGCATAAGGGAGTTAACTTGTTCCCTAGCCTCTTGTTGTTCTTCTGGAACACCTTTTCTCCTACCTCGAAAACGCGGTTTTGTCTGGATGCATTGCACCTTTTGATATTGTCTTGCTGTGCCTTAATTAGCCTGTTTTTGACGTTCCCGCGACGATCAGAAGCTGCTGCATGAACGACCTCAATTGGTTTCTCGAGGGTTACTGAGTGCAAACTTTTGTTGTACTCTATCGTAGCCTTTAAGATTAATTCTGTAGTGTCGCTGATTTTCTTGTCTAACTTGAGGCATCTCGCAATTTCGGTCAGGGTGCTATGAAAGCGCTCCACCTGGCCGTTTGAGGTGCTGTGAAGCGGAGCCGCAT
Source organism: Drosophila americana (assembly GCA_030788265.1). NCBI lineage: Eukaryota > Metazoa > Arthropoda > Insecta > Diptera > Drosophilidae > Drosophila > Drosophila americana. Next base: position 86,455 of record JAURSC010000096.1, on the reverse strand, counting down.
TCACAATGCAAATGCCGTAGGCGTTTCGGAGCATCGAAGTGATGGTCTCGGAATTGAAGGCCGCCTCGTTATCGCAATAAATTGTCTTGGTTGCGGGAAAAAGGTTAACAATTTGCAGTAGAGGGCTTGTGACATCGATTATCGTTCTGGATAATATCGGTTGGACGACTGCAAATTTTGAGAATTTGTCTATGCAGGTCAAGAACTGTTTCTTGTCTGTCGAGAAAATGTCAATATGCAACATTTCGCCAGTATAACTTGGTATAGGCGTTTCCCCGAGTTCTTGTTTCTTCGGGTGCCTATCGTATTTGGCTTTAGTGCAGACCCTGCAGTTTGCAACCACTTCTTTGGCCAGACTGGCCATATTGGGAAAATAATAGTCCCGAAGTACTTGTTTAATGTTTTCCTGAGCTGCTCTGTGCGCTCGATTGTGCTCGGCAGTGATGATTTCTAACTGCTCGTTTTTGTCCGTTATATCTTGCACAAGATTTTTGCAATGCCAGAATTGGGTAGCAGGGAAATACAAAATCAGGTCGTGTTGGAAACTTGCCAACGTGGGAAGATCGCAATGTATTGCATTAACGACTCCAGAATTCACAACTTCTTTGAGGGTTTTGAGAATTGAGCTCTTGTCAGTGTAACTGATCAAGTGGCGTGTTTTGCTGCGAAACAGCAACAAGTTTCGCTTTAGCGGAAAACGCGATTCCTCTAGGACAATCTGGTTCCTAAAGCAATTCAAAGGTTTGTCTGTTGTCTCGACCGTGTAGGTCAGGGAAAGTTCGCTGTGAACGGTTGCAGCGTCCGAACGGGGCCCATCTTGCAGAGCATTAATGTTTTGCCTTGAAAGGGCATCCGCCACCAGATTCTCTTTGCCCGGTTTATAAAACATTTTGGCATTGTGCTGGTCAATGTAAGATTTCCATCTTTTAATCTTGGAATTCGTGTTCTTGTCCGACACAGCGAACGTGAGCGGCTGGTGGTCCGTGAAAATGTTAATTTCCCTAGAACCGTACAGAAAGTTCTGCAATCTGCCTAAAGCCCACACAATGGCCAGCAATTCTCTTTCGTTAGTGGCATAGTTTTGTTCGGCCTGTTTTAAGGCGCGAGAAATCATTGTTATTGGCCTATTGCCTTGGGAAAGAACCGCGCCAATTCCACTGGCCGAAGCATCAGTGGTTAAATCGAACGGTTTCTGGAAGTTTGGATACATTAACATGACGTCTTCTGATGCCAAAATACTCCGCAGACGGTGAAATGCATCGCGTTGAACTTCATTAAATTCAACAGGGATTTTCTTTGATACGTGCCTACTAACTGAACCATTTTCCCCTTTAAGTATGTCCGATATCGGACGCGCTATAGCGGCAAAGTCCTTAATAAAGACCCTATAGTAGTTGGCTAACCCCAAGAAGGACCTAACGCTGTAGACATTCTTTGGTTCAGGGAATTCCTGAATGGCTTTAACTTTTTTGGGGTCGGATGTTGCTCCGTCTTTGGTTACAATGAAACCCAGGAATTCGATACTTTCCTTGAAGAAACGAGTCTTTTCGGGGCCTACACGCATGTTTGCGTCGATTAGACATTTTAACACAATGTTAATGTGTTGAAGGTGCTCCGTTTCGTTTTAGAAAAAATTATGACGTCGTCTACATAGACAAAGCAAATCTTTCCTATATGTTCCCTCAGGATATCGTCTATTGCCCTTTGGAATATGCTGCTTGCATTGCGCAGGCCGAATGGTAGGCGACAGAACTCGTACTTGCCGCTGCTTACTGAAAATGAAGTCTTTTCGCGGTCATGCTCCGCAAGGTAAATTTGATGGTACCCCGACTTTAGGTCGAGGGTAGTGAAGTATTTTGCCTTTCCTAGATTTGCTAAGATCATGGGGATGCTCGGCATGGGGTAGCGGTCCGGTATGGTTTTTTCGTTCAGTTTCCTGAAGTCGATTACCAACCTTTTTTTTGGGTTACCGTATGAGTCAGTGCCTTTTTTATCAACCACCCATGTTGGGCTGTTGTAAGGCGATCTGGAGGGCCTGATTATGCCATCGTCCAGTAATTGTTTGACTTCTTTGTTTATGAAGTCAGAAACACCCATGAGACTCGGGTATCTTGAATACACGGGCTCGTTGTCTACTGTTCGGATTGTAGCGATAACAGCAGTATTAAAAGGGAGAGCTTCGTCTGCATTTGAGAAGGCTCTTTTGTTTCTGAGTATCATGTCCCTGAACTCTTTCTTTACGGAAGGGGGGACTACGATGTCGTTGACATCGGTGAAGTTCACATCAGCACATTGATAGTACTGGAGTTTTTCGGATGTACTCTGGTATTCCAGAGTGTTTTTTGCCAAGTTCAATTTGACTCCGGCTTGTGTTAGCAAGTCGAAGCCTATGATGGCGTCGAAAGAACTTAGGGTATCGAGGAGAAAAAACGGGGAGGTATGTTGGAAAATGTTCATCAAGCATTTGCGCTTGATTTCGGTAGACCCGTGGATCGAGTTTACCGAGAATGACTTGGCGACCGGCGTTATGGTCTTTAGCTCTGTTAAGGGCTTCACATAATTTTTTGCCGCGCCAGTGTCAATCAACATCTTCAGAGTTCTCCCAGCCAACCGTCGTTCAATGTACGGAAGCCGGGAGTGTTCCCTAAAAAATTAATCGAGTCGTCACCAGGTGCGTACTCGTTCTCACTCTCTAGTTCTTCAACTGCCTCTTTGGCCGCCTTCTCGAATTCTGTTACGGCTTCTTTGGAATCTGATTGTACGACATTGTTAACGCGTTGTCGTCTTTGACCTGTTGAACGGTCTGACGAATTCTTGCGTTTTGGTGCGTTGGACTCATTAGCCTGACGCTTGCTGTAGTCGGTTTTTTGTCTAAATCTGGAGGAAGAGTCAACTTCCATGGGCTGTGGAGCCTCAGTTTGATTATCTTTAGGGGCCTGGGGCTGGGGACCGCCCTTTTGGCGTTTCACAAAATGGGGATTTCTCTCCTGATTTTGCTCATCTTTGTTAAATCTGGTTTGCTTGCCTTGGGCACGGTTTTTGTTACTTTCAGCAATTTGCGCTCGGTCTTGCAAGGCTTTAGCGTAAGAGTTCGCGAACATGCTTCTCTCAATGCTAGCTTCTGCCTCTCTGGCAAGGGCCAGAGCGGATGGTAGATTTTGGTTGTGCAGGGAACACAACCGCTCTCAACGGCTTCCTAAGACCGGAGATAAAGGCGTGCAAGGCGTCGTCTCTGACCTCCCGGTTGAGCAAATCCGCGCCTTCTTGGTCGTGAGACATTACAATTTTGTTAGTTACGAGCGTGAGTTTCTTTTCGACGTCATCGTAGTATTGCATCAGGGACATTTCGCCCTGCGTAACTAACTCCAAACATTGTCTCAGCAAGCGCAAGGATGTTTTGTCCGAGTATGTGCAATCTAGCCTAGCTAGTATTGCATCGAAATTTAGGACAGTGTTGTGAGACACTAGTAAGGCTCCAGCTGGGCCTTTGATTTTGTTCCTAATGATCGCTACCGCTTGGTAGTGTGCAGTGCTCTTTGGATAGTTCTTGAATAGTTCGTACGCGTAGATGGCTGCTTGCCTCCACGCTACATACTCATCCTGTACGCCGGAGAAATCCGGCACAGATTTAATAATGTCCAAGGGAATATCGCATTTGGCGTTTGGATCGACGGATATTTTCTCGTATGTGACGATTTGCGGCGCCTCCACCTGCAAACTCTGTACTTGTGAAGCTAAAGCGGTTATTTGTGCTTGAAACTGATTTTGTTGTTGCGCTAAAGCTTGCCTGATGGCACCCTCAATGAGATTCTGAACTTGAGCCGGCTCCATTTCTTCAGTTACAACGGTATCTGCAGGAGTAGGATCTACTGAGCAATTGATTTCCCCCTCCCAGCTATCGTCACTATTATATTCGACTTTTATCTCCCTATAATTCCAACTCATTGGCTTATGGTTGGCACTTTTCAAACTTAGGCCGATCGAGAAAGATCGGCAGGTAACGCTGTTGGCAATAGTGGAAACTGGTGAATCTTGGGGTATGCAATATTTATTATAAAAAATTGTTAGGGGTATGCAGCAAAAAATGTAATGCTGCCGAAAGTATGCAATAATTATTCGTTTAAGGTATGCAATGCTTTATTGACAAGGAACGCTGGTAAAAGTGTGCAACAGTTTTTAGTGAAAGTATGCAATGATTTAAAGGAATGAAATGCTGGCAGAAGAGAGCAGCAATATTTACTTTACTTTACAATTTTTTTTTTTTTTTTTTTTTTTTTTTTTTTTTTTTTTTTTTTAAAAATCACACGTATCGGTACGTGGCGTTCGAGAATAATTTCTTCAAACTGAAATCACTTATGAACTTACATGGTATGGGTTCCTATTTATTGGTTGGGCGCCAGTTATTCATTAATGTATGTTCTGCGATGTAACACAATGTTATCTTGGGTAAGTTGCGTTGATCCCGCGCTGCCCTTGATCAAAATATGTTCTCCTTGATCCAGTAATATTACGAAAGATATGTTTTATCGGCAATGCCGGAGCAGTATATTTATTTTGGCGACTTATGTGTTGCGCGCTTCATATAAAACTAAAAACTAGGGGACAAGCAAATTATACAAATACCCTAAGCCTCAATGCATCACGCCATCAAAGCATGGTCGGCAAGCCGACTCAGCATTCCATGCAGTGTCAGCTTACCGCTGCTGGCTGTTCTTAGCGCAGAGCGCTGAACTCAGTTCTGGCGCGTCAGCATTGTTAATACGAAGCTACTTAATTGCTAGGGCAATATATTTATGCTTAGTTGTTAACTTACATACATATGTACATATGTCTGTACTTGAGTTTAGTGCCTATGCTGCAGCAGCAAAAGAGCGATGAACAACGAAAGTGAGATTTGCGGCAAGACGAGAAGCAAGAAATAAAAAATCACGTCGGGGTCACCAATGTTTTGAGGAGATGCTAGTTTGCACCCCACTTCGGCCCCTTTTTGTTTATAAATTTTAAGAAAAATCAAAGGAGCCTTTAGACTGCTTGTAATGCGTGATTTACTTCTCGAACTTTCAACAATAACTATCGATAGATTAGTGGTGAGCAATTTACAATGGTATTTTATGGTGGTTTAAAAATATAGGATGTGACTTCAATATCGTGATTGAGAAGTAAAGATATATTGTAATTCAGATATAATATTATTCAGAGGGCGTTCTGCTGCGAACAATATCATATAGCTGCAATAGGACCGATCGGTCGAAAATTAAGTTGTATGAAAAATCATTTTGGTTATCAAGATATCTAGACCAAACTTGGCATTTATTAATTTTACTATGCTCCTCATATTTGGTCAAAATCCTAGAAGGATCGGACAACTATCATATAGCTGCCATAGGAACGATCGGTCGAAAATTAAGTTGTATGAAAAATCATTTTGGTTATCAAGATATCTTGACCAAACTTGGCATTTATTAATTTTACTATACTCCTCACATATATACAAAATCCTATTAAGATCGGAGCACTACATCATATAGCCTCATAGAAACGATCGTTCGAAAATTAAGTTGTATGAAAAAACACTTTGTTTTTCAAGATATCTTGACCAAACTCGGCATTTATTAGTTTTACTATACTCCCCATATATAGGCAAAAGACTATAAGGATCGGACCACTATATCATATAGCTGCCATAGGAACGATCGGCGAAAATTAAAATGTATGAACAAATAATTTGTTTTTCAAGATATCTTCACCAAACTCGGCATTAATTAGTTTTACTGTACTCCTCATATATAGGCAAAAACCTATAAGGATCGGACCACAATATCATATTGCTGCCATGGAACGATCGGTCGAAAATTAAGTTGTTGTATGAAAAAAAGTTTGTTTTTCAAGATATCTTGACCACACTCGGCATTTATCAGTTTTACTATACTCCTCATATATATGTAAAATCCTATTAAGATCGGACCACTATATCATCTAGCCGCCATGGAACGATCGAACGAAAATTAAGTTGTTGTATGTAAAATCACGTTGTTTATCAAGATACATTGACCAAACTCGGTATTAATTGGTTTTACTGTACTTCTCATATATATGCAAAATCCTATTAAGATCGGACCACTATATCAAACTCAGCATTAATAAGTTTTACTATACTCCCCATATATAGGCAAAATCCTATAAGGATCGGACCACAATATCATATAGCTGCCATAGGAACGATCGTCGAAAATTAAAATGTTGTATGAACAAACATTTGTTATTCAAGATATATTGACCAAACTCGGCATTAATTAGTTTTACTATACTCCTCATATATAGGCAAAGTCCTAGAAGGATCGGATCACTATATCATATAGCTACCATAGGAACGATCGGTCGAAAATTAAGTTGTTGTATGTAAAATCACGTTCTTTATCAAGATATATTGACCAAACTCAGCAATATTAGTTTTACTGTACTCCTCATATATAGGCAAAATCCTCAAAGGATCGGACCACAATATAGCTGCCATGGAACGATCGGTCGAAAATTAAGTAGTTGTATGAAAAAAATTTTGTTTTTCAAGATATCTTCACCAAACTTTATTAGTTTTAGTATACTCCTCATATATAGGCAAAATCTTAGAAGGATCCGATCACTATATCATATAGCTGCCATAGGAACGATCGGTCGAAAATTAAGTTGTTGTATGAAAAAATATTTTGTTTTTCAGGATATCTTCCCCACACTTGGCATTAATTAGTTTTACTATACTCCTCATATAAAGGCAAAATACTATTAAGTTGGGAATACTATATCGTATATCTGTCATAGGAACGATCGGTCGAAAATTAAGTTGAGTGAAAAAACATATTTTTTAATAGATATATTGACCAAACTCGGCATTTATTAGTTTTACTACACTCCTCATATATAGACAAAATCCTATTAAAATCGGACCACTATATCACATAGCTGCCATAGGAACGATAGGTTGAAAATTAAGTTGTATGAAAAGAAGTTTGTTTTTCAAGATATCTTGACCAAACTTGGGATTTATTAATTTACTATACTCCTTATATTTAGTCAAAATCCTAGAAGGATCGGACCACTATATCATATAGCTGCAATAGGCACGATCGGTCGAAAATTAAGTTGTTTGAAAAAACATTTTGTTGTTCAAGATATCTTGACCAAACTCGGTTTTTATTAGGTTTACTATACTCCTCATAGATAGGCAAAATCCTATTAAGATTGGACCACTATATCTGCCATTGGAACGATCGGTCGAAAATTAAGTTGTATAAAAAAACATTTTGGTTATCAAGATATCTTGACCAAACTCGGCCTTTATTTGTTTCACTAAACTCCTCATAAATATGCAAAATCCTATTAAGATCGGACCACTATATCTTATAGCTGCCATGGAACGATCGGTCGAATATTAAGTTGTATGAAAAAACATTTTGGTTATCAAGATATCTTGACCAAACTTGGCATTTATTAATTTTACTATACTCATATTTAGGCAAAATCCTAGAAGGATCGGACCACTATATCATATAGCTGCCATAGGAACGATCGGTCGAAAATTAAGTTGTTGTATGAATAAACATTTTGTTTTTGAAGATATCTTGACCAAACTCGGCATTAATAAGTTTTACTGTACTCCTATATATAGGCAAAATCCTTAAAGTATCGGACGACAATATCATGTAGCTGCCATAGGAACGATCGGTCGAAAAATATGTTGTTGTATGAAAAAACATTTTGTTTTTCAAGATATCTTGACCAAACTCAGCATTTATTAGTTTTACAATACTCCTCATATATAGGGAAAATCCTGTTAAGTTGGGAATACTTTATCTTATATATATCATTGGAACGATAGGTCGAAAATTAAGTTGTATGAAATAACATTTTGGTTATCAAGATATCATGACCAAACTTGGCATATATTAATTTTACTATACTCCTTATATGTAGTCAAAATCCTAGAAGGATCGGACCACTATATCATATAGCTGCAATAGGAACGATCGGCTTTTTTTAGGTTTACTATACTCCTCATAGATAGGCAAAATCCTATTATGATTGGACCACTATATCTGCCATTGGAACGATCGGTCGAAAATTAAGTTGTATGAAAAAACATGTTGGTTATCAAGATATCTTGACCAAACTCGGCCTTTATTAGTTTCACTATACTCCTCATAAATATGCAAAATACTATTAGGATCGGACCACTATATCTTATAGCTGACATGGAACGATCGGTCGAAAATTAAGTTGTATGAAAAATCATTTTGGTTATCAAGATATCTAGACCAAACTTGGCATTTATTAATTTTACTATACTCCTCATATTTGGTCAAAATCCTAGAAGGATCAGACAACTATCATATAGCTGCCATAGGAACGATCGGTCGAAAATTAAGTTGTTGTACAAAAATTTAGTTTTTAACATATCTCGACCAAACTCGGCATTTATTAGTTTCACTATACTTCTCATATATATGCAAAATCCTATTAAGATCGGACCACTATATCATATAGCTGCCATGGAACGATCGGTCGAAAATTAAGTTGTTGTATGAACAAAAATTTTGTTTTTCAAGATATCTTGACCAAACTCGCCATTTATTAGTTTTACTCTACTCCTCATATATAGACAAATCGGACCACTATATCATATAGCTGCCATAGGACCGATCGTCGGAAATTAAGTTGTTGTATGAACAAAAATTTTGTTTTTCAAGATATCTTGACCAATCTCGCCATTTATTAGTGTAACTCTACTCTTAATATATAGACAAATCGGACCACTATATCATATAGCTGCCATAGGAACGATCTGTTGAAAATTAAGTTGTATGAAAAAATGTTTGTTTTTCAAGATATCTTGACCAAACGCGGCATTAATAAGTTTTACTGTACTCCTCATATATAGGCAAAATCTTTAAAGGATCGGATGACAATATCATGTAGCTGCCATAGGAACGATCGGTCGAAAAATATGTTGTATGAATAAACATTTTGTATTTCAAGATATCTTGACCAAACTCGGCATTTATTAGTTTTACAATACTCCTCATATATATGCAAAATACTATTAGGATCGGACCACTATATCATATAGCTGACATGGAACGATCGGTCGAAAATTAAGTTGTATGAAAAATCATTTTGGTTATCAAGATATCTTGACCAAACTTGGCATTTGTTAATTTTACTATACTCCTCACATATATACAAAATCCTATTAAGATCGGACCACTACATCATATAGCCTCATAGAAACGATCGTTCGAAAATTAAGTTGTATGAAAAAACACTTTGTTTTTCAAGATATCTTGACCAAGCTCGGCATTTATTAGTTTTACTATACTCCCCATATATAGGCAAATGACTATAAGGATCGGACCACTATATCATATAGCTGCCATAGGAACGATCGGCGAAAATTAAAATGTATGAACAAATAATTTGTTTTTTAAGATATCTTCACCAAACTCGGCATTAATTAGTTTTACTGTACTCATCATATATAGGCAAAAACCTATAAGGATCGGACCACAATATCATATAGCTGCCATGGAACGATCGGTCGAAAATTAAGTTGTTGTATGAAAAAAAGTTTGTTTTTCAAGATATCTTGACCAAACTCGGCATTTATCAGTTTTACTAAACTCCTCATATATATGTAAAATCCTATTAAGATCGGACCACTATATCATCTAGCTGCCATGGAACGATCGAACGAAAATTAAGTTGTTGTATGTAAAATCACTTTGTTTATCAAGATACATTGAACAAACTCGGTATTAATTGGTTTTACTGTACTCCTCATATATATGCAAAATCCTATTAAGATCGGACCACTATATCAAACTCAGCATTAATAAGTTTTACTATACTCCTCATATATAGGCAAAATCCTATAAGGATCGGACCACAATATCATATAGCTGCCATAGGAACGATCGTCGAAAATTAAAATGTTGTATGAACAAACATTTTGTTTTTCAAGATATATTGACCAAACTCGGCATTAATTAGTTTTACTATACTCCTCATATATAGGCAAAATCCTAGAAGGATCGGATCACTATATCATATAGCTGCCATAGGAACGATCGGTCGAAAATTAAGTTGTTGTATGAACAAACATTTTGTTTTTCAAGATATCTTGACCAAACTTGGCATTAATTAGTTTTACTGTACTCCTCATATATTGGCAAAAACCTATAAGGATCGGACCACTATATCATATAGCTGCCATGGAACGATCGGTCGAAAATTAAGTTGTTGAATGTAAAATCACGTTCTTTATCAAGATATATTGACCAAACTCGGCATTTATTAGTTTTACTATACTCCTCATATATAGGCAAAATCTTATTAAGATCGGACCACTACATCATATAGCTTCCATAGAAACGATCGTTCGAAAATTAAGTTGTTGTATTAAAATCGGACCACTATATCATATAGCTGCCATAGGAACGATCGGTTGAAAATTAAGTTGTATGAAAAAATGTTTGTTTTTCAAGATATCTTGACCAAACTCGGTATTAATTGGTTTTACTGTACTCCTTATATAGATGCAAAATCCTATTAAGATTTGACCACTATATCAAACTCAGCATTAATAAGTTTTACTGTACTCCTCATATATAGGCAAAATCCTAGAAGGATCGGACCACAATATCATATAGCTGTGATGGAACGATCGGTTGAAAATTAAGTTGTTGTATGAAACAACATTTTGTTTTTCAAGATATCCTGACCAAGCTCGGCATTAATTAGCTTTACTTTACATATATAGGAAAAATCCTTTTAAGATCGGACACTATATCATATAGCTGCCATGGAACGATCGGTCAAAAATTAAGTTATTGTATGTAAAATCACGTTGTTTTTCAAGATATCTTGACAAAACTCGGCATTTATTAGGTTAACTATACTCCCATTATATAGGCAAAACACTATAGGGATCAGACCACTATATCATATAGCTGCCATAGGAACGATCGTCGAAAATTAAAATGTTGTATGAACAAACATTTGTTTTTCAAGATATCTTGACCAAACTCGGCCTTTATTAGTTTCACTATACTCCTCATAAATATGCAAAATACTATTAGGATCGGACCACTATCTTATAGCTGACATGGAACGATCGGTCGAAAATTAAGTTGTATGAAAAATCATTTTGGTTATCAAGATATCTAGACCAAACTTGGCATTTATTAATTTTACTATACTCCTCATATTTGGTCAAAATCCTAGAAGGATCAGACAACTATCATATAGCTGCCATAGGAACGATCGGTCGAAAATTAAGTTGTTGTACAAAAAATTTAGTTTTTTAACATATCTCGACCAAACTCGGCATTTATTAGTTTCACTATACTTCTCATATATATGCAAAATCCTATTAAGATCGGACCACTATATCATATAGCTGCCATGGAACGATCGGTCGAAAATTAAGTTGTTGTATGAACAAAAATTTTGTTTTTCAAGATATCTTGACCAAACTCGCCATTTATTAGTTTTACTCTACTCCTCATATATAGACAAATCGGACCACTATATCATATAGCTGCCATAGGAACGATCGTCGGAAATTAAGTTGTTGTATGAACAAAAATTTTGTTTTTCAAGATATCTTGACCAATCTCGCCATTTATTAGTGTAACTCTACTCTTCATATATAGACAAATCGGACCACTATATCATATAGCTGCCATAGGAACGATCGGTTGAAAATTAAGTTGTATGAAAAAATGTTTGTTTTTCAAGATATCTTGACCAAACGCGGCATTAATAAGTTTTACTGTACTCCTCATATATAGGCAAAATCCTTAAAGGATCGGATGACAATATCATGTAGCTGCCATAGGAACGATAGGTCGAAAAATATGTTGTATGAATAAACATTTTGTATTTCAAGATATCTTGACCAAACTCGGCATTTATTAGTTTTACAATACTCCTCATATATATGCAAAATACTATTAGGATCGGACCACTATATCATATAGCTGACATGGAACGATCGGTCGAAAATTAAGTTGTATGAAAAATCATTTTGGTTATCAAGATATCTTGACCAAACTTGGCATTTGTTAATTTTACTATACTCCTCACATATATACAAAATCCTATTAAGATCGGACCACTACATCATATAGCCTCATAGAAACGATCGTTCGAAATTAAGTTGTATGAAAAAACACTTTGTTTTTCAAGATATCTTGACCAAGCTCGGCATTTATTAGTTTTACTATACTCCCCATATATAGGCAAATGACTATAAGGATCGGACCACTATATCATATAGCTGCCATAGGAACGATCGGCGAAAATTAAAATGTATGAACAAATAATTTGTTTTTCAAGATATCTTCACCAAACTCGGCATTAATTAGTTTTACTGTACTCATCATATATAGGCAAAAACCTATAAGGATCGGACCACAATATCATATAGCTGCCATGGAACGATCGGTCGAAAATTAAGTTGTTGTATGAAAAAAAGTTTGTTTTTCAAGATATCTTGACCAAACTCGGCATTTATCAGTTTTACTAAACTCCTCATATATATGTAAAATCCTATTAAGATCGGACCACTATATCATCTAGCTGACATGGAACGATCGAACGAAAATTAAGTTGTTGTATGTAAAATCACTTTGTTTATCAAGATACATTGACCAAACTCGGTATTAATTGGTTTTACTGTACTCCTCATATATATGCAAAATCCTATTAAGATCGGACCACTATATCAAACTCAGCATTAATAAGTTTTACTATACTCCTCATATATAGGCAAAATCCTATAAGGATCGGACCACAATATCATATAGCTGCCATAGGAACGATCGTCGAAAATTAAAATGTTGTATGAACAAACATTTTGTTTTTCAAGATATATTGACCAAACTCGGCATTAATTAGTTTTACTATACTCCTCATATAAAGGCAAAATCCTAGAAGGATCGGATCACTATATCATATAGCTGCCATAGGAACGATCGGTCGAAAATTAAGTTGTTGTATGAACAAACATTTTGTTTTTCAAGATATCTTGACCAAACTCGGCATTAATTAGTTTTACTGTACTCCTCATATATTGGCAAAAACCTATAAGGATCGGACCACTATATCATATAGCTGCCATGGAACGATCGGTCGAAAATTAAGTTGTTGAATGTAAAATCACGTTCTTTATCAAGATATATTGACCAAACTCGGCATTTATTTGTTTTACTATACTCCTCATATATAGGCAAAATCTTATTAAGATCGGACCACTACATCATATAGCTTCCATAGAAACGATCGTTCGAAAATTAAGTTGTTGTATTAAAATCGGACCACTATATCATATAGCTGCCATAGGAACGATCGGTTGAAAATTAAGTTGTATGAAAAAATGTTTGTTTTTCAAGATATCTTGACCAAACTCGGTATTAATTGGTTTTACTGTACTCCTTATATAGATGCAAAATCCTATTAAGATTTGACCACTATATCAAACTCAGCATTAATAAGTTTTACTGTACTCCTCATATATAGGCAAAATCCTAGAAGGATCGGACCACAATATCATATAGCTGTGATGGAACGATCGGTTGAAAATTAAGTTGTTGTATGAAACAACATTTTGTTTTTCAAGATATCCTGACCAAGCTCGGCATTAATTAGCTTTACTTTACATATATAGGAAAAATCCTTTTAAGATCGGACACTATATCATATAGCTGCCATGGAACGATCGGTCAAAAATTAAGTTATTGTATGTAAAATCACGTTGTTTTTCAAGATATCTTGACAAAACTCGGCATTTATTAGGTTTACTATACTCCCATTATATAGGCAAAACACTATAGGGATCAGACCACTATATCATATAGCTGCCATAGGAACGATCGTCGAAAATTAAAATGTTGTATGAACAAACATTTTGTTTTTCAAGATATCTTGACCAAACTCGGCCTTTATTAGTTTCACTATACTCCTCATAAATATGCAAAATACTATTAGGATCGGACCACTATATCTTATAGCTGACATGGAACGATCGGTCGAAAATTAAGTTGTATGAAAAATCATTTTGGTTATCAAGATATCTAGACCAAACTTGGCATTTATTAATTTTACTATACTCCTCATATTTGGTCAAAATCCTAGAAGGATCAGACAACTATCATATAGCTGCCATAGGAACGATCGGTCGAAAATTAAGTTGTTGTACAAAAAATTTAGTTTTTTAACATATCTCGACCAAACTCGGCATTTATTAGTTTCACTATACTTCTCATATATATGCAAAATCCTATTAAGATCGGACCACTATATCATATAGCTGCCATGGAACGATCGGTCGAAAATTAAGTTGTTGTATGAACAAAAATTTTGTTTTTCAAGATATCTAGACCAAACTCGCCATTTATTAGTTTTACTCTACTCCTCATATATAGACAAATCGGACCACTATATCATATAGCTGCCATAGGAACGATCGTCGGAAATTAAGTTGTTGTATGAACAAAAATTTTGTTTTTCAAGATATCTTGACCAATCTCGCCATTTATTAGTGTAACTCTACTCTTCATATATAGACAAATCGGACCACTATATCATATAGCTGCCATAGGAACGATCGGTTGAAAATTAAGTTGTATGAAAAAATGTTTGTTTTTCAAGATATCTTGACCAAACGCGGCATTAATAAGTTTTACTGTACTCCTCATATATAGGCAAAATCCTTAAAGGATCGGATGACAATATCATGTAGCTGCCATAGGAACGATCGGTCGAAAAATATGTTGTATGAATAAACATTTTGTATTTCAAGATATCTTGACCAAACTCGGCATTTATTAGTTTTACAATACTCCTCATATATATGCAAAATACTATTAGGATCGGACCACTATATCATATAGCTGACATGGAACGATCGGTCGAAAATTAAGTTGTATGAAAAATCATTTTGGTTATCAAGATATCTTGACCAAACTTGGGATTTGTTAATTTTACTATACTCCTCACATATATACAAAATCCTATTAAGATCGGACCACTACATCATATAGCCTCATAGAAACGATCGTTCGAAAATTAAGTTGTATGAAAAAACACTTTGTTTTTCAAGATATCTTGACCAAGCTCGGCATTTATTAGTTTTACTATACTCCCCATATATAGGCAAATGACTATAAGGATCGGACCACTATATCATATAGCTGCCATAGGAACGATCGGCGAAAATTAAAATGTATGAACAAATAATTTGTTTTCAAGATATCTTCACCAAACTCGGCATTAATTAGTTTTACTGTACTCATCATATATAGGCAAAAACCTATAAGGATCGGACCACAATATCATATAGCTGCCATGGAACGATCGGTCGAAAATTAAGTTGTATGAAAAAAAGTTTGTTTTTCAAGATATCTTGACCAAACTCGGCATTTATCAGTTTTACTAAACTCCTCATATATATGTAAAATCCTATTAAGATCGGACCACTATATCATCTAGCTGACATGGAACGATCGAACGAAAATTAAGTTGTTGAATGTAAAATCACTTTGTTTATCAAGATACATTGACCAAACTCGGTATTAATTGGTTTTACTGTACTCCTCATATATATGCAAAATCCTATAAGGATCGGACCACAATATCATATAGCTGCCATAGGAACGATCGTCGAAAATTAAAATGTTGTATGAACAAACATTTTGTTTTTCAAGATATATTGACCAAACTCGGCATTAATTAGTTTTACTATACTCCTCATATATAGGCAAAATCCTAGAAGGATCGGATCACTATAGCTGCCATAGGAACGATCGGTCGAAAATTAAGTTGTTGTATGAACAAACATTTTGTTTTTCAAGATATCTTGACCAAACTCGGCATTAATTAGTTTTACTGTACTCCTCATATATTGGCAAAAACCGATAAGGATCGGACCACTATATCATATAGCTGCCATGGAACGATCGGTCGAAAATTAAGTTGTTGAATGTAAAATCACGTTCTTTATCAAGATATATTGACCAAACTCGGCATTTATTAGTTTTACTATACTCCTCATATATAGGCAAAATCTTATTAAGATCGGACCACTACATCATATAGCTTCCATAGAAACGATCGTTCGAAAATTAAGTTGTTGTATTAAAATCGGACCACTATATCATATAGCTGCCATAGGAACGATCGGTTGAAAATTAAGTTGTATGAAAAAATGTTTGTTTTTCAAGATATCTTGACCAAACTCGGTATTAATTGGTTTTACTGTACTCCTTATATAGATGCAAAATCCTATTAAGATTTGACCACTATATCAAACTCAGCATTAATAAGTTTTACTGTACTCCTCATATATAGGCAAAATCCTAGAAGGATCGGACCACAATATCATATAGCTGTGATGGAACGATCGGTTGAAAATTAAGTTGTTGTATGAAACAACATTTTGTTTTTCAAGATATCCTGACCAAGCTCGGCATTAATTAGCTTTACTTCACATATATAGGAAAAATCCTTATTAATTGGTTTTACTGTACTCCTTATATAGATGCAAAATCCTATTAAGATTTGACCACTATATCAAACTCAGCATTAATAAGTTTTACTGTACTCCTCATATATAGGCAAAATCCTAGAAGGATCGGACCACAATATCATATAGCTGCCATGGAACGATCGGTCAAAAATTAAGTTATTGTATGTAAAATCACGTTGTTTTTCAAGATATCTTGACAAAACTCGGCATTTCTTAGGTTTACTATACTCCCATTATATAGGCAAAACACTATAGGGATCAGACCACTATATCATATAGCTGCCATAGGAACGATCGTCGAAAATTAAAATGTTGTATGAACAAACATTTTGTTTTTCAAGATATCTTGACCAAACTCGGCATTAATTGGTTTTACTGTACTCCTCATATATATGCAAAATCCCATTAAGATCGGACCACTATATCAAACTCAGCAATATTAGTTTTACTGTACTCCTCATATATAGGCAAAATCCTCAAAGGATCGAACAACAATATAGCTGCCATGGAACGATCGGTCCAAAATTAAGTTGTTGTATGAAAAACACTTTTTTTTTCAAGATATCTTCACCAAACTCGGTTTTAATCAGTTTTACTATACTCCTCATATATAGGCAAAATACTATTAAGTTGGGAATACAATATCACATATCTGTCATAGGAACGATCGGTCGAAAATTAAGTTTTGTGAAAAACATTTTGTTTTTCAAGATATCTTGACCAAACTCGGCATTTATTAGTTTAACTATACTCCTCATATATAGACAAAATCCTATTGAAATCGGACCACTATATCATATAGCTGCCATAGGAACGATCGGTTAAAAATTAAGTTGTATGAAAAAAAGTTTGTTTTTCAAGATATCTTGACCAAACCCGGAATTTATTACTATACTCCTCATATATAGGCAAAATCCTATTAAGATCGGACCACTATATCATATAGCTTCCATAGAAACGATCGTTCTAAAATTAAGTTGTATGAAAAAACACTGTTTTTCAAGATATCTTGACAAAACTCGGCATTTATTAGGTTTACTATACTCATATATGGGCAAAATCCTTTTAAGATCGGACCACTATATCAAACTCAGCATTAATTAGATTTACTGTACTCTTCATATTGAGGCAAATTCCTATAAGGATCGGACCACAATATCATATAGCTGCCATGGAACGATCGGTTGAAAATTAAGTTGTTGTATGAAAAAACATTTTGTTTTTCAAGATATCCTGACCAAACTCAGCATTACTTAGTTTTACTGTACTCCTCATATATAGCCGAAATCCTATAAGGATCGGAACACAAAATCATAAAGCTGCCATAGACACAATCGTTCGAAAATGAAGTTGTATGAAAAAACATTTTGTTTTGCAAGATATCTTGACCAAACTCGGCATTAATTGGTTTTAATGTACTCCTCATTATATGCAAAATCCCATTAAGGTCGGACCACTATATCAAACTCAGCAATATTAATTTTACTGTACTCCTCATATATAGGCAAAATCCTAAAAGGATCGGACCACAATATCATATAGCTGCCATGGAACGATCGATCGAAAATTAAGTTGTATGAAAAAAAATTTTGTTTTTTAAGATATCTTTACCAAGCTTTATTAGTTTTAGTATACTCCTCATATATAGGCAAAATCCTAGAAGGGTCGGATCACTTATCATATAGCTGCCATAGGAACGATCGGTCGAAAATTTAGTTGTATGAAAAAACATTTTGTTTTTCAGGATATATTCTCCAAACTCGGCATTAATTAGTTTTACTCTACTCCTCATATAAAGGCAAAATACTATTAAGTTGGGAATACTATATCATGTAGCTGCCATAGGAACGATCGGTCGAAAATTTAATTTTGAGTAATGCAAGCGGCCGATGCGTACCAACTGCATGAAGCGAACTGACTTAACTAACTCGATGCGCAGCATCGACGCCTTCGCATAAGTAGAGCTAGGGCAATAAAACAATCGTTACAGCGAAGAGCGGCAGCTCTATGTAAATGAATTCTTAAGACATGGAACGATCGGTCGAAAATTAAGTTGTATGAAAAACCATTTTGGTTATCAAGATATCTTGACCAAACTTGGCATTTATAAATTTTACTATACTCCTCACATATATACAAAATCCTATTAAGATCGGACCACTACATCATATAGCCTCATAGAAACGATCGTTCGAAAATTAAGTTGTATGAAAAAACACTTTGTTTTTCAAGATATCTTGACCAAACTCGGCATTTATTAGTTTTACTATTCTCCCCATATATAGGCAAAAGACTATAAGGATCGGACCACTATATCATATAGCTGCCATAGGAACGATCGGCGAAAATTAAAATGTATGAACAAATACTTTGTTTTTCAAGATATCTTCACCAAACTCGGCATTAATTAGTTTTACTGTACTCCTCATATATTGGCAAAAACATATAAGGATCGGACCACTATATCATATAGCTGCCATGGAACGATCGGTCGAAAATTAAGTTGTTGTATGTAAAATCACGTTCTTTATCAAGATATATTGACCAAACTCGGCATTTATTAGTTTTACTATACTCCTCATATATAGGCAAAATCCTATTAAGATCGGACCACTACATCATATAGCTTCCATAGAAACGATCGTTCGAAAATTAAGTTGTATGAAAAAACACTTTGTTTTTCAAGATATCTTGACCAAACTCGGCATTTATTAGTTTTACTATTCTCCCCATATATAGGCAAAAACCTATAAGGATCGGACCACAATATCATATAGCTGCCATGGAACGATCGGTCGAAAATTAAGTTGTTGTATGAAAAAAAGTTTGTTTTTCAAGATATCTTGACCAAACTCGGCATTTATCAGTTTTACTATACTCCTCATATATATGTAAAATCCTATTAAGATCGGACCACTATATCATCTAGCTGCCATGGAACGATCGAACGAAAATTAAGTTGTTGTATGTAAAATCACGTTGTTTATCAAGATACATTGACCAAACTCGGTATTAATTGGTTTTACTGTACTCCTCATATATATGCAAAATCCTATTAAGATCGGAGCACTATATCAAACTCAGCATTAATAAGTTTTACTATACTCCTCATATATAGGCAAAATCCTATAAGGATCGGACCACAATATCATATAGCTGCCATAGGAACGATCGTCGAAAATTAAAATGTTGTATGAACAAACATTTTGTTTTTCAAGATATATTGACCAAACTCGGCATTAATTAGTTTTACTATACTCCTCATATATAGGCAAAGTCCTAGAAGGATCGGATCACTATATCATATAGCTGCCATAGGAACGATCGGTCGAAAATTAAGTTGTTGTATGAAAAAAATGTTTGTTTTTCAAGATATCTTGACCAAACTCGGTATTAATTGGTTTTACTGTACTCTTTATATATATGCAAAATCCTATTAAGATTTGACCACTATATCAAACTCAGCATTAATAAGTTTTACTGTACTCCTCATATATAGGCAAAATCCTAGAAGGATCGGACCACAATATCATATAGCTGCCATGGAACGATCGGTTGAAAATTATGTTATTGTATGAAAAAACATTTTGTTTTTCAAGATATCCTGACCAAGCTCGGCATTAATTAGCTTTACTTTACATATATAGGCAAAATCCTTTTAAGATCGGACACTTTATCGTATAGCTGCCATGGAACGATCGGTCAAAAATTAAGTTATTGTATGTAAAATCACGTTGTTTTTCAAGATATCTTGACAAAACTCGGCATTTATTAGGTTTACTATACTCCCATTATATAGGCAAAACACTATAGGGATCAGACCACTATATCATATAGCTGCCATCGGAACGATCGTCGAAAATTAAAATGTTGTATGAACAAACATTTTGTTTTTCAAGATATCTTGACCAAACTCGGCATTAATTGGTTTTACTGTACTCCTCATATATATGCAAAATCCCATTAAGATCGGACCACTATATCAAACTCAGCAATATTAGTTTTACTGTACTCCTCATATATAGGCAAAATCCTCAAAGGATCGGACCACAATATAGCTGCCATAGGAACGATCGGTCGAAAATTAAGTAGTTGTATGAAAAAAATTTTGTTTTTCAAGATATCTTCACCAAACTTTATTAGTTTTAGTATACTCCTCATATATAGGCAAAATCTTAGAAGGATCCGATCACTATATCAATTAGCTGCCATAGGAACGATCGGTCGAAAATTAAGTTGTTGTATGAAAAAATATTTTGTTTTTCAGGATATCTTCCCCACACTCGGCATTAATTAGTTTTACTATACTCCTCATATAAAGGCAAAATACTATTAAGTTGGGAATACTATATCGTATATCTGTCATAGGAACGATCGGTCGAAAATTAAGTTGTGTGAAAAAACATATTTTTTTAATAGATATCTTGACCAACTCGGCATTTATTAGTTTTACTACACTCCTCATATATAGACAAAATCCTATTAAAATCGGACCACTATATCACATAGCTGCCATAAGAACGATAGGTTGAAAATTTAGTTGTATGAAAAGAAGTTTGTTTTTCAAGATATCTTGACCAAACTTGGCATTTATTAATTTTACTATACTCCTTATATTTAGTCAAAATCCTAGAAGGATCGGACCACTATATCATATAGCTGCAATAGGAACGATCGGTCGAAAATTAAGTTGTTTGAAAAAACATTTTGTTTTTCAAGATATCTTGACCAAACTCGGTTTTTATTAGGTTTACTATACTCCTCATAGATAGGCAAAATCCTATTAAGATTGGACCACTATATCTGCCATTGGAACGATCGGTCGAAAATTAAGTTGTATAAAAAAACATTTTGGTTATCAAGATATCTTGACTAAACTCGGCCTTTATTAGTTTCACTAAACTCCTCATAAATATGCAAAATCCTATTAAGATCGGACCACTATATCTTATAGCTGCCATGGGACGATCGGTCGAATATTAAGTTGTATGAAAAAACATTTTGGTTATCAAGATATCTTGACCAAACTTGGCATTTATTAATTTTACTATACTCATATTTAGGCAAAATCCTAGAAGGATCGGACCACTATATCATATAGCTGCCATAGGAACGATCGGTCGAAAATTAAGTTGTTGTATGAATAAACATTTTGTTTTTGAAGATATCTTGACCAAACTCGGCATTAATAAGTTTTACTGTACTCCTCATATATAGGCAAAATCCTTAAATTATCGGACGACAATATCATGTAGCTGCCATAGGAACGATCGGACGAAAAATATGTTGTTGTATGAAAAAACATTTTGTTTTTCAAGATATCTTGACCAAACTCGGCATTTATTAGTTTTACAATACTCCTCATATATAGGGAAAATCCTGTTAAGTTGGGAATACTTTATCTTATATCTATCATTGGAACGATAGGTCGAAAATTAAGTTGTATGAAATAACATTTTGGTTATCAAGATATCTTGACCAAACTTGGCATATATTAATTTTACTATACTCCTTATATGTATTCAAAATCCTAGAAGGATCGGACCACTATATCATATAGCTGCAATAGGAACGATCGGTCGAAACCTAAGTTGTTTGAAAAAACATTTTGTTTTTCAAGATATCTTGACCAAACTCGGCTTTTATTAGGTTTACTATACTCCTCATAGATAGGCAAAATCCTATTATGATTGGACCACTATATCATATAGCAGCCATAGGAACGATCGGTCGAAAATTAAGTTGTATGAAAAACATGTTGGTTATCAAGATATCTTGACCAAACTCGGCCTTTATTAGTTTCACTATACTCCTCATAAATATGCAAAATACTATTAGGATCGGACCACTATATCTTATAGCTGACATGGAACGATCGGTCGAAAATTAAGTTGTATGAAAAATCATTTTGGTTATCAAGATATCTAGACCAAACTTGGCATTTATTAATTTTACTATACTCCTCATATTTGGTCAAAATCCTAGAAGGATCAGACAACTATCATATAGCTGCCATAGGAACGATCGGTCGAAAATTAAGTTGTTGTACAAAAAATTTAGTATGTTTAGATATGTTAAAAATATCTCGACCAAACTCGGCATTTATTAGTTTCACTATACTCCTCATATATATGCAAAATCCTATTAAGATCGGACCACTATATCATATAGCTGCCATGGAACGATCGGTCGAAAATTAAGTTGTTGTATGAACAAAAATTTTGTTTTTCAAGATATCTTGACCAAACTCGCCATTTATTAGTTTTACTCTACTCCTCATATATAGACAAATCGGACCACTATATCATATAGCTGCCATAGGAACGATCGTCGGAAATTAAGTTTTTGTATGAACAAAAATTTTGTTTTTCAAGATATTTTTACCAAACTCGCCATTTATTAGTTTAACTCTACTCTTCATATATAGACAAATCGGACCACTATATCATATAGCTGCCATATCGATCGGTTGAAAATTAAGTTGTATGAAAAAATGTTTGTTTTTCAAGATATCTTGACCAAACGCGGCATTAATAAGTTTTACTGTACTCCTCATATATAGGCAAAATCCTTAAAGGATCGGATGACAATATCATGTAGCTGCCTTAGGAACGATCGGTCGAAAAAAATGTTGTATGAATAAACATTTTGTATTTCAAGATATCTTGACCAAACTCGGCATTTATTAGTTTTACAATACTCCTCATATATAGGGAAAATCCTATTAAGTTGGAAATACTTTATCTTATATCTGTCATTGGAACGATCGGTCGAAAATTAGGTTGTATGAAAAAACATTTTGGTTACCAAGATATCTTGACCAAACTTGGCATTTATTAATTTTACTATACTCCTTATATTTAGTCAAAATCCTAGAAGGATCGGACCAAGTTATCTTGACCAAACTCGGCATTAATTAGTTTCACTGTACTCCTCATATATAGGCAAAAACCTATAAGGATCGGACCACAATATCATATAGCTGCCATGGAACGATCGGTCGAAAATTAAGTTGTATGAACAAAAATTTGTTTTTCAAGATACCTTGACCAAACTCGGCATTTATTAGTTTTACTATACTCCTCATATATATGCAAAATACTATTAGGATCGGACCACTATATCATATAGCTGACATGGAACGATCGGTCGAAAATTGAGTTGTATGAAAAATCATTTTGGTTATCAAGATATCTTGACCAAACTTGGCATTTGTTAATTTTACTATACTACTCACATATATACAAAATCCTATTAAGATCGGACCACTACATCATATAGCCTCATAGAAACGATCGTTCGAAAATTAAGTTGTTGTATGAAAAAAAGTTTGTTTTTCAAGATATCTTGACCAAACTCAGCATTTATTAGTTTTACTAAACTCCTCATATATATGTAAAATCCAATTAAGATCGGACCACTATATCATCTAGCTGCCATGGAACGATCGAACGAAAATTAAGTTGTTGTATGTAAAATCACGTTGTTTATCAAGATACATTGACCAAACTCGGTATTAATTGGTTTTACTGTACTCCTCATATATATGCAAAATCCTATTAAGATCGGACCACTATATCAAACTCAGCATTAATAAGTTGTACTATACTCCTCATATATAGGCAAAGTCCTATAAGGATCGGACCACAATATCATATAGCTGCCATAGGAACGATCGTCGAAAATTAAAATGTTGTATGAACAAACATTTTGTTTTTCAAGATATATTGACCAAACTCGGCATTAATTAGTTTTACTATACTCCTCATATATTGGCAAAATCCTAGAAGGATCGGATCACTATATCATATAGCTGCCATAGGAACGATCGGTCGAAAATTAAGTTGTTGTATGAACAAACATTTTGTTTTTCAAGATATCTTGACCAAACTCGGCATTAATTAGTTTTACTGTACTCCTCATATATTGGCAAAAACCTATAAGGATCGGACCACTATATCATATAGCTGCCATGGAACGATCGGTCGAAAATTAAGTTGTTGAATGTAAAATCACGTTCTTTATCAAGATAAATTGACCAAACTCGGCATTTATTAGTTTTACTATACTCCTCATATATAGGCAAAATCTTATTAAGATCGGACCACTACATATAGCTTCCATAGAAACGATCGTTCGAAAATTAAGTTGTTGTATTAAAATCGGACCACTATATCATATAGCTGCCATAGGAACGATCGGTTGAAAATTAAGTTGTATGAAAAAATGTTTGTTTTTCAAGATATCTTGACCAAACTCGGTATTAATTGGTTTTACTGTACTCCTTATATATATGCAAAATCCTATAAAGATTTGACCACTATATCAAACTCAGCATTAATAAGTTTTACTGTACTCCTCATATATAGGCAAAATCCTAGAAGGATCGGACCACAATATCATATAGCTGTGATGGAACGATCGGTTGAAAATTAAGTTGTTGTATGAAACAACATTTTGTTTTTCAAGATATCCTGACCAAGCTCGGCATTAATTAGCTTTACTTTACATATATAGGAAAAATCCTTTTAAGATCGGACACTATATCTTATAGCTGCCATGGAACGATCGGTCAAAAATTAAGTTATTGTATGTAAAATCACGTTGTTTTTCAAGATATCTTGACAAAACTCGGCATTTATTAGGTTTGCTATACTCCCATTATATAGGCAAAACACTATAGGGATCAGACCACTATATCATATAGCTGCCATAGGAACGATCGTCGAAAATTAAAATGTTGTATGAACAAACATTTTGTTTTTCAAGATATCTTGACCAAACTCGGCATTAATTGGTTTTACTGTACTCCTCATATATATGCAAAATCCCATTAAGATCGGACCACTATATCAAACTCAGCAATATTAGTTTTACTGTACTCCTCATATATAGGCAAAATCCTCAAAGGATCGAACCACAATATAGCTGCCATGGAACGATCGGTCCAAAATTAAGTTGTTGTATGAAAAAACACTTTGTTTTTCAAGATATCTTCACCAAACTCGGTTTTAATCAGTTTTACTATACTCCTCATATATAGGCAAAATACTATTAAGTTGGGAATACAATATCACATATCTGTCATAGGAACGATCGGTCGAAAATTAAGTTTTGTGAAAAACATTTTGTTTTTCAAGATATCTTGACCAAACTCGGCATTTATTAGTTTAATTATACTCCTCATATATAGACAAAATCCTATTGAAATCGGACCACTATAAAAAAGTTTGTTTTTCAAGATATCTTGACCAAACCCGGCATTTATTACTATACTCCTCATATATAGGCAAAATCCTACTAAGATCGGACCACTATATCATATAGCTTCCATAGAAACGATCGTTCTAAAATTAAGTTGTATGAAAAAACACTGTTTTTCAAGATATCTTGACCAAACTCGGCATTTATTAGGTTTACTATACTCATATATGGGCAAAATTCTTTTAAGATCGGACCACTATATCAAACTCAGCATTAATTAGATTTACTGTACTCCTCATATTGAGGCAAATTCCTATAAGGATCGGACCACAATATCATATAGCTGCCATGGAACGATCGGTTGAAAATTAAGTTGTTGTATGAAAAAACATTTTGTTTTTCAAGATATCCTGACCAAACTCAGCATTACTTAGTTTTACTGTACTCCTCATATATAGCCAAAATCCTATAAGGATCGGAACACAATATCATAAAGCTGCCATAGACACAATCGTTCGAAAATGAAAATGAAAAACATTTTGTTTTGCAAGATATCTTGACCAAACTTTGCATTAATTGGTTTTACTGTACTCCTCATATATATGCAAAATCCCATTAAGGTCGGACCACTATATCAAACTCAGCAATATTAGTTTTACTGTACTCCTCATATATAGGCAAAATCCTAAAAGGATCGGACCACAATAACATATAGCTGCCATGGAACGATCGATCGAAAATTAAGTTGTATGAAAAAAAATTTTGTTTTTTAAGATATCTTGACCAAGCTTTATTAGTTTTAGTATACTCCTCATATATAGGCAAAATCCTAGAAGGGTCGGATCACTTATCATATAGCTGCCATAGGAACGATCGGTCGAAAATTTAGTTGTATGAAAAAACATTTTGTTTTTCAGGATATATTCTCCAAACTCGGCATTAATTAGTTTTACTCTACTCCTCATATAAAGGCAAAATACTATTAAGTTGGGAATACTATATCATGTAGCTGCCATAGGAACGATCGGTCGATGCGTACCAAATGCATGAAGCGAACTGACTTAACTAACTCGATGCGCAGCATCGACGCCTTCGCATAAGTAGAGCTAGGGCAATAAAACAATCGTTACAGCGAAGAGCGGCAGCTCTATGTAAATGAATTCTTAAGAGCGAAATTTAGGCACTTGCTTTGCAGAGCGAGTATTATAAGATAAAATTAAGATGCTGCTCTTATTAGTTGCGAGGTCGCTCCAGTTGTTTTGGTTGCGTAACCAGACATTCTCCCCCCGTTGGAAGGCATGGGCTTTCAACAGATTCTCTGATGGGCAATAGGCATAGCTTGTTTGCAGCTCTTCTCGTTTCTCTTGTTGCGGTGCGCAAAATGGCTACTCGAGCGATTCCATCTTTTCCCACGATTAACTCTGTGATTCTCGCCAGTGGCCACCTTAGAGGCGGCAGATTTTTATCCTTTACGAGGACTATGTCGTTGACGCATAGGCTTGGTTTCGGCGTACGCCATTTGGAGCGCTGCTAAAGCAGTGTTAAGTATTCTTCACGCCAGCGAGACCAAAACAGTTGTTGGAGGTACGTTACGCGATGCCAACCATCCAGGCGATTGAATTGAAGGTGCGTCACATCAGGTTCAAAGAACGATGAGCTTGTCCACCAATCAAGAAATGAGTTGGAGTGAGCACATCTAGATCTGCTGGATCTTCTGAAAGAGGAAACAATGGCCTGTAATTAATTATCGATGCTATGTGGCCGACTAGGGTGCGAAACTCTTCGAAGTTGAGAACACAAGATCCAACAGCACGATAAAAATGATGTTTCGCTGTCTTCACTGCTGCTTCCCAAAGGGCGCCAAAATGCAGTGAACGAGGAGATATAAATTTCCAATCAATGGAATCAGCAATGCAAAAATTATGCACTGACTCAATATGATTACGACTTATGGCCTGTCTCGAGTCGATATAAACCTCTTGAGCGCATTCAAGAAAGAAACTGTTGACAGATCCTTGACCAGTTCCAGGTGAACCGCTTTAGTCGCGAAGCAGACGAAGACAGCATGTAACATTTGACTGGAGCTTTATTTCGTACGTCTGGTTTATAGAAAAATGGTCCACAATAGTCAACACCAGAGACTTCAAAGGCTCGACAAGCAGTCAAACGTTCTTTGGGCAGATCACCCATTATATGCTCTATTAATCAAGGCTTCGCACGAAAGCATCTCACACATTTTCCAACCACCTTGGATACGGTCTTCCTTCCACCAATCGGCCAATACTGCAACCGAATATGAGCAAGAAGTGCCGTGTGATGACTGAGTTTGTGATGGAATGGTGGCACGGGAGAATTATTGGATGGCGAGCGTCGAAATCCAGCGAAGAGTTTTTCAAGCGCCCATCAACTCTATGAATTCCAAAATCATCCAAAAGGGTTCAGTGATGCGATACAACAACTTTTCTCGATTGCAATGATTTGATCCCTTCCCACAGGTGTGCTCTCTGGACGAGCCTTAGTAAGAGTTGGGTCCCATGTTGTATATCAGACACTGTTAGTCCAGGATGCCTGCTTCTATGTATGAATTTATAAATATATCCGAATATACGCTGCATTGTATCAAATGAGTTGACGTATTTACAAGTGACAGTTATATCAACGGAGGGAGATGACGCAATAAGGACCCTTTTTTTAAGTTCGAGTTCTATCCTTTCTGACAAGCAAGAAGCAGGCCAGTCCAATATGTTTTTAACTAGAAATTCTGGGCCGTTGAAACACAGTGACGATTGATCTAATTCACTGGGCGTAGATCCTCTCGAGAGTATATCTGCCGGGTTGAGTGAAGTAGGTACGTAACGCCATTCCATGCCATTAGTTAGCTCTTGAACTGCTGTGACGCGATTAGCCACAAACACACTGAGCTTGCAGGGATCGGTCTTTATCCAGGAAAGGCATACAGAAGAATCCGAACAACAGTAGAATCTTCCATCGAAGAGATTCATTTTAGATATCTCACGTATGAGATTAGATAATAAGACGGCACCACAGAGCTCTAGCTTTGGAACTGTGATTGTTTTCAAAGGAGCTACACGCGATTTGGAACACAACATCTGACAACTGGCTGATGTTCGTCGAGAAAGGACGTAGGCACAGGCCCCATATGCTTCGATGCTGGCGTCGCAGAAACCGTGAACTTCTAACTCTGCTGCAGGTATTGACACGAGACGAGGAAATTTAAGAAACTGTGCCTTCTCAAAACTGCAGCAAAGATCATGCCAAGCTGTTGCCAGTGATGATGGCAAGCTCTCGTCCCACTCAAGCTTCTCCTTCCAGATCTGCTGCATAAAGATTTTGAGTCTGAGTCCAAGCGGGTCATACAAGCGAGCTATGGTCGATAGTATTGACCTTTTGGATGGTTTAGATCTCTGCTGAATAGACGAAAAAGAAAACAGCAATCGATCCGACGCTGAGTCCCAAGCGAGTCCAAGAGTTTTGGTGATGTCGCTACCATCATCACTGTTAGTCCAGGATGACTGCTTCTGTGTATGAATTTATAAATGTATCCGAATATACGCTGCATTGTATCAAATGAGTTGACGTATTTACAAGTGACAGTTATATCAACGAAGGGAGATGACGCAATAAGGACCCTTTTTTAAGTTCGAGTTCTGTCCTCTCTGACAAGCAAGAGGCAGGCCAGTCCAATTTGTTTTTAAGTAGAAATTCTGGGCCGTTGAACCACAGTGACGATTGATCTAATTCACTGGGCGTAGATCCTCTCGAGAGTATATCTGCCGGGTTGAGTGAAGTAGGTACGTAACGGCATTCCATGCCATTAGTTAGCTTTTGAACTGCTGTGACGCGATTAGCCACAAACACATTGAGCTTGCAGGGATCGGTCTTTATCCAGGAAAGGCATACAGAAGAATCCGAACAACAGTAGAATCTTCCATCGAAGAGATTCATTTTAGATATCTCACGTATGAGATTAGATAATAAGACGGCACCACAGAGCTCTAGCTTTGGAACTGTGATTGTTTTCAAAGGAGCTACACGCGATTTGGAACACAACATCTGACAACTGGCTGATGTTCGTCGAGAAAGGACGTAGGCACAGGCCCCATATGCTTCGATGCTGGCGTCGCAGAAACCGTGAACTTCTAACTCAGCTGCAGGTATTGACACGAGACGAGGAAATTTAAGAAACTGTGCCTTCTCAAACTGCAGCAAAGATCATGCCAAGCTGTTCCAGTGATGATGGCAAGCTCTCGTCCCACTCAAGCTTCTCCTTCCAGATCTGCTGCATAAAGATTTGAGTCTATGAGTCCAAGCGGGTCATACAAGCGAGCTATGGTCGATAGTTATGACCTTTTGGATGGTTTAGATCACTGCTGAATAGACGAAAAAGAAAACAGCAATCGATCCGACGCTGAGTCCCAAGCGAGTCCAAGAGTTTTGGTAATGTCGCTACCATCATCAAACTTTAGGGAAGATGCTCTGTCCTCCACGGGTATCCCTTTCAGTACAGCAGAATTGTTTGTGCACCACTTTCGTAACTTGAAGCCCCCACTTGCCAAGATTCCAGCCGTCTGATTAAGAAGTTCCTTTGCTTCTTGAATTGAATCACCCCCTGAAATGAGGTCATCAACGTAGAAGACACGCCGCAAAATCCGAGATCCAATTAGAAAATTAGTTTCCTCATCCATAGACAGCTGATGCATAGCACGGATAGAGAAGAATGAAGCTGGCTTTGTTCCGTATGTAACTCTATCCAGCTTAAAAATCTTTATATCCTGTTCTGGTGAGTCTCGCCACAGAATGCATTGGAGAAAATCATCCGGTGCTGAAACGCGACCGCAGCGATACATTTTTCCAATATCTCCTGTTAGGGCGATACGAAAGCGAAGAAGGATATGAAACAGCGAGCTTTGAATAACAGGTCCAGCCATCAAAGGTTCATTTAATAAATAACCTGACGAGGTAGCTGCTCAGCCGTCGAAAACGACTCGCAATTTTGTCGTTGAACTGTCTTCTTTAAAGACACAGTGATGAGGAAGAAAGTATTGACGAAGTCCTATAGACTCTAGAGCAACAGGCGACATATGACCAATATCCAAATATTCCTTTAGAAAGTTTGAATATTGAATCTTCAGATCTGGACGATTTTGTAGCTTGCGTTCCAGGGTCAGGAACCGACGAAAGGCTTGTTGGTATTACGTCCCCAGACATTCCAAACTTCGCTTGAAGGGTAAACGAACTGAATATTGGCTACTAGGCAATCTGATATGAGTCTTTACGAAATGTTCTTCACAGATGTTTGCTTCCTTTGAACTGGTAGGTGTACTTTCCAAGCAGGATTCTATCTCCCAAAATCTTTGAAACAATTCATCAGCACGTTCTTCAGAACTTGACTCAAGTTTGCCCGCATTATGCTTTGCCATTAACATAGAACCAGCAAAATTTACGGTTTCCATTGTTCGGCATCTCTGCTCCAGAAACGTAGCCATATGCTCCCACGATGGTATTAAGTTAACGAACGACGAATCCTCTAGCCTTTCTTCCCATTTGGCTTGTGATATTGGGTCCAGCTTTTGTAAAATAATCTTTGTTATTTCCAATGATCGAACGCATCCAGCGCTGTATCCTTCAGGCACGATCGAAAATGCTGCAGCTTTTCGATATCTGCTAGATCAGGATGATTTTCTATGACGGTTGTGAACATTGAATAAAAGTCGGCCCGTTCTGTGTAACCACCATTGAAAGTAGGCAACTTTATTGAGGGTAGTGTTGGCGGTGCCTTTGCTCTAACTGTCTGCGAGGGCAGCACAGATTGGTCGCGAAATGTTGAGCAGGGCAATATTGAGACACGTTTCGCAATTTCACTCCGAACCGAAATTTCCATAGAAACTGCTAACTCGTCGAAGTCCTCACGCAATTGGTTACCGATTTCATCAAAGTCTAGTTCTTCGAGGCTAGTGTGAGTAATATCGAATGAGGTTTGAAGCCGCCCGATTTGCGTCAGCCTAACACTAAGACCGCACTCATCAATTGCACTAAGTGGCGAATTAGTTAGAGCATTTCGAAGTGTTTGCAAACCGTCATAAATTGAAATGGCTTTGCGCTTCAGAAAGGTCACCCTGTTTGCAGAGGGCACTGCACTAGAGGCATTATTTTTGGTTGCCATTAGAAGCGTGATAGAAAGCGCGTGCGACACTAGCTGAGTAACTAACAACGGTGATCGCTAGTACATGCAAACCCTTCAAAAACAATAGTTGTACAATAAGAACTTCAGCGAACGCAAGTGTCAAGCTATGTAATGAAGCAACGGCAATAGCTTTTACCGCACAAATGAGCAACGACCTTAAGCGACCGAAAGAGTAGGCAAAGCGACGGCGATAAGTATGTCTGTATATAAAGTGCACAAAACGAAATGCCAGATGGTGTCTTTTAAGATTATTGCTTCAATGTAAAGCAAATAATCCTACAACAACAAAAATAAATTCACGTCGGAGTCACCAAAATGTTGCGCTATTGAGCTTTTTCAATAGCTTTCACAAGTAGAAATAATTAACTATTTATTTTTTATGTTCAAAATTGTTTTATATTTCTTAAAGTTACGAGAAGCAGGCAGACCCGAATTGGTCTGTGCTTATTATTTAAGAACAATAGTTTATATATATGCAAGCGAACCCGAATTAGTACGTGCCAATTTTAGCGAAGAGACAATTATTAGTTATAATTTTGAGTAATGCAAGTGGCCGATGCGTACCAAATGCATGAAGCGAACTGACTTAACTAAATCGATGCGCAGCATCGAGGCCGAAGAGCGGCAGCTCTATGTAAATGAAAATTAGGTACTTGCTTTGCAGAGCGAGTGTTATAAGATAAAATTAAAATGCTGCTCTTATCACTTGCGAGGTCGCTCCAGTTGTTTTGGCTGCGTAGCCAGACAACTATACTCCTCATATATATGTAAAATCCTATTAAGATCGGACCACTCTATCATATAGCTGCCATGGAACGATCAGTCGAAAATTAAGTTGTATGTAAAATCACGTTGTTTATCAAGATATATTGACCAAACTAGGCATTTATTAGTTTTACTATACTCCTCATATAAAGGCAAAAACCTATTAAGATCGGACCACTATATAAACGATCGTTCGAAAATTAAGTTGTATGAAAAAACACTTTGTTTTTTAAGATATCTTGACCAAACTCGGCATTTATTAGGTTTACTATACTGCCCATATATAGGCAAAATTCTATTAAGGTCGGACCACTATATCATATTGCTTCCATACAAACGATCGTTCGAAAATTAAGTTGTATGAAAAAACACTCTGTTTTTCAAGATATCTTGACCAAACTCGGCATTTATTAGTTTTACTATACTCCTCATATATATGTAAAATATATCATATAGCTGCCATAGGAACGATCGGTCGAAAATTAAGTTGTATGTAAAATCACGTTGTTTATCAAGATATATTGACCAAACTAGGCATTTATTAGTTTTATTATACTCCTCATATAAAGGCAAAAACCTATTAAGATCGGACCACTATATAAACGATCGTTCGAAAATTAAGTTGTTTGAAAAAACATTTTGTTTTTCAAGATATCTTGGCCAAACTCGGCATTAATTAGTTTTACTGTACTCCTCATATATAAGCATAATCCTATAAGTATCGGACCACAATATCATATAGCTGCCATGGAACGATCGGTCGAAAATTAAGTTGTTTATGAACAAAATTTTGTTTTTCAAGATATCTTGACCAGCCTTTTTTTAGTTTTACTATACTCCTCATATATAGGCAAAATCCTATAAGGATCCGTCCACAATATCATATAGCTGCCATGGAACGATCGATCGAAAATTAAGTTGTTGTATGAAAAAAAATTTTATTTTCCAAGATATCTTGACCCAACTTTATTAGTTTTACTATACTTCTCATATATAGGCAAAATCCTAGAATGATCGGATCACTATATCATATAGCTGCCATAGAAACGATCGGTCGAAAATTAAGTTGTTGTATGAAAAAATATTTTGTTTTTCAGGATATCTTCACCACACTCGGCATTAATTAGTTTTACTATACTCCTCATATAAAGGCAAAATACTATTAAGTTGGGAATACTTATCATATATCTGTCATACGAACGATCGGTCGAAAATTAAGTTGTATGAAAAAACATATTTTTTAATAGATATCTTGACCAAACTCGGCATTTATTAGTTTTACTACACTCTTTATATATAGACAAAATCCTTTTAAAATCGGACCACTATATCATATAGCTGCCATAGGAACGATCGGTTGAAAATTAAGTTGTTGTATGAAAAAATGTTTGTTTTTCAAGATATCTTGACCAAACTCGGCATTTATTAGTTTTACTATACTCCTCATATATATGTAAAATCGTATTAAGATGGGACCACTATATCATATAGCTGCCACGGAACGATCGGTCGAAAACTAAGTTGTTGTATGTAAAATTACGTTGTTTATCAAGATATATTGACTAAACTCGGCATTTATTAATTTTACTATACTCCTCATATTTAGGCAAAATCCTAGAAGGATCGGACCACTATATCACTCCTCATATATAGGCAAAATCCTATTAAGATCGGACCACTATATCATATAGCTGCCACAGGAACGATCGATCGAAAATTAAGTTGTATGAAAAAACATTTTGGTTATCAAGATGTATTGACCAAACTCGGCACTTATTAGTTTCACTATACCACTATATCATATAGCTGCCATGGAACTATCGGTCGAAAATTAAGTTGTATGAAAAAAAGTTTGTTTTTCAAGATATCTTGACGAAACTCGGCATTTATTAGTTTTACTATACTTCTCATATATACGTAAAATCCTATTAAGATCGGACCACTATATCATATAGCTGCCATGGAACTATCGGTTGAAAATTAAGTTGTATGTAAAATCGCATCGTTTATTAAGATATATTGACCAAACTCGGCATTTATTAGTTTTACTACACTCCCCATATATAGGCAAAACCCTATAAGGATCGGACCACAATATTATATAGCTGTCATAGGAACGATCGTCGAAAATTAAGTTGTATGAAAAAAAATTTTGTTTTTCAGGATATCTTCACCACACTCGGCATTTTTAGTTTTACTATAATCCTCATATATAGGCAAAATCCTAGAAAGATCGGATCACTATATCATATAGCTGCCATTGGAACGATCGGTCGAAAATTAAGTTGTATGAAAAAACATTTTGTTTTTCAGGATATCTTCACCACACTCGGCATTTATTAGTTCTACTATACTCCTCATATAAAGGCAAAACACTATTAAGTTCGGAATACCTTATCATATATCTGTATGAAAAACAGTTTGTTTTTCAAGATATCTTGACCAACCTCGGCATTAATTGTCTTACTGTACTCCTTATATATATCCTATAAGGATGGGACCACAATATCATGTAGCTGCCATAGGAACGATCGGTCGAACATTAAGTTGTTGTATGAAAAAACGTTTTGTTTATCATGATATCTTGACCAAACTCGCCATTTATTAGTTTTATTGTACTCCTCATGTATAAAAAAAATCCTATTAAGATCGGACCACTATATCATATAGCTGCCATAGGAACGATCGGTCGAAAATTAAGTTGTATGAAAAAAATTTTGTTTTTCAACATACCTTGACCAAACTCGGCATTTTTTAGTTTTACTATAATCCTCATATATAGGCAAAATCCTAGAAAGATCGGATCACTATATCATATAGCTGCCATTGGAACGTTCGGTCGAAAATTAAGTTGTATGGAAAAACATTTATTTTTCAGGATATCTTCACCACACTCGGCATTTATTAGTTCTACTATACTCCTCATATAAGGCAAAATACTATTAAGTTGGGAATACTTTATCATATATCTGTATGAAAAAAAGTTTGTTTTTCAATATATCTTGACCAAACTCGGCATTTATTAGTTATACTATACTTCTCATATATATGTAAAATCTTATTAACATCGGTCCACTATATCATATAGCTGCCATGGAACGATCGGTCGAAAATTAAGTTGTATGTAAAATCGCGTTGTTTATCAAGATATATTGACCAAACTCGGCATTTATTAGTTTTACTATACTCATATATAGGCAATATCCTATTAAGATCGGACCACTATATCATATAGCTTCCATATAAACGATCGTTCGAGAATTAAGCTGTATGAAAAAACACTTTGTTTTTCAAGATATCTTGACCAAACTCAGCATTTATTAGGTTTACTATACTCCCCATATATAGTCAAAACCCTATAAGGATCGGACCACTACATTATATAGCTGTCATAAAAACAATCGTCGAAAATAAAGTTGTTGTATAAAAAATTATTTTGTTTTTCAAGATATCTTGACCAAACTCGGCATTTATTAGTTTTACAATACTGCTCATATATAGGTAAAATCCTATTAAGATCGGACCACTATATCATATAGCTATAGGAACGACCGTCGAAAATTAAGTTGTTGTATGAACAAGCATTTGTTTTTCAAGATATCTTGACCAACCTCGGCTGCCATAGGAACGATCGGTCGAAAATTAAGTTGTTGTATGAAAAAAAATTTTGTTTTTCAACATATCTTGACCAAACTCGGCATTTATTAGGTTTACTATACTCCCCATATATAGTCAAAACCCTATAAGGATCGGACCACTACATTATATAGCTGTCATAAAAACAATCGTCGAAAATAAAGTTGTTGTATAAAAATTATTTGTTTTTCAAGATATCTTGACCAAACTCGGCATTTTTTAGTTTTACAATACTCCTCATATATAGGCAAAATCCTAGAAAGATCGGATCACTATATCATATAGCTGCCATTGGAACGTTCGGTCGAAAATTAAGTTGTTGTATGAAAAAGCATTTTGTTTTTCAGGATAAATTCACCAAACTCGGCATTAATTAGTTCTACTATACTCCTCATATAAAGGCAAAATATTATTAAGTTGGGAATACTTTGTCATATATCTGTAATAGGAACGATCGGACGAAAATTAAGTTGTATGAAAAATGTTTGCTTTCAAGAATTGGACCACAATATCATATAGCTGCCATGGAACGATCAATCGAAAATTAAGTTGTATGAAAAAAAATTTTGTTTTCCAAGATATCTTGACCAAAATTTATTATTTATCCCCATATATAGGCAAGACTCTACTATAAGGATCGGACCACTATATCATATAGCTGCCATAGGAACGATCGTTGAAAATTAAGTTGTTGTATGAACACACATTTTGTTTTTCAAGATATATTGACCAACTCGGCATTAGTTTTACTGTACTCCTCATATATAGGCACAATCCTATAAGGATCGGACCACAATATCATATAGCTGCCATGGAACGATCGGTCGAAATTAAGTTGTTGTATGAAAACAAAATTTTGTTTTTCAAGACATCTTGACCAAACATTATAAGTTTTACTATACTCCTCATACATAGGCAAAATCCTATAAGAATCGTACCACTGTATCATATAGCTGCCATTGGAACTTTCGGTCGAAAATTAAGTTGTATGAAAAAACATTTTGTTTTTCAGGATATCTTCACCAAACTCGGCATTAATTAGTTCTACTATACTCCTCATATAAAGGCAAAATACTATTAGGTTGGGAATATTATATCATATATTTGTCATAGGAACGATCGGTCGAAAATTAAGTTGTTGTATGAAAACAAAATTTTGTTTTTCAAGACATCTTGACCAAACTTTATAAGTTTTACTATACTCCTCATACATAGGCAAAATCTTATAAGAATCGTACCACTGTATCATATAACTGCCATTGGAACGTTCGGTCGAAAATTAAGTTGTATGAAAAACATTTTGTTTTTCAGGATATCTTCACCAAACTCGGCATTTATTAGTTGTACTATACTCCTCATATATAGACAAAATCCTATTAAGATCGGACTACTATATCATATAGCTTCCATAGAAACGATCGTTCGAAAATTAAGTTGTTTGAAAAAACCCTTTGTTTTTCAAGATATCTTGACCAAACTCGACATTTATTAGTTTTACTATACTCCTCATATATATGTAAAATCCTATTAAGATCCGACCACTATATCATATAGCTGCCGTGGAACGATCGGTCGAAAATTTAGTTGTTGTATATAAAATCACGTTGTTTATCAAGATATATTGACCAAACTCGGCATTATTAGTTTTACTATACCCCTCGTTAATAGGCAAAATCCTATTAAGATCGGACTACTATATCATATAGCTGCCATAGAAACGATCGTTCGAAAATTAAGTTGTTGTATGAAAAAAAGTTTGTTTTCCAAGATATCTTGACCAAAATTTATTAGTTTCACTATACTCCTCTTATATAGGCAAAATCCTAGAAGGATCGGATCACTATATCATATAGCTGTTATAGGAACGATTGGTCGAAAATTAAGTTGTTGTATAAAAAAAAATTTTGTTTTTCAGGATATCTTCACCAAACTCGGCATTAATTAGTTTTGCTATACTCCTCATATATAGAGAAAATCCTATTAAGATCGGACCGCTATATCATATAGCTGCCATTGGAACGATCGGTTGAAAATTAAGTTGTAAGAAAAAAAGTTTGTTTTCAAGATATCTTGACCAAACTCGGCATTTATTAGTTTTACTATACTCCTCATATATATGCAAAATTCTATTAAGATCCGACCACTATATCTGCCATACGAACGATCGGTTGAAAATTAAGTTGTTGTAAGAAAAAAAGTTTGTTTTTCAAGATACCTTGACCAAACTCGGCATTTATTAGTTTTACTATACTCCTCATATATATGTTAAATCCTATTAAGATCGGACCACTATATCATATAGCTGCCATGGAACGATCGGTCGAAAATAAGATGTTGTATGTAAAATCACGTGTTTATCAAGATATATTGACCACACTCGGCATTTATTAGTTTTACTATACTCCTCATATATAGGCAAAATCCTATTAAGCTCGGACCACTATATCATATAGCTATAGGAACGAACGTCGAAAATTAAGTTGTTGTATGAACAAGCATTTTGTTTTTCAAGATATCTTGACCAAACTCGACATTTATTAATTTTACTATACTCCTACTATTTAGGCAAAATCCTAGAAGGATCGGACCACTATATCATATAGCTGCCATAGGATCGATCGTTCGAAAATTAAGTTGTAAAAAAACACTTTGTTTTTTCAATATATCTTGACCAAACTTTATAAGATTTACTAT
Source organism: Drosophila americana (assembly GCA_030788265.1). Taxonomy (NCBI): domain Eukaryota; kingdom Metazoa; phylum Arthropoda; class Insecta; order Diptera; family Drosophilidae; genus Drosophila; species Drosophila americana. The sequence continues at coordinate 47,372 of JAURSC010000096.1, read as the reverse complement.
ATTCCTCATTATAGGCAAAATCCTATAAGAATCGGACCACAGTATCATGTAGCTGCCATGAAGCGATCGGTCGTAAATTAAGTTGTACGAAAAAACATTTTGTTTTCCAAGATATCTTCACCAAACTTTATTAGTTTTACTATACTCCTCATAATAGGCAAAATCCGAGAAGGATCGGATCACTATATCATATAGCTGCCATTGGAACGTTCGGTGGAAAATTAAGTTGTATGAAAAAACTTTTTGTTTTTCAGGATATCTTCACCAAACTCGGCATTAATTAGTTCTACTATACTCTTCATATAAAGGCAAAATACTATTAGGTTGGGAATCCTATATCATATATATGTCGTAGGAACGATCGGTCGAAAATTAAGTTGTATGAAAAAAGGTTTGTTTTTCAAGATATCTTGACCAAACTCGACATTTATTAATTTTACTATGCTCCTCCTATTTAGGCAAAATCCTAGAATCCTAGTTTTACTATACTCCTCATATATATGTAAAATCCTATAAAGATTCGACCACTATATCATATAGCTGCCGTAGGAACGATCGGTCGAAAATTAAGTTGTATGAAGAAACATTTTGTTTTTCAAGAAATCTTGACCAAACTCGGCATTAGGTTTACTATACTCCGCATAGATAGGCAAAATTCTATTAAGATCGGACCACTATATTTGCCATACGAACGATCGGTCGAAAATTAAGTTGTATGAAAAAACCCTTTGTTTTTCAAGATATCTTGACCAAACTCGACATTTATTAGTTTTACTATACTCCTCATATATATGTAAAATCCTATAAAGATCCGACCACTATATCATATAGCTGCCGTAGGAACGATCGGTCGAAAATTAAGTTGTATGAAGAAACATTTTGTTTTTAAAGATATCTTGACCTAACTCGGCATTATTAGTTTTACTATACTCCTCATATATATGTAAAATCCTATTAAGATCGGACAACTATATCATATAGCTGCCATGGAACGATCGGTTGAAAATTAAGTTGTATGAAAAAAAGTTTGTTTTTAAAATATCTTGACCAAACTCGGCATTTATGAGTTTTACTATACTCCTCATATATATGTAAAATCCTATTAAGATCGGACCACTATATCATATAGCTGCCGTGGAACGATCGGTCGAAAATTAAGTTGTTGTATATAAAATCACGTTGTTTATCAAGATATATTGACCAAACTCGGCATTCATTAGTTTTACTATACTCCTCATATATAGGCAAAATCCTATTAAGATCGGACTACTATATAATATAGCTTCCATAGAAACGATCGTTCGAAAATTAAGTTGTATGAAAAAACCCTTTGTTTTTCAAGATATCTTGACCAAACTCGACATTTATTAGTTTTACTATACTCCTTATATATATGTAAAATCCTATAAAGATTCGACCACTATATCATATAGCTGCCGTAGGAACGATCGGTCGATAATTAAGTTGTATGAAGAAACATTTTGCTTTTCAAGAAATCTTGACCAAACTCGGCATTAGTTTCACTATACTCCTCATAGATAGGCAAAATTCTATTAAGATCGGACCACTATATCTGCCATACGAACGATCGGTCGAAAATTAAGTTGTTGTATGAAAAAAAATTATGTTTTCCAAGATATCTTGACCAAAATTTATTAGTTTCACTATACTCCTCATATATAGACAAAATCCTATTAAAATCGCACCACTATGTCATATAGCTGTAATAGGAACGATCGGTTGAAAATTAAGTTGTATGAAAAAACCCTTGTTTTTCAAGATATCTTGACCAAACTCGGCATTTATGAGTATTACTATACTCCTCATATATATGTAAGATCCTATTAAGATCGGACTACTATATAATATAGCTTCCATAGAAACCATCGTTCGAAAATTAAGTTGTATGAAAAAACCGTTTGTTTTTCAAGATATCTTGACCAAACTTTATAAGATTTACTATACTCCTCATTGATAGGCAAAATTCTATTAAGATCGGACCACTATATCTGCCATAGGAACGATCGTTCGAAAATTAAGTTGTATGAAAAAACACTTTGTTTTTCAATATATCTTGACCAAACTTTATAAGATTTACTATATTCCTCATTATAGGCAAAATCCTATAAGAATCGGACTACTATACCATATAGCTTCCATAGAAACGATCGTTCGAAAATTAAGTTGTATGAAAAAACCCTTTGTTTTTCAAGATATCTTGACCAAACTCGACATTTATTAGTTTTACTATACTCCTCATATATATGTAAAATCCTATAAAGATTCGACCACTATATCATATAGCTGCCGTAGGAACGATCGGTCGAAAATTAAGTTGTATGAAGAAACATTTTGTTTTTCAAGAAATCTTGACCAAACTCGGCATTAGGTTTACTATACTCCGCATAGATAGGCAAAATTCTATTAAGATCGGACCACTATATCTGCCATACGAACGATCGGTCGAAAATTAAGTTGTATGAAAAAACCCTTTGTTTTTCAAGATATCTTGACCAAACTCGGCATTTATGAGTATTACTATACTCCTCATATATATGTAAGATCCTATTAAGATCGGACCACTATATCATATAGCTGCCGTGGAACGATCGGTCGAAAATTAGTTGTTGTATATAAAATTACGTTGCTTATCAAGATATATTGACCAAACTCGGCATTTATTAGTTTTACTATACTCCTCATATATAGGCAATATCCTATTAAGATCGGACTACTATATAATATAGCTTCCATAGAAACCATCGTTCGAAAATTAAGTTGTATGAAAAAACCGTTTGTTTTTCAAGATATCTTGACCAAACTTTATAAGATTTACTATACTCCTCATAGATAGGCAAAATTCTATTAAGATCGGACCACTATATCTGCCATACGAACGATCGGTCGAAAATTAAGTTCTATGAAAAAACCCTTTGTTTTTCAAGATATCTTGACCAAACTCGACATTTATTAGTTTTACTATACTCCTTATATATATGTAAAATCCTATAAAGATTCGACCACTATATCATATAGCTGCCGTAGGAACGATCGGTCGAAAAATAAGTTGTATGAAGAAACATTTTGTTTTTCAAGAAATCTTGACCAAACTCGGCATTAGTTTTACTATACTCCTCATAGATAGGCAAAATTCTGTTAAGATCGGACCACTATATCTGCCATACGAACGATCGGTCGAAAATTAAGTTGTTGTATGAAAAAAATTATGTTTTCCAAGATATCTTGACCAAAATTTATTAGTTTCACTATACTCCTCATATATAGACAAAATCCTATTAAAATCGCACCACTATGTCATATAGCTGTAATAGGAACGATCGGTTGAAAATTAAGTTGTTTGAAAAAAAGTTTGTTTTTAAGATATCTTGACCAAACTCGGCATTTATTAGTTTTACTATACTCCTCATATATAGACAAAATCCTATTTAGATCGGACCGCTATATCATATAGCTGCCATTGGAACGATCGGTTGAAAATTAAGTTGTTGTATGAAAAAATGGTTGTTTTTCAAGATACCTAGACCAAACTCGGCATTTATTAATTTTTCTATACTCCTCATAAATATGTTAAATCCTATTAAGATCGGACCACTATATCGTATAGCTGTCATGGAACGATCGGTCGAAAATTAAGATGTATGTAAATCACGTTGTTTATCAAGATATATTGACCAAACTCGGCATTTATTAGTTTTACTATACTCCTCATATATAGGCAAAATCCTATTAAGATCGGACAACTATATCATATAGCTTCCATAGAAACGATCGTTCGAAAATTAAGTTGTATGAAAAACCCCTTTGTTTTTCAAGATATCTTGACCAAACTCGACATTTATTAGTTTTACTATACTCCTCATATATAGGCAAAATCCTATTAAGATCGGACCACTATATCATATAGCTGCCGTGGAACGATCGATCGAAAATTAAGTTGTTGTATGAAAAAAAATTTTGTTTTCCAAGATATCTTGTCCAAACTCGGCATTTATTAGTTTTACTATACTCCTCATAAATATGCAAAGTCCTATTAAGATCGGACCCTATATCATATAGCTGCCGTGGAACGATCGATCGAAAATTAAGTTGTTGTATGAAAAAAAATTTTGTTTTCCAAGATATCTTGTCCAAACTCGGCATTTATTAGTTTTACTATACTCCTCATAAATATGCAAAATCCTATTAAGATCGGACAACTATATCATATAGCTTCCATAGAAACGATCGTTCGAAAATTAAGTTGTATGAAAAAACCCTTTGTTTTTCAAGATATCTTGACCAAACTCGACATTTATTAGTTTTACTATACTCCTCATATATAGGCAAAATCCTATTAAGATCGGACCACTATATCATATAGCTGCCGTGGAACGATCGATCGAAAATTAAGTTGTTGTATGAAAAAAAATTTTGTTTTCCAAGATATCTTGTCCAAACTCGGCATTTATTAATTTTTCTATACTCCTCATAAATATGTTAAATCCTATTAAGATCGGACCACTATATCGTATAGCTGTCATGGAACGATCGGTCGAAATTAAGATGTATGTAAATCACGTTGTTTATCAAGATATATTGACCAAACTCGGCATTTATTAGTTTTACTATACTCCTCATATATAGGCAAAATCCTATTAAGATCGGACAACTATATCATATAGCTTCCATAGAAACGATCGTTCGAAAATTAAGTTGTATGAAAAAACCCTTTGTTTTTCAAGATATCTTGACCAAACTCGGCATTTATTAGTTTTACTATACTCCCTATATACAGGCAAAATCCTATTAAGATCGGACCACTATATCATATAGCTGTAATAGGAACGATCGTTGAAAATTAAGTTGTATGAAAAAACCCTTTGTTTTTCAAGATATCTTGACCAAACTCGGCATTTATGAGTATTACTATACTCCTCATATATATGTAAGATCCTATTAAGATCGGACTACTATATAATATAGCTTCCATAGAAACCATCGTTCGAAAATTAAGTTGTATGAAAAAACCGTTTGTTTTTCAAGATACCTTGACCAAACTTTATAAGATTTACTATACTCCTCATTGATAGGCAAAATTCTATTAAGATCGGACCACTATATCTGCCATAGGAACGATCGTTCGAAAATTAAGTTGTATGAAAAAACACTTTGTTTTTCAATATATCTTGACCAAACTTTATAAGATTTACTATATTCCTCTATAGGCAAAATCCTATAAGAATCGGACTACTATATCATATAGCTTCCATAGAAACGATCGTTCGAAATTAAGTTGTATGAAAAAACCCTTTGTTTTTCAAGATATCTTGACCAAACTCGACATTTATTAGTTTTACTATACTCCTCATATATATGTAAAATCCTATAAAGATTCGACCACTATATCATATAGCTGCCGTAGGAACGATCGGTCGAAAATTAAGTTGTATGAAGAAACATTTTGTTTTTCAAGAAATCTTGACCAAACTCGGCATTAGGTTTACTATACTCCGCATAGATAGGCAAAATTCTATTAAGATCGGACCACTATATCTGCCATACGAACGATCGGTCGAAAATTAAGTTGTATGAAAAACCCTTTGTTTTTCAAGATATCTTGACCAAACTCGGCATTTATGAGTATTACTATACTCCTCATATATGTAAGATCCTATTAAGATCGGACCACTATATCATATAGCTGCCGTGGAACGATCGGTCGAAAATTAAGTTGTTGTATATAAAATCACGTTGCTTATCAAGATATATTGACCAAACTCGGCATTTATTAGTTTTACTATACTCCTCATATATAGGCAATATCCTATTAAGATCGGACTACTATATAATATAGCTTCCATAGAAACCATCGTTCGAAAATTAAGTTGTATGAAAAAACCGTTTGTTTTTCAAGATATCTTGACCAAACTTTATAAGATTTACTATACTCCTCATAGATAGGCAAAATTCTATTAAGATCGGACCACTATATCTGCCATACGAACGATCGGTCGAAAATTAAGTTCTATGAAAAAACCCTTTGTTTTTCAAGATATCTTGACCAAACTCGACATTATTAGTTTTACTATACTCCTTATATATATGTAAAATCCTATAAAGATTCGACCACTATATCATATAGCTGCCGTAGGAACGATCGGTCGAAAAATAAGTTGTATGAAGAAACATTTTGTTTTTCAAGAAATCTTGACCAAACTCGGCATTAGTTTTACTATACTCCTCATAGATAGGCAAAATTCTATTAAGATCGGACCACTATATCTGCCATACGAACGATCGGTCGAAAATTAAGTTGTTGTATGAAAAAAAATTATGTTTTCCAAGATATCTTGACCAAAATTTATTAGTTTCACTATACTCCTCATATATAGACAAAATCCTATTAAATCGCACCACTATGTCATATAGCTGTAATAGGAACGATCGGTTGAAAATTAAGTTGTTTGAAAAAAAGTTTGTTTTTAAGATATCTTGACCAAACTCGGCATTTATTAGTTTTACTATACTCCTCATATATAGACAAAATCCTATTTAGATCGGACCGCTATATCATTATAGCTGCCATTGGAACGATCGGTTGAAAATTAAGTTGTTGTATGAAAAAATGGTTGTTTTTCAAGATACCTAGACCAAACTCGGCATTTATTAATTTTTCTATACTCCTCATAAATATGTTAAATCCTATTAAGATCGGACCACTATATCGTATAGCTGTCATGGAACGATCGGTCGAAAATTAAGATGTATGTAAAATCACGTTGTTTATCAAGATATATTGACCAAACTCGGCATTTATTAGTTTTACTATACTCCTCATATATAGGCAAAATCCTATTAAGATCGGACAACTATATCATATAGCTTCCATAGAAACGATCGTTCGAAAATTAAGTTGTATGAAAAAACCCTTTTTTTTCAAGATATCTTGACCAACTCGACATTTATTAGTTTTACTATACTCCTCATATATAGGCAAAATCCTATTAAGATCGGACCACTATATCATATAGCTGCCGTGGAACGATCGATCGAAAATTAAGTTGTTGTATGAAAAAAAATTTTGTTTTCCAAGATATCTTGTCCAAACTCGGCATTTATTAGTTTTACTATACTCCTCATAAATATGCAAAGTCCTATTAAGATCGGACCACTATATCATATAGCTGCCGTGGAACGATCGATCGAAAATTAAGTTGTTGTATGAAAAAAAATTTTGTTTTCCAAGATATCTTGTCCAAACTCGGCATTTATTAGTTTTACTATACTCCTCATAAATATGCAAAATCCTATTAAGATCGGACAACTATATCATATAGCTTCCATAGAAACGATCGTTCGAAAATTAAGTTGTATGAAAAAACCCTTTGTTTTTCAAGATATCTTGACCAAACTCGACATTTATTAGTTTTACTATACTCCTCATATATAGGCAAAATCCTATTAAGATCGGACCACTATATCATATAGCTGCCGTGGAACGATCGATCGAAAATTAAGTTGTTGTATGAAAAAAAATTTTGTTTTCCAAGATATCTTGTCCAAACTCGGCATTTATTATTTTTCTATACTCCTCATAAATATGTTAAATCCTATTAAGATCGGACCACTATATCGTATAGCTGTCATGGAACGATCGGTCGAAAATTAAGATGTATGTAAAATCACGTGTTTATCAAGATATATTGACCAAACTCGGCATTTATTAGTTTTACTATACTCCTCATATATAGGCAAAATCCTATTAAGATCGGACAACTATATCATATAGCTTCCATAGAAACGATCGTTCGAAAATTAAGTTGTATGAAAAAACCCTTTGTTTTTCAAGATATCTTGACCAAACTCGGCATTTATTAGTTTTACTATACTCCCTATATACAGGCAAAATCCTATTAAGATCGGACCACTATATCATATAGCTGCCATTGGAACGATCGATCTAAAATTAAATTGTTGTATTTTGTTTTTCAAGATATCTTGACCAAACTCGGCATTTATTAGTTTTATTGTACTCCTCATATATAGGCAAAATTTATTTATTTATTTATTTATTTATTTATTAATGGTCGACAAAACGAGTGTCTTCCTCATTATTCAATAGATAATACAATAGAATTTTATGCTAAAAGCCTAGTTAAAGGATACAATTTTCTAAATAGCATCACCGACCGATGGAGGTGTTTTATTCGCCAGTCTGGCCAGCTGTGCCCCTTTTCACAGCTAATTTTGCCAGTGACGCTATTAGAGCCTACATCTAAGCAGAAGGTTGTAAGTAGGAAAAAGTGTTCTCAAGTAACATTAAAATAATCTTAATTTGCTATATTAATAAAGAAAATACAATAAATAGGAAAATGAAAGTAAGTAAATAGGAAAAATGTTAATAAAGTAAAGCAATGTAAGTTAGATAAAGAGTGTTAAGTAGATAGGACAGAGAGAAAAGTAATGGAAAATCAACGACCCGGTGGGAAAATTTTTCAGCCTGTCCGGCAAGCTATGCCCCTGCTCATAGCTGGGAATGGTCAGCGACTTCCCGAAGGTATCCTGAAAGCAACGATTTTATTAGGGGTAGAGACAGTTCGGTAGAGAAAACGTGATGCAAACTATTATAATTTTTACATAGCACGCGAAAAGGATTGTGCATAGCGTAGTCTGTTGTGCACGTAGATAGTAAAAAGGGGCGATAATTTCTGGTTGGTCTAGCCGGAACAGAGAATTAAAGACGCCCTAGCAGAAAAGGAGAATCTATGTCGCCAATAATCAACTTATGTAGAAGGACAACACCGAGAATTGTCCTACGGTTGGTTAACGACGGAAGGTTGAGAAGAAGCAGTCTGCTGGAGTAGGACGGCAACCGAAGATTAGGGTCCCAATTTAAACCTCGTAAGGCAAAAAGCAGAAATTGCTTCTGAACAGATTCAATACGATCCTGGCTGTTGTTATACTGTGGAGACCAGATGCAAGCAGTATTCAAGGATAGGGCGAACAAGAGAGATGTACAGAAGTTTTGTTATAAAAGGATCGTTAAACTCTTTAGACCATCGTTTAATGAATCCAAGTACACCTTTTGCCTCATTAACGATGGTATCTATGTGAAGATTGAAACAGAGTTTAGAATCAAAAATTACGCCTAGATCCTTAACTGTTAGTATACGTTGCAAAGGGATATTGTCGATTGTATAACTGACAAGATAAGGTGTAGTACGATTAAGAGTCATAAACATACACTTTGAACAATTTAGATGCAATTGATTGGCCGAACACCATAGTTGCATAGCGTTCAAATCGTCTTGTAGACGAGAATGATGTAGGGGATTAGTGTATGATAGAAAAGTTTGACATCGTCCGCATACATGAGTACACGGGCATGTGATATAACAGAGGGGAGATCATTTATAAAAAGGGTAAAGAGTAAAGGTCCAAGATGACTACCTTGAGGAACACCAGAAGTAACGTGAACCCGTTTAGAGGTAGTCAGCCTCAGCATTACTCTTTGGTCCTACCTTTTAAATAAGAATTAATCCAAAGCAGAAGAGACAGGGGGAACCTATTCGGTCAAGTTTAAAAAGTAAAATGTCATGGTGCACAGAGTCAAACGCCTTACTGAAGTCAGTGTAAATGACATCAGTTTGCATTTTCGAAAGGAAAGCATCATTTACCAAGGAAGTAACTCAAGCAGATTGGTCGTAGTTGACCGATTCTTTACAAATCCATGCTGAACAGGGGAAACAACTGATTTGCAGAAATGCTGCAAATTCGAAGTAATTATTTTTTCAAATAATTTAGGAATAGCGGACAGTTTTGCAATGCCCCTGTAATTTCGTATATCAGACTTCCCACCTTTCTTGTGAAGAGGAATGATATAAGATTCTTTCCAAAGAGATGGAAAGACAGAAGTTTCAAGGGATAGATTAAAAAGCTTTAGCAATGGATAAGAAGGGAAGAACTACACTCCTTGAGAAGACAACTAGGAATATTGTCCGGCCCAGGAGAGTAAGAAGACTTTAAAGAGTTTATAGCTGATAGGAGAGAGGAGTGTGAAATAATTAGAGGAGGTATATAACTTGCGGAAGAAATAGTATAAGGGTAAGTAAGAAAAAATTAGCAAAGAGGTTAGCAGAATCAGTGTCATTGCTAGCTTTATCCAAGCCAAGAAAAAAAGAAGATGGCAAACTTGAAGACTTACGCTTCAAGTTTACAAAATTATAAAACTGTCTCGGATTTCGGGCAAATTGCCTTTTACAACGTGTTAGATAATTCTCATAGCATTGAGAATTAAGAAGAAAGAAGTTCGACTTGGCTATGGAATATTTAGCCAAGTCTGTACACGAACCAGACTTTTTAAACTTTTTAAAATATTTGGATTTTACATTTTTTAGATGTGATAATCTGGTAGTAAACCAGGGTGGTTTTGAAAAGTAGTCGAAGGAATTGACTTAGGAATACACACATCTAAGAGGAAGATTAGGGTGATGTAAAAAAAGTTAATGCTGTATTCATATCAACTGAGTCATATAAGAAAGACCAATCGGTTGAATAAATAAGCTGATTCAGCAAACAATAATTTCCTTTGCGAAGGCAATAGCGGGGCTTATTGGCTGATGAGCACGAAATGAAAGGATTGCAATTTAGCATTGCAATCTCTAAAGTTGGATGATAGACATCCTCAGGAAGAGATAAAGGAGGGGACCTAGACACATTAGAAATAGGTAGTCGTTAACAAATACAAGGTCAAGTGTTCTAATCAAATGATTAGAAATTGAATTGATTTGAAACAACGAAAGATCAAGCATGCAGTCTATAAAATCGTGCTGTGCTGAGGGCACTAGATAATTTTGGCAGTAAATAATGACCAAGAGATGTTGGGCAAATTAAAATCACCCAACACCATAAATAGGTCACTATCACGCACGTGTGAAGAAACTTATTTAATACAAGTAATATGTTTCATATAAACTTGAATATCAGAAGAAGGTGGGACATAAGAGCATGTTACATAGACATTCCGTGTAGGAAAAGACACCTTAACTGAGACAATCTCAGCGTCAGTAGGCGTACTAAAACAGAAAAGTTCAGACTGGAGAGTGGCTTTAACGGCAATTAACACCCCACCACATCGAGTCGGCCGATCATTTCTATACAAAATAAAGTTATTTGATAAAATCTCAAAATCAGATATGGTTGAGTTCAACCATGTTTCTGAAAATGCTATTATATCCGAATTGAAGGAAGTGCTGGCCATGAAAGATTTTAAGTTTTGAAATAAGACCTCTAACATTCTGATAATGAATAAAGATTTGGTCAGAAGATGAAGCTAGTTTTTTGGGGCAGAAATGGTACCCTGTATTGAAGGGACTGGAAGGGTGACACGCTTTTTAGGCTTGAACTCGTGAACAATCATGTGTGGAGGCCAAATTTGGAGGCCAAATGATTGGGAACATATCATGTGATACATTTATTTGAATGATGATATTTCACGAGGGGTGGAGAAATTAAATTTAGTTATTGACACGCTAGCAGAAGATTTGCTAGCAATATAGGCTGCCAATGACTCAGAAGTGGTGTCCGACGAAAGTCGAGACACAAAAACTTGTGGATGTAGGTAATACAGGAGTTGGAAGAGCTAAAGAGGCAACATGATTGTTTTCAACAATCTGGGCAAGATTGCGCGCAGGTCTACCTTTGCGGCCAGGAGCTGACGGGGCTGAGGCAGTTTGATTAATTGGGACGGGATCAGGTACGGGCTCTACTGGACTACAACAGGGGTTGAAATAGGGGAAATTGGACAGTTGCTTGGAAAAGGCGATAGGGACAACATTGGAGATACATCCAAGTTGCTAGGAAGGAACATGCAAGGCGTAGGTGTCTGAACAGACGTAGAGGGCACTTGCAAAAGTTGAGGCTCCAATCGACGATTGGTTGGGGACTCGAATTTATAGTTGCCAAGCAACTCGAAACTCGAGTCAAAATTACTCGAGAGCTGCTTAGCCACACTATTCAATTTTAAGAACTGATTTCTCACAGAATTATACATTCTGGAGAAATCAATTTGCTTGTCGATGCATTCTGGGCACGACCAACGCAAGCCACCGCAGCCCTTCTTGGCAATTGCAGCGATCTTGTCGCAATCACGCCCAGTGAGACCTGCACATTTAGCATGCATTATATGCTTACACAGCCAGCAATTAACAAATTGCGGCAGTGCAGAATCATCAGCCTGCTTGAACGTGCACGGTTTCTTACAGCACAACATAATTATTTAATGCGTATGCAATTTGTGAGAGCACAGAGCAAAACGAAAACGGTGCACAAGATAGAGCAAGTAAATACTCAAAAAACAATCACTCGTACACAAACAAACTGTTTGGAGCGAAAAGCAATAGAAAAAGATTGCGAGAGCGTGATGCACAAGCAGAAAGTATGCAGCGAACACACGCACAAACAAGTGTATGCACAGGGGAGCACCAAAGCAAAATAATCAAAACAGGCAATAACAACAACACGGAACTGACGCCGCGTTTTATAGATGCAATAATTAACAGACTTACGCTGCACAACAGAACACTTTGCACAATTTATAAAAGCTTTTTAAATAAACGCTGCTTCACTATTTGGTCGATCTGGTCGAGAAGAAGTTTCCGGAGGCACTCAACTTTTACGACGATCTGTCGCACGTGAACAAAGCGTCGCGCGTCAACATGGATGCCATACAGAAGAATACACGTCAATCACTCTCAACTGAGAACTCTCTCCCTCCTATAAGGATCGGACCACAATATCATGTACCGGCCATAGGAACGATCTGTCGGAAAATATGTTGTTGTATGAAAAGACACTTTCTTTTTCAAGATATCTTGACCAAACTCGGCATTTATTAGTTTTACGCTACTCCTCATATATAGGCAAAATCCTATTAAGATCCGACCACTATATCATATAGCTGCCGTAGGAACGATCGGTCGAAAACTAAGTTGTATGAAGAAACATTTTGTTTTTCAAGAAATCTTGACCAAACTCGACATTTATTAATTTTACTATACTCCTCCTATTTAGGCAAAATCCTATTAAGATCGGACCACTATATCATATAGCTGCCGTGGAACGATCGGTCGAAATTAAGTTGTTGTATATAAAATCACGTTGTTTATCAAGATATATTGACCAAACTCGGCATTTATTAGTTTTACTATACTCCTCATAGATAGGCAAAATTCTATTAAGATCCGACCACTATATCTGCCATACGAACGATCGGTCGAAAATTAAGTTGTTGTATGAAAAAAATTTTGTTTTCCAAGATATCTTGACCACAATTTATTAGTTTCACTATACTCCTCTATATAGGCAAAATCCTAGAAGGATCGGATCACAATATCATATAGCTGTTATAGGAACGATTGGTCGAAAATTAAGTTGTATAAAAAAATTTTGTTTTTCAGGATATCTTCACCAAACTCGGCATTAATTAGTTTTGCTATACTCCTCATATATAGAGAAAATCCTATTAAGATCGGCCGCTATATCAAATAGCTGCCATTGGAACGATCGGTTGAAAATTAAGTTTTTGTAAGAAAAAAGTTTGTTTTTCAAGATACCTTGACCAAACTCGGCATTTATTAGTTTTACTATACTCCTCATATATAGTTAAATCCTATTTAGATCGGACCACTATATCATATAGCTGCCATGGAACGCATCGGTCGAAAATAAGATGTTGTATGTAAAATCACGTTGTTTATCAAGATATATTGACCACACTCGGCATTTATTAGTTTTACTATACTCCTCATATATGGGCAAAATCCTATTAAGCTCGGACCACTATATCATATAGCTATAGGAACGAACGTCGAAAATTAAGTTGTTGTATGAACAAGCATTTTGTTTTTCAAGATATCTTGACCAAACTCGACATTTATTAATTTACTACTCCTCCTATTTAGGCAAAAGCCTAGAAGGATCGGACCACTATATCATATAGCTGCCATTGGAACGTTCGGTCGAAAATTAAGTTGTATGAAAAAACATTTGTTTTCAGGATATCTTCACCAAACTCGGCATTATTAGTTCTACTATACTCCTCATATAAAGGCAAAATACTATTAGGTTGGGAATACTATATCATATATCTGTCATAGGAACGATCGGTCGAAATTAAATGTATGAAAAAACATTTTGTTTTCAGGATATCTTCACCAAACTCGGCATTTATTAGTTTTACTATACTCCTCATATATAGACAAAATCCTATTAAAATCGCACCACTATGTCATATAGCTGTAATAGGAACGATCGGTTGAAAATTAAGTTGTATGAAAAAAAGTTTGTTATCAAGATATCTTGACCAAACTCGGCATTTATTAGTTTTACTATACTCCTCATATATATGTGAAATCCTTTTAAGATCGGACTACTATATAATATAGCTTCCATAGAAACGATTGTTCGAAAATTAAGTTGTATGAAAAAACCCTTTGTTTTTCAAGATATCTTGACCAAACTCGACATTTATTAGTTTACTATACTCCTCATATATATGTAAAATCCTATAAAGATTCGACCACTATATCATATAGCTGCCATGGAACGATCGGTCGAAAATTAAGTTGTTGATATAAAATCACGTTGTTTATCAAGATATATTGACCAAACTCGGCATTTATTAGTTTACTATACTCCTCATATATAGGCAAAATCCTATGAAGATCGGACTACTATATAGTATAGCTTCCATAGAAACGATTGTTCGAAAATTAAGTTGTATGAAAAAACCCTTTGTTTTTCAAGATATCTTGACCAAACTCGACATTTATTAGTTTTACTATACTCCTCATATATATGTAAAATCCTATAAAGATTCGACCACTATATCATATAGCTGCCGTAGGAACGATCGGTCGAAAATTAAGTTGTATGAAGAAACATTTTGTTTTTCAAGAAATCTTGACCAAACTCGGGATTAGTTTTACTATACTCCTCATAGATAGGCAAAATTCTATTAAGATCGGACCACTATATCTGCCATACGAACGATCGGTCGAAAATTAAGTTGTATGAAAAAACCCTTTGTTTTTCAAGATATCTTGACCAAACTCGGCATTTATAAGTTTTACTATACTCCTCATATATATGTAAGATCCTATTAAGATCGGACCACTATATCATATAGCTGCCGTGGAACGATCGGTCGAAAATTAAGTTGTTGTATATAAAATCACGTTGTTTATCAAGATATTGACCAAACTCGGCATTTATTAGTTTTACTATACTCCTCATATATAGGCAATATCCTATTAAGATCGGACTACTATATAAATAACTTCCATAGAAACCATCGGTCGAAAATTAAGTTGTATGAAAAATCCCTTTGTTTTTCAAGATATCTTGACCAAACTCGACATTTATTAATTTTCCTATACTCCTCATATATATGTAAAATCCTAAAAAGATTCGACCACTATATCATATAGCTGCCGTAGGAACGATCGGTCGAAAAATAAGTTGTATGAAGAAACATTTTGTTTTTCAAGAAATCTTGACCAAACTCGGCATTAGTTTTACTATACTCCTCATAGATAGGCAAAATTCTATTAAGATCGGACCACTATATCTGCCATACGAACGATCGGTCGAAAATTAGTTGTTGTATGAAAAAAATTATGTTTTCCAAGATATCATGACCAAATTTATTAGTTTCACTATACTCCTCATATATAGACAAAATCCTATTAAAATCGCACCACTATGTCATATAGCTGTAATAGGAACGATCGGTTGAAAATTAAGTTCTATGAAAAAAAGTTTGTTTTAAAGATATCTTGACCAACTCGGCATTTATTAGTTTTACTATACTCCTCATATATAGACAAAATCCTATTTAGATCGGACCACTATATCATATAGCTGCCATTGGAACGATCGGTTGAAAATATAGTTGTTGTATGAAAAAATGTTTGTTTTTCAAGATACCTTGACCAAACTCGGCATTTATTAGTTTTACTATACTCCTCATAAATATGTTAAATCCTATTAAGATCGGACCACTATATCGTATAGCTGTCATGGAACGATCGTTCGAAAATTAAGATGTTGTATGTAAAATAACGTTGTTTATCAAGATATATGACCAAACTCGACATTTATTAGTTTACTATACTCCTCATATATATGTAAAATCCTATAAAGATTCGACCACTATACCATATAGCTGCCATACGAACGATCGGTCGAAAATTAAGTTGTATGAAAAAACCCTTTGTTTTTCAAGATATCTTGACCAAACTCGACATTATTAGTTTTACTATACTCCTCATATATATGTAAAATCCTATTAAGATCCGACCACTATATTATATAGCTGCCGTAGGAACGATCGGTCGAAAATTAAGTTGTATGAAGAAACATTTGTTTTTCAAGATATTTTGACCTAACTCGGCATTTATTAGTTTTACTATACTCCTCATATAAATGTAAAATCCTATTAAGATCGGACAACTATATCATATAGCTGCCATGGAACGATCGGTCGAAAATTAAGTTATATGTAAAATCGCGTCGTTTATCAAGATATATTGACCAAACTCGGTATTTATTAGTTCTACTATATTCCTCATATATAAGTAAAACCCTATAAGAATCGGGCCACAATATCATAGCTTCCATAGAAACGATCGTTCGAAAATTAAGTTGTATGAAAAAACATTTTGTTTTTCAAGATATCTTGACCAAACTCGGCATTTATTAGTTTTACTATACTCCTCATATATAGACAAAATCCTATTAAAATCGCACCACTATGTCATATAGCTGTAATAGAACGATCGGTTGAAAATTAAGTTGTATGAAAAAAAGTTTGTTTTTAAGATATCTTGACCAAACTCGGCATTTATGAGTTTTACTATACTCCTCATATATATGTAAGATCCTATTAAATTCGGACCACTATATCATATAGCTGCCTTGGAATGATCGGTCGAAAATTAAGTTGTTGTATATAAAATCACGTTGTTTATCAAGATATATTGACCAAACTCGGCATTTATTAGTTTTACTATACTCCTCATATATAGGCAATATCCTATTAAGATCGGACTACTATATAATATAGCTTCCATAGAAACCATCGTTCGAAATTAAGTTGTATGAAAAACCGTTTGTTTTTCAAGATATCTTGACCAAACTTTATAAGATTTACTATACTCCTCATAGATAGGCAAAATTCTATTAAGATCGGACCACTATATCTGTCATACGAACGATCGGTCGAAAATTAAGTTGCATGAAAAAACCCTTTGTTTTTCAAGATATCTTGACCAAACTCGGCATTTATAAGTTTTACTATACTCCTCATATATATGAAAGATCCTATTAAGATCGACCACTATATCATATAGCTGCTTTGGAATGATCGGTCGAAAATTAAGTTGTTGTATATAAAATCACGTTGTTTATCAAGATATATTGACCAAACTCGGCATTTATTAGTTTTACTATGCTCCTCATATATAGGCAATATCCTATTAAGATCGGACTACTATATATTATAGCTTCCATAGAAACCATCGTTCGAAAATTAAGTTGTATGAAAAAACCGTTTGTTTTTCAAGATATCTTGACCAAACTTTATAAGATTTACTATACTCCTCATAGATAGGCAAAATTCTATTAAGATCGGACCACTATATCTGCCAAACGAACGATCGGTCGAAAATTAAGTTGTATGAAAAAACCCTTTGTTTTTCAAGATATCTTGACCAAACTCGACATTTCTTAGTTTTACTATACTCCTCATATATATGTAAAATCCTATAAAGATTCGACCACTATATCATATAGCTGCCGTTAGAACGATCGGTCGAAAAATAAGTTGTATGAAGAAACATTTTGTTTTTTCAAGAAATCTTGACCAAACTCGGCATTAGTTTTACTATACTCCTCATAGATAGGCAAAATTCTATTAAGATCGGACCACTATATCTGCCATACGAACGATCGGTCGAAAATTAAGTTGTTGTATGAAAAAAAATTATGTTTTCCAAGATATCTTGACCAAATTTATTAGTTTCACTATACTCCTCATATATAGACAAAATCCTATTAAAATCGCACCACTATTTCATATTACTGTAATAGGAACGATCGGTTGAAATTAAGTTCTATGAAAAAAAGTTTGTTTTTAAGATATCTTGACCAAACTCGGCATTTATTAGTTTTACTATACTACTCATATATAGACAAAATCCTATTTATATCGGACCGCTATATCATATAGCTGCCATTGGAACGATCGGTTGAAAATTAAGTTGTATGAAAAAATGTTTGTTTTTCAAGATACCTTGACCAAACTCGGCATTTATTAGTTTTACTATACTCCTCATAAATATGTTAAATCCTATTAAGATCGGACCACTATATCGTATAGCTGTCATGGAACGATCGGTCGAAAATTAAGATGTTGTATGTAAAATCACGTTGTTTATCAAGATATATTGACCACACTCGGCATTTATTAGTTTTACTATACTCCTCATATATAGGCAAAATCCTATTAAGATCGGACCACTATATCATATAGCTATAGGAACGAACGTCGAAAATTAAGTTGTTGTATGAACAAGCATTTTGTTTTCAAGATATGTTGACCAAACTCCACATTTATTAATTGTACTATACTCCTCCTATTTAGGCAAAATCCTAAAAGGATCGGATCACTATATCATATAGCTGCCATTGGAACGTTGGGTGGAAAATTAAGTTGTATGAAAAAACTTTTTGTTTTCAGGATATCTTCACCATTAATTAGTTCTACTATACTCTTCATATAAAGGCAAAACCCTATAAGGATCGGACCATTATATCACATAGCTTCAATAAAAACGATCGTTCGAAAATTAAGTTGTGTGAAAAAAGGTTTGTTTTTCAAGATATCTTGACCAAACTCGGCATTTATTAGTTTTACTATACTCCTCATATATAGGCAAAACCCTATAAGGATCGGACCATTATATCACATAGCTTCCATAAAAACGATCGTTCGAAAATTAAGTTGTATGAAAGAACATTTTGTTTTTCAAGATATCTTGACCAAACTCGGCATTTATTAGGTTTACTGTACTCATATATAGGCAAAATCCTATAAGGATCGGACCACAATATCATATAGCTGCCTTGGAACGATCGATCGAAAATTAAGTTGTTGTATGAAAAAAAATTTTGTTTTCCAAGATATCTTGTCCAAACTCGGCATTTATTAGTTTTACTATACTCCTCATAAATATGCAAAGTCCTATTAAGATCGGACCACTATATCACATAGCTGCCATGGAACGATCGGTCAAAAATGAAGTTGTTGTATGTAAAAACGTTTTGCTTATCATGATATCTTGACCAAACTCGGCATTTATTAGTTTTACTATACTCCCTATATACAGGCAAAATCCTATTAAGATCGGACCACCATATCATATAGCTGCCATTGGAACGATCGATCTAAAATTAAGTTGTTGTATTTTGTTTTCAAGATATCTTGACCAAACTCGGCATTAATTAGTTTTATTGTACTCCTCATATATAGGCAAAATTTATTTATTATTTATTTATTTATTTATTAATGGTCGACAAAACGAGTGTCTTCCTCATTATTCAATAGATAATACAATAGAATTTTATGCTAAAAGCCTAGTTAAAGGATACAATTTTCTAAATAGCATCACCGACCGATGGAGGTGTTTTATTCGCCAGTCTGGCCAGCTGTGCCCCTTTTCACAGCTAATTTTGCCAGTGACGCTATTAGAGCCTACATCTAAGCAGAAGGTTGTAAGTAGGAAAAAGTGTTCTCAAGTAACATTAAAATAATCTTAATTTGCTATATTAATAAAGAAAATACAATAAATAGGAAAAATGAAAGTAAGTAAATAGGAAAAATGTTAATAAAGTAAAGCAATGTAAGTTAGATAAAGAGTGTTAAGTAGATAGGACAGAGAGAAAAGTAATGGAAAATCAACGACCCGGTGGGGAAAATTTTTCAGCCTGTCCGGCAAGCTATGCCCCTGCTCATAGCTGGGAATGGTCAGCGACTTCCCGAAGGTATCCTGAAAGCAACGATTTTATTAGGGGTAGAGACAGTTCGGTAGAGAAAACGTGATGCAAACTATTATAATTTTTACATAGCACGCGAAAAGGATTGTGCATAGCGTAGTCTGTTGTGCACGTAGATAGTAAAAAGGGGCGATAATTTCTGGTTGGTCTAGCCGGAACAGAGAATTAAAGACGCCCTAGCAGAAAAGGAGAATCTATGTCGCCAATAATCAACTTATGTAGAAGGACAACACCGAGAATTGTCCTACGGTTGGTTAACGACGGAAGGTTGAGAAGAAGCAGTCTGCTGGAGTAGGACGGCAACCGAAGATTAGGGTCCCAATTTAAACCTCGTAAGGCAAAAAGCAGAAATTGCTTCTGAACAGATTCAATACGATCCTGGCTGTTGTTATACTGTGGAGACCAGATGCAAGCAGTATTCAAGGATAGGGCGAACAAGAGAGATGTACAGAAGTTTTGTTATAAAAGGATCGTTAAACTCTTTAGACCATCGTTTAATGAATCCAAGTACACCTTTTGCCTCATTAACGATGGTATCTATGTGAAGATTGAAACAGAGTTTAGAATCAAAAATTACGCCTAGATCCTTAACTGTTAGTATACGTTGCAAAGGGATATTGTCGATTGTATAACTGACAAGATAAGGTGTAGTACGATTAAAAGTCATAAACATACACTTTGAACAATTTAGATGCAATTGATTGGCCGAACACCATAGTTGCATAGCGTTCAAATCGTCTTGTAGACGAGAATGATGTAGGGGATTAGTGTATGATAGAAAAAGTTTGACATCGTCCGCATACATGAGTACACGGGCATGTGATATAACAGAGGGGAGATCATTTATAAAAAGGGTAAAGAGTAAAGGTCCAAGATGACTACCTTGAGGAACACCAGAAGTAACGTGAACCCGTTTAGAGGTAGTCAGCCTCAGCATTACTCTTTGGGTCCTACCTTTTAAATAAGAATTAATCCAAAGCAGAAGAGACAGGGGGAAACCTATTCGGTCAAGTTTAAAAAGTAAAATGTCATGGTGCACAGAGTCAAACGCCTTACTGAAGTCAGTGTAAATGACATCAGTTTGCATTTTCGAAAGGAAAGCATCATTTACCAAGGAAGTTAACTCAAGCAGATTGGTCGTAGTTGACCGATTCTTTGCAAATCCATGCTGAACAGGGGAAACAACTGATTTGCAGAATGCTGCAAATTCGAAGTGATTATTTTTTCAAATAATTTAGGAATAGCGGACAGTTTTGCAATGCCCCTGTAATTTCGTATATCAGACTTCCCACCTTTCTTGTGAAGAGGAATGATATAAGATTCTTTCCAAAGAGATGGAAAGACAGAAGTTTCAAGGGATAGATTAAAAAGCTTTAGCAATGGATAAAGAAGGGAAGAACTACACTCCTTGAGCAGACAACTAGGAATATTGTCCGGCCCAGGAGAGTAAGAAGACTTTAAAGAGTTTATAGCTGATAGGAGAGAGGAGTGTGAAATAATTAGAGGAGGTATAAACTTGCGGAAGAAATAGTATAAGGGTAAGCATTAGTATTAGGACAGACTGAAGAGTAAGTTGATTGGAAAAAATTAGCAAAGAGGTTAGCAGAATCAGTGTCATTGCTAGCTTTATCCAAGCCAAAAAAAAAGAAGATGGCAAACTTGAAGCGTAAGTCTAAAATTATAAAACTGTCTCGGATTTCGGGCAAATTGCCTTTTACAACGTGTTAGATAATTCTCATAGCATTGAGAATTAAGAAAGAAGTTCGACTTGGCTATGGAATATTTAGCCAAGTCTGTACACGAACCAGACTTTTTAAACTTTTTAAAATATTTGGATTTTACATTTTTTAGATGTGATAATCTGGTAGTAAACCAGGGTGGTTTTGAAAAAGTAGTCGAAGGAATTGACTTAGGAATACACACATCTAAGAGGAAGATTAGGGTGATGTAAAAAAAGTTAATGGCTGTATTCATATCAACTGAGTCATATAAGAAAGACCAATCGGTTGAATAAATAAGCTGATTCAGCAAACAATAATTTCCTTTGCGAAGGCAATAGCGGGGCTTATTGGCTGATGAGCACGAAATGAAAGGATTGCAATTTAGCATTGCAATCTCTAAAGTTGGATGATAGACATCCTCAGGAAGAGATAAAGGAGGGGACCTAGACACATTAGAAATAAGGTAGTCGTTAACAAATACAAGGTCAAGTGTTCTAATCAATGATTAGAAATTGAATTGATTTGAAACAACGAAAGATCAAGCATGCAGTCTATAAAATCGTGCTGTGCTGAGGGCACTAGATAATTTTTGGCAGTAAATAATGACCAAGAGATGTTGGGCAAATTAAAATCACCCAACACCATAAATAGGTCACTATCACGCACGTGTGAAGAAACTTATTTAATACAAGTAATATGTTTCATATAAACTTGAATATCAGAAGAAGGTGGGACATAAGACCATGTTACATAGACATTCCGTGTAGGAAAAGACACCTTAACTGAGATAATCTCAGCGTTAGTAGGCGTACTAAAACAGAAAAGTTCAAACTTCCCACCTTTCTTGTGAAGAGGAATGATATAAGATTCTCTCCAAAGAGATGGAAAGACAGAAGTTTCAAGGGATAGATTAAAAAGCTTTAGCAATGGATAAAGAAGGGAAGAACTACACTCCTTGGGTAGACAACTAGGAATATTGTCCGGCCCAGGAGAGTAAGAAGGCTTTAAAGAGTTTATAGCTGATAGGAGAGAGGAGTGTGAAATAATTAGAGGAGGTATATAACTTGCGGAAGAAATAGTATAAGGGTAAGCATTAGTATTAGGACAGACTGAAGAGTAAGTTGATTGGAAAAAATTAGCAAAGAGGTTAGCAGAATCAGTGTCATTGCTAGCTTTATCCAAGCCAAGAAAAAAAGAAGATGGCAAACTTGAAGACTTACGCTTCAAGCTTACAAAATTATAAAACTGTCTCGGATTTCGGGCAAATTGCCTTTTACAACGTGTTAGATAATTCTCATAGCATTAAGAATTAAGAAGAAAGAAGTTCGACTTGGCTATGGAATATTTAGCCAAGTCTGTACACGAACCAGACTTTTTAAACTTTTTAAAATATTTGGATTTTACATTTTTTAGATGTGATAATCTGGTAGTAAACCAGGGTGGTTTTGAAAAAGTAGTCGAAGGAATTGACTTAGGAATACACACATCTAAGAGGAAGATTAGGGTGATGTAAAAAAAGTTAATGGCTGTATTCATATCAACTGAGTCATATAAGAAAGACCAATCGGTTGAATAAATAAGCTGATTCAGCAAACAATAATTTCCTTTGCGAAGGCAATAGCGGGGCTTATTGGCTGATGAGCACGAAATGAAAGGATTGCAATTTAGCATTGCAATCTCTAAAGTTGGATGATAGACATCCTCAGGAAGAGATAAAGGAGGGGACCTAGACACATTAGAAATAAGGTAGTCGTTAACAAATACAAGGTCAAGTGTTCTAATCAAATGATTAGAAATTGAATTGATTTGAAACAACGAAAGATCAAGCATGCAGTCTATAAAATCGTGCTGTGCTGAGGGCACTAGATAATTTTTGGCAGTAAATAATGACCAAGAGATGTTGGGCAAATTAAAATCACCCAACACCATAAATAGGTCACTATCACGCACGTGTGAAGAAACTTATTTAATACAAGTAATATGTTTCATATAAACTTGAATATCAGAAGAAGGTGGGACATAAGAGCATGTTACATAGACATTCCGTGTAGGAAAAGACACCTTAACTGAGATAATCTCAGCGTTAGTAGGCGTACTAAAACAGAAAAGTTCAAACTTCCCACCTTTCTTGTGAAGAGGAATGATATAAGATTCTCTCCAAAGAGATGGAAAGACAGAAGTTTCAAGGGATAGATTAAAAAGCTTTAGCAATGGATAAAGAAGGGAAGAACTACACTCCTTGGGTAGACAACTAGGAATATTGTCCGGCCCAGGAGAGTAAGAAGGCTTTAAAGAGTTTATAGCTGATAGGAGAGAGGAGTGTGAAATAATTAGAGGAGGTATATAACTTGCGGAAGAAATAGTATAAGGGTAAGCATTAGTATTAGGACAGACTGAAGAGTAAGTTGATTGGAAAAAATTAGCAAAGAGGTTAGCAGAATCAGTGTCATTGCTAGCTTTATCCAAGCCAAGAAAAAAAGAAGATGGCAAACTTGAAGACTTACGCTTCAAGTTTACAAAATTATAAAACTGTCTCGGATTTCGGGCAAATTGCCTTTTACAACGTGTTAGATAATTCTCATAGCATTAAGAATTAAGAAGAAAGAAGTTCGACTTGGCTATGGAATATTTAGCCAAGTCTGTACACGAACCAGACTTTTTAAACTTTTTAAAATATTTGGATTTTACATTTTTTAGATGTGATAATCTGGTAGTAAACCAGGGTGGTTTTGAAAAAGTAGTCGAAGGAATTGACTTAGGAATACACACATCTAAGAGGAAGATTAGGGTGATGTAAAAAAAATTAATGGCTTTATTCATATCAACTGAGTCATATAAGAAAGACCAATCGGTTGAATAAATAAGCTGATTCAGCAAACAATAATTTCCTTTGCGAAGGCAATAGCGGGGCTTATTGGCTGATGAGCACGAAATGAAAGGATTGCAATTTAGCATTGCAATCTCTAAAGTTGGATGATAGACATCCTCAGGAAGAGATAAAGGAGGGGACCTAGACACATTAGAAATAAGGTAGTCGTTAACAAATACAAGGTCAAGTGTTCTAATCAAATGATTAGAAATTGAATTGATTTGAAACAACGAAAGATCAAGCATGCAGTCTATAAAATCGTGCTGTGCTGAGGGCACTAGATAATTTTTGGCAGTAAATAATGACCAAGAGATGTTGGGCAAATTAAAATCACCCAACACCATAAATAGGTCACTATCACGCACGTGTGAAGAAACTTATTTAATACAAGTAATATGTTTCATATAAACTTGAATATCAGAAGAAGGAGGGACATAAGAGCATGTTACATAGACATTCCGTGTAGGAAAAGACACCTTAACTGAGACAATCTCAGCGTCAGTAGGCGTACTAAAACAGAAAAGTTCAGACTGGAGAGTGGCTTTAACGGCAATTAACACCCCACCACCTCGAGTCGGCCGATCATTTCTATACAAAATAAAGTTATTTGATAAAATCTCAAAATCAGATATGGTTGAGTTCAACCATGTTTATGAAAATGCTATTATATCCGAATTGAAGGAAGTGCTGGCCATGAAAAGATTTTTAAGTTTTGAAATAAGACCTCTAACATTCTGATAATGAATAAAGATTTGGTCAGAAGATGAAGCTAGTTTTTTGGGGCAGAAATGGTACCCTGTATTGAAGGGACTGGAAGGGTGACACGCTTTTTAGGCTTGAACTCGTGAACAATCATGTGTGGAGGCCAAAATTTGGAGGCCAAATGATTGGGAACATATCATGTGAAACATTTATTTTGAATGATGATATTTCACGAGGGGTGGAGAAATTAAATTTAGTTATTGACACGCTAGCAGAAGATTTGCTAGCAATATAGGCTGCCAATGCCTCAGAAGTGGTGTCCGACGAAAGTCGAGACACAAAGACTTGCCTACGAGGGGCAACTACCGTTAAAGTAGCCGCTGATGGGGCTGTAGGTAATACAGGAGTTGGGGGAGCTAACGAGGCGTAATGATTGTTTTCAACAATCTGGGCAAGATTGCGCGCAGGTCTACCTTTGCGGCCAGGAGCTGACGGGGCTGAGGCAGTTTGATTAATTGGGACGGGATCAGGTACGGGCTCTACTGGGACTAGTACAGGGGTTGAAACTGGGGTAATTGGACAGTCGCTTGGAGAAGGCGATAAAGACAACATTGGAGATACCTCCAAGTTGCTAGGAAGGGATAATAAAGTAGTAGGTGTCTGAACAGACGTAGAGGGCAATTGCAAAAGTTGAGGCTCCAACCGGCGATTGGTTGGGGACTCAAATTTATATTTGCCAAGCAGCTCGAAACTCGAGTCAAAATTACTCGGGAGCTGCTTAGCCACATTATTTAATTTTAAGAATTGACTTCTCACAGAATTATATATTCTAGAGAAATCAATTTGCTTGTCGATGCATTCTGGGCACGACCAACGCAAGCCACCACAGCCCTTCTTGGCAATAGCAGCGATCTTGTCGCAATCACGCCCAGTGAGACCTGCACATTTAGCATGCATCATATTCTCACACAGCCAGCAATTAACAAATTGCGGCAGTGCAGAATCATCAGCCTGCTTGAACGTGCACGGTTTCTTACAGCACAACATAATTATTTAATGCGTACGCAAATTGCGAGAGCACAGAGCAAAACGAAACGCACAAATCCACAAGATAGAGCAAGTAAATACACAAACAAATTGTTTGGAGCGAAAAGCAATAGAAAAAGTTTGTGAGAGCGCGATGCACAAGCAGAAAGTATGCAGCGAACACACGCACAAACAAGTGTATTCACAGGGGAGCACCAAAGCAAAAGAATCAAAACAGGCAATAACAACAACACGGAACTGATGCCGCGTTTTATAAAATGTAATAATTAACAGACTTACGCATGACAACAGATAACACTTTGCACAGTTTATTAAAGCTTTTTAAATAAAGCACCGAAAAATGCAAAATTTTAAAATAAAAAGCAGGATACAAGCGCAAAAATATATAAAAATCTTGGAGCACAAGTAAAACACGTCAATCACTCTCAACTGAGAACTCTCTCCCTCCTATAAGGATCGGACCACAATATCATGTACCGGCCATAGGAACGATCTGTCGGAAAATATGTTGTTGTATGAAAAGACATTTTGTATTTCAAGATATCTTGACCAAACTCGGCATTTATTAGTTTTACGCTACTCCTCATATATAGGCAAAATCCTATTAAGATCGGAACACTATATCATATAGCTGCCATAGGAACGAGCGGTCGAAAATTAAGTTGTATGAAAAAACATTTTGTTTTTGAAGATATCTTGACCAAACTCGTCATTTATTAGTTTTACTATACTCCTCATATATATGCAAAGACCTATTAAGATCGGAACACAATATCATATAGCTGCCATAGGAACGAGCGGTCGAAAATTAAGTTGTATGAAAAAACATTTTGTTTTGAAGATATCTTGACCAAACTCGTCATTTATTAGTTTTACTATACTCCTCATATATATGCAAAGACCTATTAAGATCGGAACACAATATCATATAGCTGCCATAGGAACGATCGGTCGAAAATTAAGTTGTATGAAAAAACATTTTGATTTTGAAGATATCTTGACCAAACTCGTCATTTATTAGTTTTACTATACTCCTCATAAATATGCAAAGTCCTATTAAGATCGGACCACTCTATCATATTGCTGCCATAGGAACGATCGGTCGAAAATTAAGTTGTATGTAATAATATTTCGTTTTTAAGATATCTTGACCAAACTCGGCATTAATTAGTTTTACTATACTCCTCATACATAGCAAAATCCTATTAAGATCGGAACACTATATCATATAGTTGCCATAGGAACGATCGGTCAAAAATTAAGTTGTATGAAAAAACATTTTGTTTTTCAACATATCTTGTCCAAACTCGGCATTTATTAGTTTTACTATACTCCCTATATACAGGCAAAATCCTATAAAGATCGGACCACTATATCATATAGCTGCCATATAGCTGGAACGATCGGTCTAAAATTAAGTTGTCGTATTTTTTCAAGGTATCTTGACCAAACTCGGCATTAATTAGTTTTATTGCACTGCTCATATATAGGCAAATTCCTATACGGATCGGACCACAATATCATGTACCTGCCATAGGAACGATCCGTCGAAAAATATGTTGTTGTATGAAAAGACATTTTGTTTTTCAAGATATCTTGACCAAACTCGGCATTTATTAGTTTTACTATACTCTTCAAATATAGGCAAAATCCTATTAAGATCGGACCACTATATCATATAGCTGCCATAGGAACGAGCGGTCGAAAATTAAGTTGTATGAAAAAACATTTTGTTTTTGAAGATATCTTGACCAAACTCGTCATTTATTAGTTTTACTATACTCCTCATATATATGCAAAGACCTATTAAGATCGGAACACAATATCATATAGCTGCCATAGGAACGATCGGTCGAAAATTAAGTTGTATGAAAAAACATTTTGTTTATCAAGATATCTTGACCAAACTCGGCATTTATTAGTTTTACTATACTCCTCATAAATATGCAAAGTCCTATTAAGATCGGACCACTCTATCATATAGCTGCCATAGGAACGAGCGGTCGAAAATTAAGTTGTTGTATGTAATAATATTTCGTTTTTAAGATATCTTGACCAAACTCGGCATTTACTAGTTCTACTGTACTCCTCATATATACGCAAAATCCTATAAGGATCGGACCACAATATCATATAGCTGCCATGGAACGATCGGTCGAAAATTAAGTTGTATGAAACAAATTTTGTTTTTCAAGATATCTTGACCAAACTCGGCATTTATTAGTTTTAATATACTCCTCATATATATGCAAAATCCTATTTAGATCGGACCACATATTCATATAGCTGCCATAGAAACGAACGATCGGTCAAAAATTAAGTTGTATGTAAAAATATTTCGTTTATCAAAATATCTTGACCAAACTCGGCATTTACTAGTTCTACTGTACTCCTC
Source organism: Drosophila americana (assembly GCA_030788265.1). Taxonomy (NCBI): domain Eukaryota; kingdom Metazoa; phylum Arthropoda; class Insecta; order Diptera; family Drosophilidae; genus Drosophila; species Drosophila americana. The sequence continues at coordinate 18,523 of JAURSC010000096.1, read as the reverse complement.
ATATATAGGCAAAATCCTATAAGGATCGGACCACAATATCATATAGCTGCCATGGAACGATCGGTCGAAAATTAAGTTGTATGAAAAAAGGTTTGTTTTTCAAGATATCTTGACCAAACTCGGCATTTATTAGTTTTACTAAACTCCTCATAAATATGCAAAGTCCTATTAAGATCGGACCACATATTCATATAGCTGCCATAGAAACGAACGATCGGTCAAAAATTAAGTTGTATGTAAAAATATTTCGTTTATCAAATATCTTGACCAAACTCGGCATTTACTAGTTCTACTGTACTCCTCATATATAGGCAAAATCCTATAAGGATCGGACCACAATATCATATAGCTGCCATGGAACGAGCGGTCGAAAATTAAGTTGTTGTATGAAAAAACATTTTGTTTATCAAGATATTTTGACCAAACTCGAATTTATTAGTTTTACTATACTCCTCATATATATGCAAAGACCTATTACGATCGGAACACAATATCATATAGCTGCCATAGGAACGATCGGTCGAAAATTAAGTTGTATGAAAAAACATTTTGATTTTGAAGATATCTTGACCAAACTCGTCATTTATTAGTTTTACTATACTCCTCATAAATATGCAAAGTCCTATTAAGATCGGACCACTCTATCATATTGCTGCCATAGGAACGATCGGTCGAAAATTAAGTTGTATGTAATAATATTTCGTTTTTAAGATATCTTGACCAAACTCGGCATTAATTAGTTTTACTATACTCCTCATACATAGCAAAATCCTATTAAGATCGGAACACTATATCATATAGTTGCCATAGGAACGATCGGTCAAAAATTAAGTTGTATGAAAAAACATTTTGTTTTTCAACATATCTTGTCCAAACTCGGCATTTATTAGTTTTACTATACTCCCTATATACAGGCAAAATCCTATAAAGATCGGACCACTATATCATATAGCTGCCATATAGCTGGAACGATCGGTCTAAAATTAAGTTGTCGTATTTTTTCAAGGTATCTTGACCAAACTCGGCATTAATTAGTTTTATTGCACTGCTCATATATAGGCAAATTCCTATACGGATCGGACCACAATATCATGTACCTGCCATAGGAACGATCCGTCGAAAAATATGTTGTTGTATGAAAAGACATTTTGTTTTTCAAGATATCTTGACCAAACTCGGCATTTATTAGTTTTACTATACTCTTCAAATATAGGCAAAATCCTATTAAGATCGGACCACTATATCATATAGCTGCCATAGGAACGAGCGGTCGAAAATTAAGTTGTATGAAAAAACATTTTGTTTTTGAAGATATCTTGACCAAACTCGTCATTTATTAGTTTTACTATACTCCTCATATATATGCAAAGACCTATTAAGATCGGAACACAATATCATATAGCTGCCATAGGAACGATCGGTCGAAAATTAAGTTGTATGAAAAAACATTTTGTTTATCAAGATATCTTGACCAAACTCGGCATTTATTAGTTTTACTATACTCCTCATAAATATGCAAAGTCCTATTAAGATCGGACCACTCTATCATATAGCTGCCATAGGAACGAGCGGTCGAAAATTAAGTTGTTGTATGTAATAATATTTCGTTTTTAAGATATCTTGACCAAACTCGGCATTTACTAGTTCTACTGTACTCCTCATATATACGCAAAATCCTATAAGGATCGGACCACAATATCATATAGCTGCCATGGAACGATCGGTCGAAAATTAAGTTGTATGAAACAAATTTTGTTTTTCAAGATATCTTGACCAAACTCGGCATTTATTAGTTTTAATATACTCCTCATATATATGCAAAATCCTATTTAGATCGGACCACATATTCATATAGCTGCCATAGAAACGAACGATCGGTCAAAAATTAAGTTGTATGTAAAAATATTTCGTTTATCAAAATATCTTGACCAAACTCGGCATTTACTAGTTCTACTGTACTCCTCATATATAGGCAAAATCCTATAAGGATCGGACCACAATATCATATAGCTGCCATGGAACGATCGGTCGAAAATTAAGTTGTATGAAAAAAGGTTTGTTTTTCAAGATATCTTGACCAAACTCGGCATTTATTAGTTTTACTAAACTCCTCATAAATATGCAAAGTCCTATTAAGATCGGACCACATATTCATATAGCTGCCATAGAAACGAACGATCGGTCAAAAATTAAGTTGTATGTAAAAATATTTCGTTTATCAAAATATCTTGACCAAACTCGGCATTTACTAGTTCTACTGTACTCCTCATATATAGGCAAAATCCTATAAGGATCGGACCACAATATCATATAGCTGCCATGGAACGAGCGGTCGAAAATTAAGTTGTTGTATGAAAAAACATTTTGTTTATCAAGATATTTTGACCAAACTCGGAATTTATTAGTTTTACTATACTCCTCATATATATGCAAAGACCTATTACGATCGGAACACAATATCATATAGCTGCCATAGGAACGATCGGTCAAAAATTAAGTTGTATGAGTAAACATTATGTTTTTCAACATATCTTGACCAAACTCGGCATTTATTAGTTTTACTATACTCCTCAAAAATATGCAAAGTCCTATTAAGATCGGACCACTCTATCATATTGCTGCCATAGGAACGATCGGTCGAAAATTAAGTTGTTGTATGTAATAATATTTCGTTTTTAAGATATCTTGACCAAACTCGGCATTTACTAGTTCTACTGTACTCCTCATATATAGGCAAAATCCTATAAGGATCGGACCACAATATCATATAGCTGCCATGGAACGATCGGTCGAAAATTAAGTTGTATGAAAAAATTTTGTTTTTCAAGATATCTTGACCAAATTCGGCATTTATTAGTTTTACTATACTCCTCATATATATGCAAAATCCTATTTAGATCGGACCACATATTCATATAGCTGCCATAGAAACGAACGATCGGTCAAAAATTAAGTTGTATGTAAAAATATTTCGTTTATCAAAATATCTTGACCAAACTCGGCATTTACTAGTTCTACTGTACTCCTCATATATAGGCAAAATCCTATAAGGATCGGACCACAATATCATATAGCTGCCATGGAACGATCGGTCGAAAATTAAGTTGTATGGAAAAAGGTTTGTTTTTCAAGATATCTTGACCAAACTCGGCATTTATTAGTTTTACTAAACTCCTCATAAATATGCAAAGTCCTATTAAGATCGGACCACTCTATCATATTGCTGCCATAGGAACGATCGGTCGAAAATTAAGTTGTATGTAATAATATTTCGTTTTTAAGATATCTTGACCAAACTCGGCATTAATTAGTTTTACTATACTCCTCATATAGTTGCCATAGGAACGATCGGTCAAAAATTAAGTTGTATGAAAAAAACATTTTGTTTTTCAACATATCTTGTCCAAACTCGGCATTTATTAGTTTTACTATACTCCCTATATACAGGCAAAATCCTATAAAGATCGGACCACTATATCATATAGCTGCCATATAGCTGGAACGATCGGTCTAAAATTAAGTTGTCGTATTTTTTCAAGGTATCTTGACCAAACTCGGCATTAATTAGTTTTATTGCACTGCTCATATATAGGCAAATTCCTATACGGATCAGACCACAATATCATGTACCTGCCATAGGAACGATCCGTCGAAAAATATGTTGTTGTATGAAAAGACATTTTGTTTTTCAAGATATCTTGACCAAACTCGGCATTTATTAGTTTTACTATACTCTTCATATATAGGCAAAATCCTATTATGATCGGACCACTATATCATATAGCTGCCATAGGAACGAGCGGTCGAAAATTAAGTTGTATGAAAAAACATTTTGTTTTTAAGATATCTTGACCAAACTCGTCATTTATTAGTTTTACTATACTCCTCATATATATGCAAAGACCTATTAAGATCGGAACACAATATCATATAGCTGCCATAGGAACGATCGGTCGAAAATTAAGTTGTATGAAAAAACATTTTGTTTTTGAAGATATCTTGACCAAACTCGTCATTTATTAGTTTTACTATACTCCTCATAATTATACAAAGTCCTATTAAGATCGGACCACTATATCATATAGCTGCCATGGAACGATCGGTCGAAAATAAGTTGTATAAAAAATTATTTTGTTTATCAAGATATCTTGACCAAACTCGGCATTTATTAGTTTTACTATACTCCTCATAAATATGCAAAGTCCTATTAAGATCGGACCACTCTATCATATAGCTGCCATAGGAACGAGCGGTCGAAAATTAAGTTGTTGTATGTAATAATATTTCGTTTTTAAGATATCTTGACCAAACTCGGCATTTACTAGTTCTACTGTACTCCTCATATATACGCAAAATCCTATAAGGATCGGACCACAATATCATATAGCTGCCATGGAACGATCGGTCGAAAATTAAGTTGTATGAAACAAATTTTGTTTTTCAAGATATCTTGACCAAACTCGGCATTTATTAGTTTACTATACTCCTCATATATATGCAAAATCCTATTTAGATCGGACCACATATTCATATAGCTGCCATAGAAACGAACGATCGGTCAAAAATTAAGTTGTATGTAAAAATATTTCGTTTATCAAAATATCTTGACCAAACTCGGCATTTACTAGTTCTACTGTACTCCTCATATATAGGCAAAATCCTATAAGGATCAGACCACAATATCATATAGCTGCCATGGAACGATCGGTCGAAAATTAAGTTGTATGAAAAAAGGTTTGTTTTTCAAGATATCTTGACCAAACTCGGCATTTATTAGTTTTACTAAACTCCTCATAAATATGCAAAGTCCTATTAAGATCGGACCACATATTCATATAGCTGCCATAGAAACGAACGATCGGTCAAAAATTAAGTTGTATGTAAAAATATTTCGTTTATCAAAATATCTTGACCAAACTCGGCATTTACTAGTTCTACTGTACTCCTCATATATAGGCAAAATCCTATAAGGATCGGACCACAATATCATATAGCTGCCATGGAACGAGCGGTCGAAAATTAAGTTGTTGTATGAAAAAACATTTTGTTTATCAAGATATTTTGACCAAACTCGGAATTTATTAGTTTTACTATACTCCTCATATATATGCAAAGACCTATTACGATCGGAACACAATATCATATAGCTGCCATAGGAACGATCGGTCAAAAATTAAGTTGTATGAGTAAACATTATGTTTTTCAACATATCTTGACCAAACTCGGCATTTATTAGTTTTACTATACTCCTCATAAATATGCAAAGTCCTATTAAGATCGGACCACTCTATCATATTGCTGCCATAGGAACGATCGGTCGAAAATTAAGTTGTTGTATGTAATAATATTTCGTTTTTAAGATATCTTGACCAAACTCGGCATTTACTAGTTCTACTGTACTCCTCATATATAGGCAAAATCCTATAAGGATCGGACCACAATATCATATAGCTGCCATGGAACGATCGGTCGAAAATTAAGTTGTATGAAAAAAATTGTTTTTCAAGATATCTTGACCAAACTCGGCATTTATTAGTTTTACTATACTCCTCATATATATGCAAAATCCTATTTAGATCGGACCACATATTCATATAGCTGCCATAGAAACGAACGATCGGTCAAAAATTAAGTTGTATGTAAAAATATTTCGTTTATCAAAATATCTTGACCAAACTCGGCATTTACTAGTTCTACTGTACTCCTCATATATAGGCAAAATCCTATAAGGATCGGACCACAATATCATATAGCTGCCATGGAACGATCGGTCGAAAATTAAGTTGTATGGAAAAAGGTTTGTTTTTCAAGATATCTTGACCAAACTCGGCATTTATTAGTTTTACTAAACTCCTCATAAATATGCAAAGTCCTATTAAGATCGGACCACTCTATCATATTGCTGCCATAGGAACGATCGGTCGAAAATTAAGTTGTATGTAATAATATTTCGTTTTTAAGATATCTTGACCAAACTCGGCATTAATTAGTTTTACTATACTCCTCATACATAGCAAAATCCTATTAAGATCGGAACACTATATCATATAGTTGCCATAGGAACGATCGGTCAAAATTAAGTTGTATGAAAAAACATTTTGTTTTTCAACATATCTTGTCCAAACTCGGCATTTATTAGTTTTACTATACTCCCTATATACAGGCAAAATCCTATAAAGATCGGACCACTATATCATATAGCTGCCATATAGCTGGAACGATCGGTCTAAAATTAAGTTGTCGTATTTTTTCAAGGTATCTTGACCAAACTCGGCATTAATTAGTTTTATTGCACTGCTCATATATAGGCAAATTCCTATACGGATCGGACCACAATATCATGTACCTGCCATAGGAACGATCCGTCGAAAAATATGTTGTTGTATGAAAAGACATTTTGTTTTCAAGATATCTTGACCAAACTCGGCATTTATTAGTTTTACTATACTCTTCATATATAGGCAAAATCCTATTAAGATCGGACCACTATATCATATAGCTGCCATAGGAACGAGCGGTCGAAAATTAAGTTGTATGAAAAAACATTTTGTTTTTGAAGATATCTTGACCAAACTCATCATTTATTAGTTTTACTATACTCCTCATATATATGCAAAGACCTATTAAGATCGGAACACAATATCATATAGCTGCCATAGGAACGATCGGTCGAAAATTAAGTTGTATGAAAAAACATTTTGTTTTTGAAGATATCTTGACCAAACTCGTCATTTATTAGTTTTACTATACTCCTCATAAATATACAAAGTCCTATTAAGATCGGACCACTATATCATATAGCTGCCATGGAACGATCGGTCGAAAATAAAGTTGTATAAAAAATTATTTTGTTTATCAAGATATCTTGACCAAACTCGGCATTTATTAGTTTTACTATACTCCTCATAAATATGCAAAGTCCTATTAAGATCGGACCACTCTATCATATAGCTGCCATAGGAACGAGCGGTCGAAAATTAAGTTGTTGTATATAATAATATTTCGTTTTTAAGATATCTTGACCAAACTCGGCATTTACTAGTTCTACTGTACTCCTCATATATACGCAAAATCCTATAAGGATCGGACCACAATATCATATAGCTGCCATGGAACGATCGGTCGAAAATTAAGTTGTATGAAACAAATTTTGTTTTTCAAGATATCTTGACCAAGCTCGGCATTTATTAGTTTTACTATACTCCTCATATATATGCAAAATCCTATTTAGATCGGACCACATATTCATATAGCTGCCATAGAAACGAACGATCGGTCAAAAATTAAGTTGTATGTAAAAATATTTCGTTTATCAAAATATCTTGACCAAACTCGGCATTTACTAGTTCTACTGTACTCCTCATATATAGGCAAAATCCTATAAGGATCGGACCACAATATCATATAGCTGCCATGGAACGATCGGTCGAAAATTAAGTTGTATGAAAAAAGGTTTGTTTTTCAAGATATCTTGACCAAACTCGGCATTTATTAGTTTTACTAAACTCCTCATAAATATGCAAAGTCCTATTAAGATCGGACCACATATTCATATAGCTGCCATAGAAACGAACGATCGGTCAAAAATTAAGTTGTATGTAAAAATATTTCGTTTATCAAAATATCTTGACCAAACTCGGCATTTACTAGTTCTACTGTACTCCTCATATATAGGCAAAATCCTATAAGGATCGGACCACAATATCATATAGCTGCCATGGAACGAGCGGTCGAAAATTAAGTTGTTGTATGAAAAAACATTTTGTTTATCAAGATATTTTGACCAAACTCGGAATTTATTAGTTTTACTATACTCCTCATATATATGCAAAGACCTATTACGATCGGAACACAATATCCTATAGCTGCCACAGGAACGATCGGTCAAAAATTAAGTTGTATGAGTAAACATTATGTTTTTCAACATATCTTGACCAAACTCGGCATTTATTAGTTTTACTATACTCCTCATAAATATGCAAAGTCCTATTAAGATCGGACCACTCTATCATATTGCTGCCATAGGAACGATCGGTCGAAAATTAAGTTGTTGTATGTAATAATATTTCGTTTTTAAGATATCTTGACCAAACTCGGCATTTACTAGTTCTACTGTACTCCTCATATATAGGCAAAATCCTATAAGGATCGGACCACAATATCATATAGCTGCCATGGAACGATCGGTCGAAAATTAAGTTGTATGAAAAAAATTTTGTTTTTCAAGATATCTTGACCAAACTCGGCATTTATTAGTTTTACTATACTCCTCATATATATGCAAAATCCTATTTAGATCGGACCACATATTCATATAGCTGCCATAGAAACGAACGATCGGTCAAAAATTAAGTTGTATGTAAAAATATTTCGTTTATCAAAATATTTTGACCAAACTCGGCATTTACTAGTTCTACTGTACTCCTCATATATGGGCAAAATCCTATAAGGATCGGACCACAATATCATATAGCTGCCATGGAACGATCGGTCGAAAATTAAGTTGTATGGAAAAAGGTTTGTTTTTCAAGATATCTTGACCAAACTCGGCATTTATTAGTTTTACTAAACTCCTCATAAATATGCAAAGTCCTATTAAGATCGGACCACTCTATCATATTGCTGCCATAGGAACGATCGGTCGAAAATTAAGTTGTATGTAATAATATTTCGTTTTTAAGATATCTTGACCAAACTCGGCATTAATTAGTTTTACTATACTCTCATACATAGCAAAATCCTATTAAGATCGGAACACTATATCATATAGTTGCCATAGGAACGATCGGTCAAAAATTAAGTTGTATGAAAAAACATTTTGTTTTTCAACATATCTTGTCCAAACTCGGCATTTATTAGTTTTACTATACTCCCTATATACAGGCAAAATCCTATAAAGATCGGACCACTATATCATATAGCTGCCATATAGCTGGAACGATCGGTCTAAAATTAAGTTGTATTTTTTCAAGGTATCTTGACCAAACTCGGCATTAATTAGTTTTATTGCACTGCTCATATATAGGCAAATTCCTATACGGATCGGACCACAATATCATGTACCTGCCATAGGAACGATCCGTCGAAAAATATGTTGTTGTATGAAAAGACATTTTGTTTTTCAAGATATCTTGACCAAACTCGGCATTTATTAGTTTTACTATACTCTTCATATATAGGCAAAATCCTATTAAGATCGGACCACTATATCATATAGCTGCCATAGGAGCGATAGGTCAAAAAATAAGTTGTATGAAAAAACATTTTGTTTTTCAACATATCTTGTCCAAACTCGGCATTTATTAGTTTTACTATACTCCTCATAAATATGCAAAGTCCTATTAAGATCGGACCACTATATCACATAGCTGCCATGGAACGATCGGTCAACAATGAAGTTGTTGTATGTAAAAACGTTTTGTTTATCATGATATCTTGACCAAACTCGGCATTTATTAGTTTTACTATACTCCCTATATACAGGCAAAATCCTATTATGATCGGACCACTATATCATACAGCTGCCATAGGAACGATCGGTCTAAAATTAAGTTGTTGTATTTTATTTTTCAAGATATCTTGTACAAACTCGGCATTAATTAGTTTTATTGTACTGCTCATATATAGGCAAAATCCTATAAGGATCGGACCACAATATCATGTACCAGCCGTAGGAACGATCTGGCGTAAAATATGTTGTTGTATGAAAAGACATTTTGTTTTTCAAGATATCTTGACCAAACTCGGCATTTATTAGTTTTACGCTACTCCTCATATATAGGCAAAATCCTATTAAGATCGGACCACTATATCATATAGCTGCCATAGGAACGAGCGGTCGAAAATTAAGTTGTTGTATGAAAAAACATTTTGTTTATCAAGATATCGTGACCAAACTCGGCATTAATTAGTTTTACTATAGCCAAAATCCTATTAGGATCGGACCACTATATCTGCCATAGGAACGATCGGTCGAAAATTAAGTTGTATAAAAACAAATTTTGTTTTTCAAGATATCTTGACCAAACCCGGCATTAACTAGTTTTACTATACTTCTCATATATAGGCAAAATCCTATTAAGATCGGAACACTATATCATATAGCTGCCGTAGAAACTATCGGTCGAAAATTAAGTTGTATGAAAAATCATTTTGTTTTCAAGATATCTTGATCAACATCGGCATTAATTAGTTTTACTATACTCCTCATATAAAGGTAAAATCCTATTAAGATCGGACCACTATATCTGCCATAGGAACGATCGGTTGAAAATTAAGTTGTATAAATAAAAATTGTTTTCAACATATCTCGACCAAACTCGGCATTAATTTGTTTACTGTACTCCTCATATATAGGCAAAATCCTATTAAGATTGGACAACTAAATCATATAGCTGCCATAGAAATGAACGATCGGTCGCAAATTAAGTTGTATGAAAAAACATTTTGTTTTGAAGATATCTTGACCAAACTCGGCATTTATTAGTTTTACTATACTCCCCATATATAGGAAAAACTCTATAAGGATCGGAACACAATATCATATAGCTGCCATAGGAACGATCGGTCGAAAATTAAGTTGTATGAAAAAACCTTTTGTTTTTGAAGATATCTTGACCAAACTCGGCATTTATTAGTTTTACTATACTCCCATATATAGGAAAAACTCTAAGGATCGGAACACAATATCATATAGCTGCCATAGGAACGATCGGTCGAAAATTAGTTGTTGTATGAAAAAACATTTGTTTTTGAAGATATCTTGACCAACTCGGCATTTATTAGTTTTACTATACTCCCCATATATAGGCAAAATCCTATTAAGATCGGAACACTATATCATATAGCTGCCATAGAAACTATCGGTCGAAAATTAAGTTGTATGAAAAATCATTTTGTTTTTCAAGATATCTTGACCGAACTCGGCATTAATTAGTTTTACTATACTCCTCATATATAGGTAAAATCCTATTAAGATCGGACCACTATATCTGCCATAGGAACGATCGGTTGAAAATTATGTTGTATTTAAAAAAATTGTTTTTCAGCATATGTCGACCAAACTCGGCATTTATTAGTTTTACTATACTCCTCATAAATATGCAAAATCCTATAAGGATCGGACCACTATATCATATAGCTGCCATGGAACGATCGGTTGAAAATTAAGTTGTACGAAAAAACAATTTGTTAATTAAGATATCTTGACCAAACTCGGCATTATTAGTTTTACTATACTTCTCATATATAGGCAAAATCCTATTAAGATCGGAACACTACATCATATAGCTGCCATAGAAACTATCGGTCGAAAATTAAGTTGTATGAAAAATCATAAAACTTTTGTTTATCTTGAAATCTTGACCAAACTCGGCATTTATTAGTTTTACTATACTCCTCATAAATATGCAAAATCCTATAAGGATCGGACCACTATATCATATAGCTGCCATAGGAACGATCGGTATAAAATTAAGTGTTGTATGTAAAAACATTTGTTTATCAAGATATCTTGACCAAACTCGGCATTTATTAGTTTTACTATACTCCTCCCATATAGGCAAAATCTTATTAAGATCGGAACACTATATCATATAGCTGCCATGGAACGATCGGTCAAAAATGAAGTTGTTGTATGTAAAAACTTTTTGTTTATCTTGATATCTTGACCAAACTCGGCATTTATTAGTTTTACTATAGCCAAAATCCTATTAAGATCGGACCACTATATTTGCCATAGGAACGATCGGTCGAAAATTAAGTTGTATAAAAAAAAAATTTTGTTTTTCAACATATCTCGACCAAACTCGGCATTTATTAGTTTTACTATACTCCTCATAGATATGCAAAATCCTATTAAGATCGGACCACTAAATCATATAGCTGGCATGGAACGATCGGTCGAAAATTAAGTTGTACGAAAAAACAATTTGTTTATGAAGATATCTTGACCAAACTCGGCATTAATTAGTTTTACTATACTTCTCATATATAGGCAAATCCTATTAAGATCGGAACACTATATCATATAGCTGCCATAGAAACTATCGGTCGAAAATTAAGTTGTATGAAAAATCATTTTGTTTTTCAAGATATCTTGACCAACATCGGCATTAATTAATTTTACTATACTCCTCATATAAAGGTAAAATCCTATTAATATCGGACCACTATATCTGCCATAGGAACGATCGGTTGAAAATTAAGTTGTATAAATAAAAATTGTTTTTCAACATATCTCGACCAAACTCGGCATTAATTTGTTTTACTGTACTCCTCATATATAGGCAAAATCCTATTAAGATTGGACAACTAAATCATATAGCTGCCATAGAAATGAACGATCGGTCGAAAATTAAGTTGTATAAAAAAAATTTTGTTTTTCAAGATATCTTGACCAAACTCCTAGTTTTACAATACTCCTCAATATATACAAAGTCCTATTAAGATCGGACCAAAAATCATATAGCTGCCATAGCAACGATCGGTCGAAAATTAATTTGTTGTTTGTATAAACATTTGGTTTATCAAGATATCTTGACCAAACTCGGCATTTATTAGTTTTACTATACTCCTCATATATAGGCAAAATCTTATTAAGATCGGAACACTATATCATATAGCTGCCATAGAAACGATCGGTCGAAAATTAAGTTGTATGAAAAATCATTTTGTTTTTCAAGATATCTTGACCAAACTCGGCATTAATTAGTTTTACTATACTTCCCATATAAAGGAAAAACTCTATAAGGATCGGAATACAATATCATATAGCTGCCATAGGAACGATCGGTCGAAAATTAAGTTGTATAAAAAAACATTTGGTTTTTGAAGATATCTTGACCAAACTCGTCATTTATTAGTTTTACTATACTCCTTATAAATATACAAAGTCCTATTAAGATCGGACCACTATATCATATAACTGCCATGGAACGATCGGTCGAAAATAAAGTTGTTGTATGAAAAATTATTTTGTTTATCAAGATATCCTGACCAAACTCGGCATTTATTAGTTTTACTATACTCCTCATATATATGCAAAATCCTATTTAGATCGGACCACTTATTCATATAGCTGCCATATAAACGAACGATCGGTCGAAAATTAAGTTGTTGTATAAAAAAACATTCTGGTTTTCAAGATATCTTGACCAAATTCGGCATTAATAAGTTTTACTATACTCCTCATATATAGGCAAAATCCTATTAAGATTGGACCTCATATAGCTGCCATAGTAACGATCGGTCGAAAATTTAGTTGTTGTATGAACAAACATTTTGTTTTTCAAGATATCTTGACCAAACTCGGCATTAATTAGTTTTACTGTACTCCTCATATATAGGCAAAATCCTATTAAGATTGGACAACTAAATCATATAGCTGCCATAGAAATGAACGATCGGTCGAAAATTAAGTTGTATAAAAAAAATTTTGTTTTTCAAGATATCTTCACCAAATTCGGCATTAATAAGTTTTACTATACTCCTCATATATAGGCAAAATCCTATTATGATTGGACCTCATATAGCTGCCATAGAACGATCGGTTGAAAATTAAGTTGTATAAATAAAAATTGTTTTCAACTATCTCGACCAAACTCGGCATTAATTTGTTTTACTGTACTCCTCATATATAGGCAAAATCCTATTAAGATTGGACAACTAAATCATATAGCTGCCATAGAAATGAACGATCGGTATAAAATTAAGTTGTTGTATGTAAAAACATTTTGTTTATCAAGATATCTTGACCAAACTCGGCATTTATTAGTTTTACTATACTCCTCCATATAGGCAAAATCTATTAAGATCGGAACACTATATCATATCTGCCATGGAACGATCGGTCAAAAATGAAGTTGTTTTTGTATAAAACATTTGGTTTATAAGATATCTTGACCAAACTCGGCATTTATTAGTTTTACTATAGCCAAAATCCTATTAAGATCGGACCACTATATTTGTCATAGGAACGATCGGTCGAAAATTAAGTTGTATAAAAAAAAATTTTGTTTTTCCACATATCTCGACCAAACTCGGCATTTATTAGTTTTACTATACTCCTCATAGATATGCAAAATCCTATTAAGATCGGACCACTAAATCATATAGCTGGCATGGAACGATCGGTCGAAAATTAAGTTGTACGAAAAAACAATTTGTTTATGAAGATATCTTGACCAAACTCGGCATTAATTAGTTTTACAATACTTCTCATATATAGGCAAAATCCTATTAAGATCGGAACACTATATCATATAGCTGCCATAGAAACTATCGGTCGAAAATAAAGTTGTATGAAAAATCATTTTGTTTTTCAAGATATCTTGACCAACATCGGCATTAATTAATTTTACTATACTCTCATATAAAGGTAAAATCCTATTAAGATCGGACCACTATATCTGCCATAGGAACGATCGGTTGAAAATTAAGTTGTATAAATAAAAATTGTTTTTCAACATATCTCGACCAAACTCGGCATTAATTTGTTTTACTGTACTCCTCATATATAGGCAAAATCCTATTAAGATTGGACAACTAAATCATATAGCTGCCATAGAAATGAACGATCGGTCGCAAATTAAGTTGTATGATAAAAATTTTGTTTTTCAAGATATCTTGACCAAACTCCTAGTTTACTATACTCCTCATATATATACAAAGTCCTATTAAGATCGGACCAAAATATCATATAGCTGCCATAGCAACGATCGGTCGAAAATTAATTTGTTGTTTGTATAAACATTTGGTTTATCAAGATATCTTGACCAAACTCGGCATTTATTAGTTTTACTATACTCCTCATATATAGGCAAAATCTTATAAGATCGGAACACTATATCATATAGCTGCCATGGAACGATCGGTCAAAAATGAAGTTGTTGTTGTATAAACATTGGTTTATTAAGATATCTTGACCAAACTCGGCATTTATTAGTTTTACTATAGCCAAAATCCTATTAAGATCGGACCACTATATTTGTCATAGGAACGATCGGTCGAAAATTAAGTTGTATAAAAAAAAATTTTGTTTTCACATATCTCGACCAAACTCGGCATTTATTAGTTTTACTATACTCCTCATATATAGGCAAAATCCTATTAAGATTGGACAACTAAATCATATAGCTGCCATAGAAATGAACGATCGGTCGCAAATTAAGTTGTATGATAAAATTTTGTTTTCAAGATATCTTGACCAAACTCCTAGTTTTACTATACTCCTCATATATATACAAAGTCCTATTAAGATCGGACCAAAATATCATATAGCTGCCATAGAAACGATCGGTCGAAAATTAAGTTGTATGAAAAATCATTTGTTTTTCAAGATATCTTGACCAAACTCGGCATATTAGTTTTACTATACTCCTCCCATATAGGCAAAATCTTTTAAGATCGGAACACTATATCATATAGCTGCCAGGAACGATCGG
This sequence comes from Drosophila americana, assembly GCA_030788265.1. Lineage (NCBI taxonomy): Eukaryota > Metazoa > Arthropoda > Insecta > Diptera > Drosophilidae > Drosophila > Drosophila americana. Next base: position 3,080 of record JAURSC010000096.1, on the reverse strand, counting down.
TCAAAAATGAAGTTGTTGTTTGTATAAACATTTGGTTATTAAGATATCTGACAAACTCGGCATTTATTAGTTTATATAGCCAAAATCCTATTAAGATCGGACCACTATATTTGTCATAGGAACGATCGGTCGAAAATTAAGTTGTAAAAAAAAAATTTTGTTTTCCACATATCTCGACCAAACTCGGCATTTATTGTTTTACTATACTCCTCATAGATATGCAAAATCCTATTAAGATCGGACCACTAAAATCATAGCTGGCATGGAACGATCGGTCGAAAATTAAGTTGTACGAAAAAACAATTTGTTTATGAAGATATCTTGACCAAACTCGGCATTAATTAGTTTTACTATACTTCTCATATATAGGCAAAATCCTATTAAGATCGGAACACTATATCATATAGCTGCCATAGAAACGATCGGTCGAAAATTAAGTGTATGAAAAATCATTTTGTTTTTCAAGATATCTTGACCAAACTCGGCATTAATTAGTTTTACTATACTTCCCATATAAAGGAAAAACTCTATAAGGATCGGAACAACATTATCATATAGCTGCCATAGGAACGATCGGTCGAAATTAAGTTGTAAAAAAAAACATTTGGTTTTTGAAGATATCTTGACCAAACTCGTCATTTATTAGTTTTACTATACTCCTATAAATATACAAAGTCCTATTAAGATCGGACCACTATATCATATAACTGCCATGGAACGATCGGTCGAAAATTAAGTTGTTGTATGAAAAATTATTTTGTTTATCAAGATATCCTGACCAAACTCGGCATTTATTAGTTTTACTATACTCCTCATATATATGCAAAATCCTATTTAGATCGGACCACTTATTCATATAGCTGCCATATAAAACGAACGATCGGTCGAAAATTAAGTTGTTGTATAAAAAAACATTCTGGTTTTCAAGATATCTTGACCAAATTCGGCATTAATAAGTTTTACTATACTCCTCATATATAGGCAAAATCCTATTAAGATTGGACCTCATATAGCTGCCATAGTAACGATCGGTCGAAAATTAGTTGTTGTAGAACAAACATTTGTTTTTCAAGATATCTTGACCAAACTCGGCATTAATTAGTTTTACTGTACTCCTCTATATAGGCAAAATCCTATAAGATTGGACACTAAATCATATAGCTGCCATAGAATGAACGATCGGTCGAAAATAAGTTGTATAAAAAAAATTTGTTTTCAAGATATCTTGACCAAACTCCTAGTTTTACTATACTCCTCATATATATACAAAGTCCTATTAAGATCGGACCACAATATCATATAGCTGCCATAGCAACGATCGGTCGAAAATTAATTTGTTGTTGTAAAAACATTTGGTTTATCAAGATATCTTGACCAAACTCGGCATTAATTAGTTTTACTATACTCCTCATATATAGGCAAAATCTATTAAGATCGGAACACTATATCATATAGCTGCCATAGAAACGATCGGTCGAAAATTAAGTTGTATGAAAAACATTTTGTTTTTCAAGATATCTTGACCAAACTCGGCATTATTAGTTTTACTATACTCCCCATATAAAGAAAAACTCTATAAGGTCGGAAAACAATATCATATAGCTGCCATAGGAACGATCGGTCGAAAATTAAGTTGTATAAAAAAAATTTTGTTTTTCAAGATATCTTGACCAAACTCTAGTTTTACTATACTCCTCATATATATACAAAGTCCTAAAGATCGGACCAAAATATCATATAGCTGCCATAGAAACGATCGGTCGAAAATTAAATTGTTGTTTGTATAAACATTTGGTTTATCAAGATATCTTGACCAAACTCGGCATTTATTAGTTTCCTATACTCCTCATATATAGGCAAAATCTTATTAAGATCGGAACACTATATCATATAGCTGCCATAGAAAACGATCGGTCGAAAATTAAGTTGTATGAAAATCATTTTGTTTTTCAAGATATCTTGACCAAAATCGCCATTATTAGTTTTACTATACTCCTACAATATAGGCAAAATCTTATAAGATCGGAACACTATATCATATAGCTGCCATGGAACGATCGGTCAAAAATGAAGTTGTTGTTGTAAACATTTGGTTATTAAGATATCTTGACCAAACTCGGCATTTATTAGTTTTACTATAGCCAAAATCCTATTAAGATCGGACCACTATATTTGTCATAGGAACGATCGGTCTAAAATTAGTTGTATAAAAAAAAATTTGTTTTTCCACATATCTCGACCAAACTCGGCATTTATTAGTTTTACTATACTCCTCATAGATATGCAAAATCCTATTAAGATCGGACCACTAATTATAGCTGGCAGGAACGATCGGTCGAAAATTAAGTGTACGAAAAAACAATTTGTTTATGAAGATATCTTGACCAAACTCGGCATTAATTAGTTTACTATACTTCTCATATATAGGCAAAACTATTAGATCGGAACACTTATCATATATCTGCCATAGAAACTATCGGTCGAAAATTAAGTTGTATGAAAAATCATTTTGTTTTTCAAGATATCTTGACCATCATCGGCATTAATTATTTTACTATACTCCTCATATAAAGGTAAAATCCTATTAAGATCGGACCACTATATATGCCATAGGAACGATCGGGTGAAAATTAAGTTGTATAAATAAAATTATTTTTTCAAGATATCTCGACCAAACTCGGCATTAATTTGTTTTACTGTACTCCTCATATATAGGCAAAACTATTAAGATCGGACAACTAAATCATAACTGCCATAGAAATGAACGATCGGTCGCAAATTAAGTTGTTATGATAAAAATTTTGTTTTTCAAGATATCTTGACCAAACTCCTAGTTTTACTATACTCCTCATATATATACAAAGTCCTATTAAGATCGGACCAAATATCATATAGCTGCCATAGCAACGATCGGTCGAAAATTAATTTGTTGTTTGTAAAAACATTTGTTTATCAAGATATCTTGACCAAACTCGGCATTTATTAGTTTTACTATACTCCTCATATATAGGCAAAATCTTATTAAGATCGGAACACTATATATAGCTGCCATAGAAACGATCGGTCGAAAATTAAGTTGT
>JAURSC010000094.1:0-58365 GCA_030788265.1 Drosophila americana | reverse complement strand
AATTATGTTAAACTAGAAGGACTACTGACGCTAATGGAATCTATTACTCAATTAGTACATGCAATTAATCATAGTTGTTGGTTGCATTTGGAAAAAATGTCGGCATTATAGAATATGTGTCATCAAACCTACATAGGGAGTGGTGTCGGTCAAGGCATGTCAGATAAAAAGTTGTGCCTTGCCGTCATAAGTTAATTATGTTAACCTAAAAAGATTACTGCTGCCATTAGAATCTATTACTTAATTAGTACATGAATCAGACATAGTCGTTGGTTTGCATTCGGAAAAAATGTCGACATTATAGAATAGTGTCATAAAACCTATATAAAAAGTTTCTATATGGCATAACACTGTGTGGTTTTGCCTTGCCGGCATAAGTCAATTATGTTAAACTAAAGGGATTACTGACGCTATTGGAATCTATTACTCAATTAGTACATGAATCAAACATAGTTGTTGGTTGCATTTGGAAAAATGTCGGCATTATAGAATATGTGTCATCAAACCTACATAGGGAGTGGTGTCGCTCAAGGCATGTCAGATAAAAAAGTTTTGCCTTGCCGTCATAAGTTAATTATGTTAAACTAAGGATTACTGACGCTAATGGAATCTATTACTTAATTAGTACATGCTACAAATATAGTGGTTGGTTGCATTTGGAAAAAATGTCGGCATTATAGAATATGTGTCATCAAACCTACATAGGGAGTGGTGTCGCTGAAGGCATGTCAGATAAAAAACTTTTGCTTTGCCGTCATTTGTTAATTATTTTTAACTAAAAAGATTACTGATGCCATTAGAATGAATTACTTAATTAGTACATGAAACAAATAAGGTGGTTGGTAGCATTCGGAAAAAATGTCGACATTATAGATATGTGTCATAAAACCAATATAAAAAGTTTCTATACGGCATAACACTGTGTGGTTTTGCCTTGCCGGCATAAGTCAATTATGCTAAACTAAAAGATTACTCACGCTATGAAATCTATCTCTTAAATAGACATGAAACAAATATAGTGGTTGGTAGCATATGGAAAAATGTCGGCATTATAGAATATGTGTCATCAAACCTACATAGGAGTAGTGTCGCTCAAGGCATGTCAGATAAAAAGTTTTGCCTTGCCGTCATAAGTTAATTATGTTAAACTAAAGGATTACTGACGCTATGGAATCTATTACTTAATTAGCACATGCAACAAATATAGTGGTTGGTTGCATTTGGAAAAAATGTCGGCATTATAGAATATGTGTCAACAAACCTACATAGGGAGTGGTGTCGCTCAAGGCATGTCAGATAAAAAACTTTTGCTTTTGCCGTCATTAGTTAATTATTTTTAAATAACAAGATTACTGATGCCATTAGAATGAATTACTTAATTAGTACATGAAACAATAGGTGGTTGGTAGCATTCGGAAAAAATGTCGACATTATAGAATATGTGTCATAAAACCAATACAAAAGTTTCTATACAGCATAACACTGTGTGGTTTTGCCTTGCCGGCATAAGTCAATTATGTTAACAAAAAAGATTACTCACGCTAATGGAATCTATATCTTAAATAGAATTGAAAACAATATAGTGGTTGGTAGCATTGGAAAAAATGTCGGCATTATAGAATATGTGTCATCAAACCTATATAAAAAGTTTCTATATGGCATAACACTGTGTGGTTTTGCCTTGCCGGCATAAGTCAATTATGTTAAACTAAAGGTTACTGACGCTAATGGAATCTATTACTCAATTAGTACATGAATCAAACATAGTTGTTGGTTGCATTTGGAAAAAATGTCGGCATTATAGAATATGTGTCATCAAACCTACATAGGGAGTGGTGTCGCTCAAGGCATGTCAGATAAAAAACTTTGCCTTGCCGTCATAAGTTAATTATGTAAACTAAAAGGATTACTGACGCTAATAGAATCTATTACTTAATTAGTACATGCAACAAATATAGTGGTTGGTTGCATTTGGAAAAATGTCGGCATTATAGAATATGTGTCATCAAACCTACAGGGAGTAGTGTCGCTCAAGGCATGTCAGATAAAAAGTTTTGCCTTGCCGTCATAAGTTAATTATGTTAAACTAAAAGATTACTGACGCTAATGGAATCTATCTCTTAAATAGACATGAAACAAATATAGTGGTTGGTAGCATATGGAAAAAATGTCGGCATTATAGAATATGTGTCATCAAACCTACATAGGGAGAAGTGTCGCTCAAGGCATGTCAGATAAAAAAGTTTTGCCTTGCCGTCATAAGTTAATTATGTTAAACTAAAAGGATTACTGACGCTAATGGAATCTATTACTTAATTAGTACATGCAACAAATATAGTGGTTGGTTGCATTTGGAAAAAATGTCGGCATTATAGAATATGTGTCATCAAACCTACATAGGGAGTGGTGTCGCTCAAGGCATGTTAGATAAAAAACTTTTGCTTTGCCGTCATTTGTTAATTATTTTTAACTAAAAAGATTACTGATGCCATTAGAATGAATTACTTAATAAGTACATGAAACAAATAAGGTGGTTGGTAGCATTCGGAAAAAATGTCGACATAATAGACAATGTGTCATAAATCCAATATAAAAAGTTTCAATACGGCATAACACAGTGTGGTTTTGCCTTGCCGGCATAAGTCAATTATGTTAAACGAAAAAGATTACTCACGCTAATGAAATCTATCTCTTGAATAGACATGAAACAAATATAGTGGTTGGTAGCATATGGAAAAAATGTCGGCATTATAGAATATGTGTTATCAAACCTACATAGGGAGTGGTGTCGCTCAAGGCATGTCAGATAAAAAAGTTTTACCTTGCCGTCATAAGTTAATTATGTTAAACTAAAAGGATTACTGACGCTAATGGAATCTATTACTTAATTAGCACATGCAACAAATATAGTGGTTGGTTGCATTTGGAAAAAATGTCGGCATTATAGAATATGTGTCAACAAACCTACATAGGGAGTGGTGTCGCTCAAGGCATGTCAGATAAAAAACTTTTGCTTTGCCGTCATCAATTAATTATTTTTAAATAACAAGATTACTGATGCCATTAGAATGAATTACTTAATTAGTACATGAAACAAATAAGGTGGTTGGTAGCATTCGGAAAAAATGTCGACATTATAGAATATGTGTCATAAAACCAATACAAAAAGTTTCTATACAGCATAACACTGTGTGGTTTTGCCTTGCCGGCATAAGTCAATTATGTTAAACAAAAAAGATTACTCACCGTTATGGAATCTATATCTTAAATAGAATTGAAACAAATATAGTGGTGGTAGCATTTGGAAAAAATGTCGGCATTAAAGAAATGTGTCATCAAACCTACATAGGGAGTGGTGTCACTCAAGGCATGTCAGATAAAAAAGTTTTGCCTTTTCCGTCATAAGTTAATTATGTTTAACTAAAAAGATAACTGAAACCATTTGTATGTATTACTAAATTAGTACATGAAACAAATAAGGTGGTTGCCGGTATAAATCCATTATGTTAAACTAAAAAGATTACTGACGCTAATGGAATCTATTACTTAACTAGTACATGAAACAAATACAGTGGTTGGTTGCCTTTGTAAAAAAATGTCGGCATTATAGAATATGTGTCATCAAACCTACATAGGGAGTGGGGTCGCTCAAGGCATGTCAGATAAAAAAGTTTTGCCTTGCCGTCATAAGTTAATTATGTTAAACTAAAAAGATTACTGATGCCATTAGAATCTAGTACTTAATTAGTACATGAATCAGACATAGTTGTTGGTGCATTCGGAAAAAATGTCGACATTATAGAATATGTGTCATAAAACCTATATAAAAAGTTTCTATATGGCATAACACTGTGTGGTTTTGCCTTGCCGGCATAAGTAAATTATGTTAAACTCAAAGAATTACTGACGCTAATGGAATCTATTATTCAATTAGTACATGAATCAAACATAGTTCTTGGTTGCATTTGGAAAAAATGTCGGCATTATAGAATATGTGTCATCAAACCTACATAGGGAGGGGTGTCGCTCAAGGCATGTCAGATAAAAAGTTTTGCCTTGCCGTCATAAGTTAATTATGTTAAACTAATAAGATTACTGATGCCATTAGCATCTATTACTTAATTAGTACATGAATCAGACATAGTTGTTGGTTGCATTCGGAGAATATGTCGACATTATAGAATATGTGTCATAAAACATATATAAAAAGTTTCTATATGGCATAACACAGTGTGGTTTTGCCTTGCCGGTATAAATCCATTATGTAAACTAAAAAGATTACTGACGCTAATGGAATCTATACTTAATTAGCACATGCAACAAATATAGTGGTTGGTTGCATTTGGAAAAAATGTCGGCATTATAGAATATGTGTCAACAAACCTACATAGGGAGTGGTGTCGCTCAAGGCATGTCAGATAAAAAACTTTTGCTTTGCCGTCATTAGTTAATTATTTTTAAATAACAAGATTACTGATGCCATTAGAATGAATTACTTAATTAGTACATGAAACAAATAAGGTGGTTGGTAGCATTCGGAAAAAATGTCGACATTATAGAATATGTGTCATAAAACCAATACAAAAAGTTTCTATACAGCAAAACACTGTGTGGTTTTGCCTTGCCGGCATAAGTCAATTATGTTAAACAAAAAAGATTACTCACCGTTATGGAATCTATATCTTAAATAGAATTGAAACAAATATAGTGGTTGGTAGCATTTGGAAAAAATGTCGGCATTATAGAATATGTGTCATCAAACCTACATAGGGAGTGGTGTCACTCAAGGCATGTCAGATAAAAAAGTTTTGCCTTTGCCGTCATAAGTTAATTATGTTTAACTAAAAAGATAACTGAAACCATTGTATGTATTACTAAATTAGTACATGAAACAAATAAGGTGGTTGCCGGTATAAATCCATTATGTTAAACTAAAAAGATTACTGACGCTAATGGAATCTATTACTTAACTAGTACATGAAAAATACAGTGATTGGTTGCCTTTGTAAAAAATGTCGGCATTATAGAATATGTGTCATCAAGCCTACATAGGGAGTGGGGTCGCTCAAGGCATGTCAGATAAAAAAGTTTTGCCTTGCCGTCATAAGTTAATTATGTTAAACTAAAAAGATTACTGATGCCATTAGAATCTATTACTTAATTAGTACATGAATCAGACATAGTTGTTGGTTGCATTCGGAAAAAATGTCGACATTATAGAATATGTGTCATAAAACCTATATAAAAAGTTTCTATATGGCATAACACTGTGTGGTTTTGCCTTGCCGGCATAAGTAAATTATGTTAAACTCAAAGAATTACTGACGCTAATGGAATCTATTATTCAATTAGTACATGAATCAAACATAGTTGTTGGTTGCATTTGGAAAAAATGTCGGCATTATAGAATATGTGTCATCAAACCTACATAGGGAGGGGTGTCGCTCAAGGCATGTCAGATAAAAAAGTTTTGCCTTGCCGTCATAAGTTAATTATGTTAAACTAATAAGATTACTGATGCCATGAGAATCTATTACTTAATTAGTACATGAATCAGACATAGTTGTTGGTTGCATTCGGAGAAAATGTCGACATTATAGAATATGTGTCATAAAACATATATAAAAAGTTTCTATATGGCATAACACTGTGTGGTTTTGCCTTGCCGGCATAAGTCAATTATGTTAAACTAAGAAGATTACTGACGCTAATGGAATCTGTTACTTAATTAGTACATGAAACAAACATAGTTGTTGGTTGCATTTGGAAAAAAATGTCGGCATTATAGAATATGTGTCATCAAACCTACATAGGGAGAGAGATAAAAAAGTTTGCCTTGCCGTCATAAGTTAATTATGTTAAACTAAAAGGATTACTGATGCTAATGGAATCTATTACTTAATTAGTACATGCAACAAATATAGTGGTTGGTTGCATTTGGTAAAAATGTCGGCATTATAGAATATGTGTCATCAAACCTACATAGGGAGTGGTGTCGCTCAAGGCATGTCAGATAAAAAACTTTTGCTTTGCCGTCATTTGTTAATTATTTTTAACTAAAAAGATTACTGATGCCATTAGAATGAATTACTTAATAAGTACATGAAACAAATAAGGTGGTTGGTAGCATTCGGAAAAAATGTCGACATAATAGAATATGTGTAATAAATCCAATATAAAAACTTCAATACGGCATAGCACAGTGTGGTTTTGCCTTGCCGGCATAAGTCAATTATGTTAAACTAAAAAGATTACTCACGCTAATGAAATCTATCTCTTGAATAGACATGAAACAAATATAGTGGTTGGTAGCATTTGGAAAAATGTCGGCATTATAGAATATGTGTCATCAAACCTACATAGGGAGTGGTGTCGCTCAAGGCATGTCAGATAAAAAAGTTTTACCTTGCCGTCATAAGTTAATTATGTTAAACTAAAAGGATTGCTGACGCTAATGGAATCTATTACTTAATTAGCACATGCAACAAATATAGTGGTTGGTTGCATTTGGAAAAAATGTCGGCATTATAGAATATGTGTCAGCAAACCTACATAGGGAGTGGTGTCGCTCAAGGCATGTCAGATAAAAAACTTTTGCTTTGCCGTCATTAGTTAATTATTTTTAACTAAAAAGATTACTGATGCCATTAGAATGAATTACTTAATTAGTACATGAAACAAATAAGGTGGTTGGTAGCATTCGGAAAAAATGTCGACATTATAGAATATGTGTCATAAAACCAATACAAAAGTTTCTATACAGCATAACACTGTGTGGTTTTGCCTTGCCGGCATAAGTCAATGATGTTAAACGATGATGTTAAACAATGATTACTCACGCTAATGAAATCTATCTCTTGAATAGACATGAAACAAATATAGTGGTTGGTAGCATTTGGAAAAAAATGTCGGCATAAGTTAATTATGTTAAACTAAAAAGATTTCTGATGCCATTAGAATCTATTACTTAATTAGTACATGAATCAGACATAGTTGTTGGTTGCATTCGGGAGAAAATGTCGACTTTATAGAATATGTGTCATCAAACCTACATAGGGAGGGTGTCGCTCAAGGCATGTCAGATAAAAAAGTTTTGCCTTGCCGTCATAAGTTAATTATGTTAAACTAAAAAGATTACTGATGCCATTAGAATCTATTACTTAATTAGTACATGAATCAGACATAGTTGTTGGTTGCATTCGGAGAAAATGTCGACATTATAGAATATGTTTCATAAAACCTATATAAAAAGTTTCTATATGGCATAACACTGTGTGGTTTTGCCTTGCCGGCATAAGTAAATTATGTTAAACTAAAAGGATTAATGATGCTAATGGAATCTATTACTCAATTTGTACATAAATCAAACATAGTTGTTGGTTGCATTTGGAAAAAATGTCGGCATTATAGAATATGTGTCATCAAACCTACATAGGGAGTGGTGTCGCTCAAGGCATGTCAGATAAAAAAGTTTTGCCTTGCCGTCATAAGTTAATTGTGTTAAACTAAAAGAATTACTGACGCTAATGGAATCTATTACTTTATTAGTACATGCAACAAATATAGTGGTTGCATTTGGAAAAAATGTCGGCATTATAGAATATGTGTCATCAAACCTACATAGGGAGTGGTGTCGCTCAAGGCATGTCAGATAAAAAAGTTTTGCTTTACCGTCATAAGTTAATTATTTTTAACTAAAAAGATTACTGATGCCATTAGAATGAATTACTTAATTAGTACATGAAACAAATAAGGTGGTTGGTAGCATTCGGAAAAAATGTCGACATAATAGAATATGTGTTATAAAACCAATATAAAAAGTTTCTATACGGCATATCACTGTGCGGTATTGCCTTGCCGGCATAAGTCAATTATGTTAAACTAAAAAGATTACTGACGCTAAATAGTACATGAAATAAATATAGTGGTTGATTGCATTTGGAAAATATGTCGGCATTATAGAATATGTGTCATCAAACCTACATAGGGAGTGGTGTCGCTCAAGGCATGTCAGATAAAAAAGTTTTGCCTTGCCGTCATGAGTCAATTATGTTTAACTAAAAAGATTACTGAAACTAATAGAATGTATTACTAAATTAGTACATGAAACAAATAAGGTGGTTGGTAGCATTCGGAAAAATGTCGACATTATAGAATATGTGTCATAAAACCTATATAAAATGTTCCTGTATGGCATAACACTGTGCCTTGCCAGCATAAGTAAATTATGTTAAACTAGAAGGACTACTGACGCTAATGGAATCTATTACTCAATTAGTAAATGCATCAATCATAGTTGTTGGTTGCATTTGGAAAAAATGTCGGCATTATAGAATATGTGTCATCAAACCTACATAGGGAGTGGTGTCGGTCAAGGCATGTCAGATAAAAAAGTTGTGCCTTGCCGTCATAAGTTAATTATGTTAAACTAAAAAGATTACTGCTGCCATTAGAATCTTTTACTTAATTAGTACATGAATCAGACATAGTCGTTGGTTGCATTCGGAAAAAATGTCGACATTATAGAATATGTGTCATAAAACCTATATAAAAAGTTTCTATATGGCATAACAATGAGTGGTTTTGCCTTGCCGGCATAAGTAAATTATGTTAAACTAAAAGGATTAATGACGCTAATGGAATCTATTACTCAATTTGTACATAAAGCAAACATAGTTGTTGGTTGCATTTGGAAAAAATGTCGGCATTATAGAATATGTGTCATCAAACCTACATAGGGAGTGGTGTCGCTCAAGGCATGTCAGATAAAAAAGTTTTGCCTTGCCGTCATAAGTTAATTGTGTTAAACTAAAAAAATTACTGACGCTAATGGAATCTATTACTTTATTAGTACATGCAACAAATATAGTGGTTGGTTGCATTGGGAAAAAATGTCGGCATTATAGAATATGTGTCATCAAACCTACAAAGGGAGTGGTGTCGCTCAAGGCATGTCAAATAAAAAAGTTTTGCTTTGCCGTCATAAGTTAATTATTTTTAACTAAAAAGATTACTGATGCCATTAGAATGAATTACTTAATTAGTACATGAAACAAATAAGGTGGTTGGTAGCATTAGGAAAAAATATCGAAATTATAGAATATGTGTCATAAAACCAATATAAAAAGTTTCTATACGGCATACCACTGTGCGGTTTTGCCTTGCCGGCATAAGTCAATTATGTTAAACTAAAAAGATTACTGACGCTAATGGATTCTATCTCTTAAATAGTACATGAAATAAATATAGTGGTTGATTGCATTTGGAAAATATGTCGGCATTATAGAATATGTGTCATCAAACCTACATAGGGAGTGGTGTCGCTCAAGGCATGTCAGATAAAAAGTTTTGCCTTGCCGTCATGAGTCAATTATGTTTAACTAAAAAGATTACTGAAACTAATAGAATGTATTACTAAATTAGTACATGAAACAAATAAGGTGGTTGGTAGCATTCGGAAAAAATGTCGGCATTATAGAATATGTGCCATCAAACCTACATAGGGAGTGGTGTCGCTCAAGGCATGTCAGATAAAAAAGTTTTGCTTTACCGTCATTTGTTAATTATTTTTAACTAAAAAATTTCTGATTCCACTAGAATGAATTACTTAATTAGTACATGAAACAAATAAGGTGGTTGGTAGCATTCGGAAAAAATGTCGACATTATAGAATATGTGTCATAAAACCAATATAAAAAGTTTCTATACGGCATAAGACTGTGTGGTTTTGCCTTGCCGGCATAAGTCAATTATGCTAAACTAAAAAGATTACTCACGCTAATGGAATCTATCTCTTAAATAGACATGAAACAAATATAGTGGTTGGTAGCATATGGAAAAAATGTCGGCATTATAGAATATGTGTCATCAAACCTACATAGGGAGTGGTGTCGCTCAAGGCATGTCAGATAAAAAAGTTTTGCCTTGCCGTCATGAGTCAATTATGTTTAACTAAAAAGATTACTGAAACTAATAGAATGTATTACTAAATTAGTACATGAAACAAATAAGGTGGTTGGTAGCATTCGGAAAAAATGTCGACATTATAGAATATGTGTCATAAAACCTATATAAAAGTTCCTGTATGGCATAACACTGTGCCTTGCCAGCATAAGTAAATTATGTTAAACTAGAAGGACTACTGACGCTAATGGAATCTATTACTCAATTAGTAAATGCATCAATCATAGTTGTTGGTTGCATTTGGAAAAAATGTCGGCATTATAGAATATGTGTCATCAAACCTACATAGGGAGTGGTGTCGGTCAAGGCATGTCAGATAAAAAAGTTGTGCCTTGCCGTCATAAGTTAATTATGTTAAACTAAAAAGATTACTGCTGCCATTAGAATCTTTACTTAATTAGTACATGAATCAGACATAGTCGTTGGTTGCATTCGGAAAAAATGTCGACATTATAGAATATGTGTCATAAAACCTATATAAAAAGTTTCTATATGGCATAACAATGAGTGGTTTTGCCTTGCCGGCATAAGTAAATTATGTTAAACTAAAAGGATTACTGACGCTAATGGAATCTATTACTCAATTTGTACATAAAGCAAACATAGTTGTTGGTTGCATTTGGAAAAAATGTCGGCATTATAGAATATGTGTCATCAAACCTACATAGGGAGTGGTGTCGCTCAAGGCATGTCAGATAAAAAAGTTTTGCCTTGCCGTCATAAGTAATTGTGTTAAACTAAAAAATTACTGACGCTAATGGAATCTATTACTTTATTAGTACATGCAACAAATATAGTGGTTGGTTGCATTTGGAAAAAATGTCGGCATTATAGAATATGTGTCATCAAACCTACAAAGGGAGTGGTGTCGCTCAAGGCATGTCAAATAAAAAAGTTTTGCTTTGCCGTCATAAGTTAATTATTTTTAACTAAAAGGATTACTGATGCCATTAGAATGAATTACTTAATTAGTACATGAAACAAATAAGGTGGTTGGTAGCATTAGGAAAAAATATCGAATTATAGAATATGTGTCATAAAACCAATATAAAAAGTTTCTATACGGCATACCACTGTGCGGTTTTGCCTTGCCGGCATAAGTCAATTATGTTAAACTAAAAAGATTACTGACGCTAATGGATTCTATCTCTTAAATAGTACATGAAATAAATATAGTGGTTGATTGCATTTGGAAAATATGTCGGCATTATAGAATATGTGTCATCAAACCTACATAGGGAGTGGTGTCGCTCAAGGCATGTCAGATAAAAAAGTTTTGCCTTGCCGTCATGAGTCAATTATGTTTAACTAAAAAGATTACTGAAACTAATAGAATGTATTACTAAATTAGTACATGAAACAAATAAGGTGGTTGGTAGCATTCGGAAAAAATGTCGGCATTATAGAATATGTGTCATCAAACCTACATAGGGAGTGGTGTCGCTCAAGGCATGTCAGATAAAAAAGTTTTGCTTTACCGTCATTTGTTAATTATTTTTAACTAAAAAGATTCTGATTCCACTAGAATGAATTACTTAATTAGTACATGAAACAAATAAGGTGGTTGGAAGCATTCGGAAAAAATGTCGACATTATAGAATATGTGTCATAAAACCAATATAAAAAGTTTCTATACGGCATAAGACTGTGTGGTTTTGCCTTGCCGGCATAAGTCAATTATGCTAAACTAAAAAGATTACTCACGCTAATGGAATCTATCTCTTAAATAGACATGAAACAAATATAGTGGTTGGTAGCATATGGAAAAAATGTCGGCATTATAGAATATGTGTCATCAAACCTACATAGGGAGTGGTGTCGCTCAAGGCATGTCAGATAAAAAAGTTTTGCTTTACCGTCATTTGTTAATTATTTTTAACTAAAAAGATTCCTGATTCCACTAGAATGAATTACTTAATTAGTACATGAAACAAATAAGGTGGTTGGTAGCATTCGGAAAAAAATGTCGACATTATAGAATATGTGTCATAAAACCAATACAAAAAGTTTCTATACAGCATAACACCGTGTGGTTTTGCCTTGCCGGCATAAGTCAATTATGTTAAACAAAAAAGATTACTCACGCTAATGGAATCTATATCTTAAATAGAATTGAAACAAATATAGTGGTTGGTAGCATTTGGAAAAAATGTCGGCATTATAGAATATGTGTCATCAAACCTATATAAAAAGTTTCTATATGGCATAACACTGTGTGGTTTTGCCTTGCCGGCATAAGTCAATTATGTTAAACTAAAGGGATTACTGACGCTAATGGAATCTATTACTCAATTAGTACATGAATCAAACATAGTTGTTGGTTGCATTTGGAAAAAATGTCGGCATTATAGAATATGTGTCATCAAACCTACATAGGGAGTGGTGTCGCTCAAGGCATGTCAGATAAAAAAGTTTTGTCTTGCCGTCATAAGTTAATTATGTTAAACTAAAAGGATTACTGACGCTAATAGAATCTATTACTTAATTAGTACATGCAACAAATATAGTGGTTGGTTGCATTTGGAAAAAAATGTCGGCATTATAGAATATGTGTCATCAAACCTACATAGGGAGTAGTGTCGCTCAAGGCATGTCAGATAAAAAAGTTTTGCCTTGCCGTCATAAGTTAATTATGTTAAACTAAAAGGATTACTGACGCTAATGGAATCTATTACTTAATTAGTACATGCAACAAATATAGTGGTTGGTTGCATTTGGAAAAAATGTCGGCATTATAGAATATGTGTCATCAAACCTACATAGGGAGTGGTGTCGCTCAAGGCATGTCAGATAAAAAAGTTTTGCTTTACCGTCATTTGTTAATTATTTTTAACTAAAAAGATTCCTGATTCCACTAGAATGAATTACTTAATTAGTACATGAAACAAATAAGGTGGTTGGTAGCATTCGGAAAAAATGTCGACATTATAGAATATGTGTCATAAAACTAATATAAAAAGTTTCTATACGGCATAAGACTGTGTGGTTTTGCCTTGCCGGCATAATCAATTATGCTAAACTAAAAAGATTACTCACGCTAATGGAATCTATCTCTTAAATAGACATGAAACAAATATAGTGGTTGGTAGCATATGGAAAAAATGTCGGCATTATAGAATATGTGTCATCAAACCTACATAGGGAGAAGTGTCGCTCAAGGCATGTCAGATAAAAAAGTTTTGCCTTGCCGTCATAAGTTAATTATGTTAAACTAAAAGGATTACTGACGCTAATGGAATCTATTACTTAATTAGTACATGCAACAAATATAGTGGTTGGTTGCATTTGGAAAAAATGTCGGCATTATAGAATATGTGTCATCAAACCTACATAGGGAGTGGTGTCGCTCAAGGCATGTTAGATAAAAAACTTTTGCTTTGCCGTCATTTGTTAATTATTTTTAACTAAAAAGATTACTGATGCCATTAGAATGAATTACTTAATAAGTACATGAAACAAATAAGGTGGTTGGTAGCATTCGGAAAAAAATGTCGACATAATAGACAATGTGTCATAAATCCAATATAAAAAGTTTCAATACGGCATAACACAGTGTGGTTTTGCCTTGCCGGCATAATCAATTATGTTAAACGAAAAAGATTACTCACGCTAATGAAATCTATCTCTTGAATAGACATGAAACAAATATAGTGGTTGGTAGCATTTGGAAAAAATGTCGGCATTATAGAATATGTGTTATCAAACCTACATAGGGAGTGGTGTCGCTCAAGGCATGTCAGATAAAAAAGTTTTACCTTGCCGTCATAAGTTAATTATGTTAAACTAAAAGGATTACTGACGCTAATGGAATCTATTACTTAATTAGCACATGCAACAAATATAGTGGTTGGTTGCATTTGGAAAAAATGTCGGCATTATAGAATATGTGTCATTAAACCTACATAGGGAGTGGTGTCGCTCAAGGCATGTCAGATAAAAAACTTTTGCTTTGCCGTCATCAGTTAATTATTTTTAAATAACAAGATTACTGATGCCATTAGAATGAATTACTTAATTAGTACATGAAACAAATAAGGTGGTTGGTAGCATTCGGAAAAAATGTCGACATTATAGAATATGTGTCATAAAACCAATACAAAAAGTTTCTATACAGCATAACACTGTGTGGTTTTGCCTTGCCGGCATAAGTCAATTATGTTAAACAAAAAAGATTACTCACCGTTATGGAATCTATATCTTAAATAGAATTGTAACAAATATAGTGGTTGGTAGCATTTGGAAAAAATGTCGGCATTAAAGAATATGTGTCATCAAACCTACATAGGGAGTGGTGTCACTCAAGGCATGTCAGATAAAAAAGTTTTGCCTTTTCCGTCATAAGTTAATTATGTTTAACTAAAAAGATAACTGAAACCATTTGTATGTATTACTAAATTAGTACATGAAACAAATAAGGTGGTTGCCGGTATAAATCCATTATGTTAAACTAAAAAGATTACTGACGCTAATGGAATCTATTACTTAACTAGTACATGAAACAAATACAGTGGTTGGTTGCCTTTGTAAAAAATGTCGGCATTATAGAATATGTGTCATCAAACCTACATAGGGAGTGGGGTCGCTCAAGGCATGTCAGATAAAAAAGTTTTGCCTTGCCGTCATAAGTTAATTATGTTAAACTAAAAAGATTACTGATGCCATTAGAATCTAGTACTTAATTAGTACATGAATCAGACATAGTTGTTGGTTGCATTCGGAAAAAATGTCGACATTATAGAATATGTGTCATAAAACCTATATAAAAAGTTTCTATATGGCATAACACTGTGTGGTTTTGCCTTGCCGGCATAAGTAAATTATGTTAAACTCAAAGAATTACTGACGCTAATGGAATCTATTATTCAATTAGTACATGAATCAAACATAGTTCTTGGTTGCATTTGGAAAAAATGTCGGCATTATAGAATATGTGTCATCAAACCTACATAGGGAGGGGTGTCGCTCAAGGCATGTCAGATAAAAAAGTTTTGCCTTGCCGTCATAAGTTAATTATGTTAAACTAATAAGATTACTGATGCCATTAGCATCTATTACTTAATTAGTACATGAATCAGACATAGTTGTTGGTTGCATTCGGAGAATATGTCGACATTATAGAATATGTGTCATAAAACATATATAAAAAGTTTCTATATGGCATAACACAGTGTGGTTTTGCCTTGCCGGTATAAATCCATTATGTTAAACTAAAAAGATTACTGACGCTAATGGAATCTATTACTTAATTAGCACATGCAACAAATATAGTGGTTGGTTGCATTTGGAAAAAATGTCGGCATTATAGAATATGTGTCAACAAACCTACATAGGGAGTGGTGTCGCTCAAGGCATGTCAGATAAAAAACTTTTGCTTTGCCGTCATTAGTTAATTATTTTTAAATAACAAGATTACTGATGCCATTAGAATGAATTACTTAATTAGTACATGAAACAAATAAGGTGGTTGGTAGCATTCGGAAAAAATGTCGACATTATAGAATATGTGTCATAAAACCAATACAAAAAGTTTCTATACAGCATAACACTGTGTGGTTTTGCCTTGCCGGCATAAGTCAATTATGTTAAACAAAAAAGATTACTCACCGTTATGGAATCTATATCTTAAATAGAATTGAAACAAATATAGTGGTTGGTAGCATTTGGAAAAAATGTCGGCATTATAGAATATGTGTCATCAAACCTACATAGGGAGTGGTGTCACTCAAGGCATGTCAGATAAAAAAGTTTTGCCTTTGCCGTCATAAGTTAATTATGTTTAACTAAAAAGATAACTGAAACCATTTGTATGTATTACTAAATTAGTACATGAAACAAATAAGGTGGTTGCCAGTATAAATCCATTATGTTAAACTAAAAAGATTACTGACGCTAATGGAATCTATTACTTAACTAGTACATGAAACAAATACAGTGATTGGTTGCCTTTGTAAAAAATGTCGGCATTATAGAATATGTGTCATCAAGCCTACATAGGGAGTGGGGTCGCTCAAGGCATGTCAGATAAAAAAGTTTTGCCTTGCCGTCATAAGTTAATTATGTTAAACTAAAAAGATTACTGATGCCATTAGAATCTATTACTTAATTAGTACATGAATCAGACATAGTTGTTGGTTGCATTCGGAAAAAATGTCGACATTATAGAATATGTGTCATAAAACCTATATAAAAAGTTTCTATATGGCATAACACTGTGTGGTTTTGCCTTGCCGGCATAAGTAAATTATGTTAAACTCAAAGAATTACTGACGCTAATGGAATCTATTATTCAATTAGTACATGAATCAAACATAGTTGTTGGTTGCATTTGGAAAAAATGTCGGCATTATAGAATATGTGTCATCAAACCTACATAGGGAGGGGTGTCGCTCAAGGCATGTCAGATAAAAAAGTTTTGCCTTGCCGTCATAAGTTAATTATGTTAAACTAATAAGATTACTGATGCCATTAGAATCTATTACTTAATTAGTACATGAATCAGACATAGTTGTTGGTTGCATTCGGAGAAAATGTCGACATTATAGAATATGTGTCATAAAACATATATAAAAAGTTTGTATATGGCATAACACTGTGTGGTTTGCCTTGCCGGCATAAGTCAATTATGTTAAACTAAGAAGATTACTGACGCTAATGGAATCTGTTACTTAATTAGTACATGAAACAAACATAGTTGTTGGTTGCATTTGGAAAAAATGTCGGCATTATAGAATATGTGTCATCAAACCTACATAGGGAGAGAGATAAAAAGTTTTGCCTTGCCGTCATAAGTTAATTATGTTAAACTAAAAGGATTACTGACGCTAATGGAATCTATTACTTAATTAGTACATGCAACAAATATAGTGGTTGGTTGCATTTGGTAAAAATGTCGGCATTATAGAATATGTGTCATCAAACCTACATAGGGAGTGGGTGTCGCTCAAGGCATGTCAGATAAAAAACTTTTGCTTTGCCGTCATTTGTTAATTATTTTAACTAAAAAGATTACTGATGCCATTAGAATGAATTACTTAATAAGTACATGAAACAAATTAGGTGGTTGGTAGCATTCGGAAAAAATGTCGACATAATAGAATATGTGTAATAAATCCAATATAAAAACTTCAATACGGCAGAGCACAGTGTGGTTTTGCCTTGCCGGCATAAGTCAATTATGTTAAACTAAAAAGATTACTCACGCTAATGAAATCTATCTCTTGAATAGACATGAAACAAATATAGTGGTTGGTAGCATTTGGAAAAAATGTCGGCATTATAGAATATGTGTCATAAAACCAATATAAAAAGTTTCTATATGGCATAACATTGTGTGGTTTTGCCTTGCCGGCATAAGTCAATTAATTTAAACTAAAAGGAATACTGACGCTAATGGAATCTATTATTCAATTAGTACATGAATCAAACATAGTGTTGGTTGCATTTGGAAAAAATGTCGGCATTATAGAATATGTGTCATCAAACCTACATAGGGAGTGGTGTCGCTCAAGGCATGTCAGATAAAAAAGTTTTACCTTGCCGTCATAAGTTAATTATGTTAAACTAAAAAGATTACTGCTGCCATTAGAATCTATTACTTAATTAGTACATGAATCAGACATAGTCGTTGGTTGCATTCGGAAAAAAATGTCGACATAATAGAATATGTTTCATAAAACCTATATAAAAAGTTTCTATATGGCATAACAATGTGTGGTTTTGCCTTGCCGGCATAAGTAAATTATGTTAAACTAAAAGGATTAATGACGCTAATGGAATCTATCTCTTAAATAGTACATGAAATAAATATAGTGGTTGATTGCATTTGGAAAATATGTCGGCATTATAGAATATGTGTCATCAAACCTACATAGGGAGTGGTGTCGCTCAAGGCATGTCAGATAAAAAAGTTTTGCCTTGCCGTCATGAGTCAATTATGTTTAACTAAAAAGATTACTGATGCCATTAGAATGAATTACTTAATTAGTACATGAAACAAATAAGGTGGTTGGTAGCATTCGGAAAAAATGTCGACATTATAGAATATGTGTCATAAAACCAATACAAAAAGTTTCTATACAGCATAACACTGTGTGGTTTTGCCTTGCCGGCATAAGTCAATTATGTTAAACTAAAAAGATTACTCACGCTAATGAAATCTATCTCTTGAATAGACATGAAACAAATATAGTGGTTAATAGCATTTGGAAAAAATGTCGGCATTATAGAATATGTGTCATCAAACCTACATAGGGAGTGGTGTCGCTCAAGGCATGTCAGATAAAAAAGTTTTACCTTGCCGTCATAAGTTAATTATGTTAAACTAAAAGGATTACTGACGCTAATGGAATCTATTACTTAATTAGCACATGCAACAAATATAGTGGTTGGTTGCATTTGGAAAAAATGTCGGCATTATAGAATATGTGTCAACAAACCTACATAGGGAGTGGTGTCGCTCAAGGCATGTCAGATAAAAAACTTTTGCATTGCCGTCATTAGTTAATTATTTTTAACTAAAAAGATTACTGATGCCATTAGAATGAATTACTTAATTAGTACATGAAACAAATAAGGTGGTTGGTAGCATTCGGAAAAAATGTCGACATTATAGAATATGTGTCATAAAACCAATACAAAAAGTTTCTATACAGCATAACACTGTGTGGTTTTGCCTTGCCGGCATAAGTCAATGATGTTAAACGATGATGTTAAACAATGATTACTCACGCTAATGAAATCTATCTCTTGAATAGACATGAAACAAATATAGTGGTTGGTAGCATTTGGAAAAATGTCGGCATAATAGAATATGTGTCATCAAACTACATAGGGAGTGGTGTCGCTCAAGGCATGTCAGATAAAAAGTTTTGCCTTTGCCGTCATAAGTTAATTATGTTAAACTAAAAAGATTTCTGATGCCATTAGAATCTATTACTTAATTAGTACATGAATCAGACATAGTTGTTGGTTGCATTCGGAGGAAAATGTCGACTTTATAGAATATGTGTCATCAAACTACATAGGGAGGGGTGTCGCTCAAGGCAGGTCAGATAAAAAAGTTTTGCCTTGCCGTCATAAGTTAATTATGTTAAACTAAAAAGATTACTGATGCCATTAGAATCTATTACTTAATTAGTACATGAATCAGACATAGTTGTTGGTTGCATTCGGAGAAAATGTCGACATTATAGAATATGTTTCATAAAACCTATATAAAAAGTTTCTATATGGCATAACACTGTGTGGTTTTGCCTTGCCGGCATAAGTAAATTATGTTAAACTAAAAGGATTAATGACGCTAATGGAATCTATTACTCAATTTGTACATAATCAAACATAGTTGTTGGTTGCATTTGGAAAAAATGTCGGCATTATAGAATATGTGTCATCAAACCTACATAGGGAGTGGTGTCGCTCAAGGCATGTCAGATAAAAAAGTTTGCCTTTGCCGTCATAAGTTAATTATGTTAAACTAAAAAGATTTCTGATGCCATTAGAATCTATTACTTAATTAGTACATGAATCAGACATAGTTGTTGGTTGCATTCGGAGAAAATGTCGACATTATAGAATATGTGTCATCAAACCTACATAGGGAGGGGTGTCGCTTAAGGCATGTCAGATAAAAAAGTTTTGCCTTGCCGTCATAAGTTAATTATGTTAAACTAAAAAGATTACTGATGCCATTAGAATCTATTATTATGTAAATTATGTTAAACTAAAAGGATTAATGACGCTAATGGAATCTATTACTCAATTTGTACATAAATCAAACATAGTTGTTGGTTGCATTTGGAAAAAATGTCGGCATTATAGAATATGTGTCATCAAACCTACATAGGGAGTGGTGTCGCTCAAGGCATGTCAGATAAAAAAGTTTTGCCTTGCCGTCATAAGTTAATTGTGTTAAACTAAAAGAATTACTGACGCTAATGGAATCTATTACTTTATTAGTACATGCAACAAATATAGTGGTTGCATTTGGAAAAAATGTCGGCATTATAGAATATGTGTCATCAAACCTACATAGGGAGTGGTGTCGCTCAAGGCATGTCAGATAAAAAAGTTTTGCTTTACCGTCATAAGTTAATTATTTTTAACTAAAAAGATTACTGATGCCATTAGAATGAATTACTTAATTAGTACATGAAACAAATAAGGTGGTTGGTAGCATTCGGAAAAAATGTCGACATAATAGAATATGTGTTATAAAACCAATATAAAAAGTTTCTATACGGCATATCACTGTGCGGTATTGCCTTGCCGGCATAAGTCAATTATGTTAAACTAAAAAGATTACTGAAGCTAAATAGTACATGAAATAAATATAGGGTTGATTGCATTTGGAAAATATGTCGGCATTATAGAATATGTGTCATCAAACCTACATAGGGAGTGGTGTCGCTCAAGGCATGTCAGATAAAAAAGTTTTGCCTTGCCGTCATGAGTCAATTATGTTTAACTAAAAAGATTACTGAAACTAATAGAATGTATTACTAAATTAGTACATGAAACAAATAAGGTGGTTGGTAGCATTCGGAAAAAATGTCGACATTATAGAATATGTGTCATAAAACCTATATAAAATGTTCCTGTATGGCATAACACTGTGCCTTGCCAGCATAAGTAAATTATGTTAAACTAGTAGGACTACTGACGCTAATGGAATCTATTACTCAATTAGTAAATGCATCAATCATAGTTGTTGGTTGCATTTGGAAAAAATGTCGGCATTATAGAATATGTGTCATCAAACCTACATAGGGAGTGGTGTCGGTCAAGGCATGTCAGATAAAAAAATTGTGCCTTGCCGTCATAAGTTAAATATGTTAAACTAAAAGGATTACTGACGCTAATGAAATCTATTACTTTATTAGTACATGCAACAAATATAGTGGTTGGTTGCATTTGGAAAAAATGTCGGCATTATAGAATATGTGTCATCAAACCTACGTAGGGAGTGGTGTCGCTCAAGGCATGTCAGATAAAAAAGTTTTGCTTTGCCGTCATAAGTTAATTATTTTTAACTAAAAAGATTACTGATGCCATTAGAATGAATTACTTAATTAGTACATGAAACAAATAAGGTGGTTGGTAGCATTCGGAAAAAATGTCGACATTATAGAATATGTGTCATAAAACCAATATAAAAAGTTTCTATACGGCATATCACTGTGCGGTTTGCCTTGCCGGCATAAGTCAATTATGTTAAACTAAAAAGATTACTGACGCTAAATAGTACATGAAATAAATATAGTGGTTGATTGCATTTGGAAAATATGTCGACATTATAGAATATGTGTCATAAAACCAATATAAAAAGTTTCTATACGGCATATCACTGTGCGGTTTTGCCTTGCCGGCATAAGTCAATTATGTTTAACTAAAAAGATTACTGAAACTAATAGAATGTATTACTAAATTAGTACATGAAACAAATAAGTTGGTTGGTAGCATTCGGAAAAAATGTCGACATTATAGAATATGTGTCATAAAACCTATATAAAATGTTCTTGTATGGCATAACACTGTGCCTTGCCAGCATAAGTAAATTATGTTAAACTAGAAGGACTACTGACGCTAATGGAATCTATTACTCAATTAGTAAATGCATCAATCATAGTTGTTGGTTGCATTTGGAAAAAATGTCGGCATTATAGAATATGTGTCATCAAACCTACATAGGGAGTGGTGTCGGTCAAGGCATGTCAGATAAAAAAGTTGTGCCTTGCCGTCATAAGTTAATTATGTTAAACTAAAAAGATTACTGCTGCCATTAGAAATTTTTACTTAATTAGTACATGAATCAGACATAGTCGTTGGTTGCATTCGGAAAAAATGTCGGCATTATAGAATATGTGTCATAAAACCTATATAAAAAGTTTCTATATGGCATAACAATGTGTGGTTTTGCCTTGCCGGCATAAGTAAATTATGTTAAACTAAAAGGATTAATGACGCTAATGGAATCTATCTCTTAAATAGTACATGAAATAAATATAGTGGTTGATTGCATTTGAAAAATATGTCGGCATTATAGAATATGTGTCATCAAACCTACATAGGGAGTGGTGTCGCTCAAGGCATGTCAGATAAAAAAGTTTTGCCTTGCCGTCATGAGTCAATTATGTCTAACTAAAAAGATTACTGATGCCATTAGAATGAATTACTTAATTAGTACATGAAACAAATAAGGTGGTTGGTAGCATTCGGAAAAAATGTCGACATTATAGAATATGTGTCATAAAACCAACATAAAAAGTTTCTATACGGCATACCACTGTGCGGTTTTGCCTTGCCGGCATAAGTCAATTATGTTAAACTAAAAAAATTACTGACGCTAATGGATTCTATCTCTTAAATAGTACATGAAATAAATATAGTGGTTGATTGCATTTGGAAAATATGTCGGCATTATAGAATATGTGTCATCAAACCTACATAGGGAGTGGTGTCGCTCAAGGCATGTCAGATAAAAAAGTTTTGCCTTGCCGTCATGAGTCAATTATGTTTAACTAAAAAGATTACTGAAACTAATAGAATGTATTACTAAGTTAGTACATGAAACAAATAAGGTGGTTGGTAGCATTCGGAAAAAATGTCGACATTATAGAATATGTGTCATAAAACCTATATAAAATGTTCCTGTATGGCATAACAATGTGCCTTGCCAGCATAAGTAAATTATGTTAAACTAGAAGGACTACTGACGCTAATGGAATCTATTACTCAATTAGTAAATGCATCAATCATAGTTGTTGGTTGCATTTGGAAAAAATGTCGGCATTATAGAATATGTGTCATCAAACCTACATAGGGAGTGGTGTCGGTCAAGGCATGTCAGATAAAAAAGTTGTGCCTTGCCGTCATAAGTTAATTATGTTAAACTAAAAAGATTACTGCTGCCATTAGAATCTATTACTTAATTAGTACATGAATCAGACATAGTCGTTGGTTGCATTCGGAAAAAATGTCGACATTATAGAATATGTGTCATAAAACCTATATAAAAAGTTTCTATATGGCATAACACTGTGTGGTTTTGCCTTGCCGGCATAAGTCAATTATGTTAAACTAAAGGGATTACTGACGCTAATGGAATCTATTACTCAATTAGTACATGAATCAAACATAGTTGTTGGTTGCATTTGGAAAAAATGTCGGCATTATAGAATATGTGTCATCAAACCTACATAGGGAGTGGTGTCGCTCAAGGCATGTCAGATAAAAAAGTTTTGCCTTGCCGTCATAAGTTAATTATGTTAAACTAAAAGGATTACTGACGCTAATGGAATCTATTACTTAATTAGTACATGCAACAAATATAGTGGTTGGTTGCATTTGGAAAAAAAAGTCGGCATTATAGAATATATGTCATCAAACCTACATAGGGAGTGGTGTCGCTCAAGGCATGTCAGATAAAAACTTTTGCTTTGCCGTCATTTGTTAATTATTTTTAACTAAAAAGATTACTGATGCCATTAGAATGAATTACTTAATTAGTACATGAAACAAATAAGGTGGTTGGCAGCATTCGGAAAAATGTCGACATTATAGAATATGTGTCATAAAACCTATATAAAATGTTCCTGTATGGCATAACACTGTGCCTTGCCAGCATAAGTAAATTATGTTAAACTAGTAGGACTACTGACGCTAATGGAATCTATTACTTAATTAGTACATGAATCAGACATAGTCGTTGGTTGCATTTGGAAAAAATGTCGACATTATAGAATATGTGTCATAAAACCTATATAAAAAGTTTCTATATGGCATAACACTGTGTGGTTTTGCCTTGCCGGCATAAGTCAATTATGTTAAACTAAAGGGATTACTGACGCTAATGGAATCTATTACTCAATTAGTACATGAATCAAACATAGTTGTTGGTTGCATTTGGAAAAAATGTCGGCATTATAGAATATGTGTCATCAAACCTACATAGGGAGTGGTGTCGCTCAAGGCATGTCAGATAAAAAGTTTTGCCTTGCCGTCATAAGTTAAATATGTTAAACTAAAAGGATTACTGACGCTAATGGAATCTATTACTTTATTAGTACATGCAACAAATATAGTGGTTGGTTGCATTTGGAAAAATGTCGGCATTATAGAATATGTGTCATCAAACCTACGTAGGGAGTGGTGTCGCTCAAGGCATGTCAGATAAAAAAGTTTTGCTTTGCCGTCATAAGTTAATTATTTTTAACTAAAAAGATTACTGATGCCATTAGAATGAATTACTTAATTAGTACATGAAACAAATAAGGTGGTTGGTAGCATTCGGAAAAAATGTCGACATTATAGAATATGTGTCATAAAACCAATATAAAAAGTTTCTATACGGCATATCACTGTGCGGTTTTGCCTTGCCGGCATAAGTCAATTATGTTAAACTAAAAAGATTACTGACGCAAAATAGTACATGAAATAAATATAGTGGTTGATTGCATTTGGAAAATATGTCGACATTATAGAATATGTGTCATAAAACCAATATAAAAAGTTTCTATACGGCATATCACTGTGCGGTTTTGCCTTGCCGGCATAAGTCAATTATGTTTAACTAAAAAGATTACTGAAACTAATAGAATGTTTTACTAAATTAGTACATGAAACAAATAAGGTGGTTGGTAGCATTCGGAAAAAATGTCGACATTATAGAATATGTGTCATAAAACCTATATAAAATGTTCTTGTATGGCATAACACTGTGCCTTGCCAGCATAAGTAAATTATGTTAAACTAGAAGGACTACTGACGCTAATGGAATCTATTACTCAATTAGTAAATGCATCAATCATAGTTGTTGGTTGCATTTGGAAAAAATGTCGGCATTATAGAATATGTGTCATCAAACCTACATAGGGAGTGGTGTCGGTCAAGGCATGTCAGATAAAAAAGTTGTGCCTTGCCGTCATAAGTTAATTATGTTAAACTAAAAAGATTACTGCTGCCATTAGAAATTTTTACTTAATTAGTACATGAATCAGACATAGTCGTTGGTTGCATTCGGAAAAAATGTCGACATTATAGAATATGTGTCATAAAACCTATATAAAAAGTTTCTATATGGCATAACAATGTGTGGTTTTGCCTTGCCGGCATAAGTAAATTATGTTAAACTAAAAGGATTAATGACGCTAATGGAATCTATCTCTTAAATAGTACATGAAATAAATATAGTGGTTGATTGCATTTGGAAAATATGTCGGCATTATAGAATATGTGTCATCAAACCTACATAGGGAGTGGTGTCGCTCAAGGCATGTCAGATAAAAAAGTTTTGCCTTGCCGTCATGAGTCAATTATGTTTAACTAAAAAGATTACTGATGCCATTAAAATGAATTACTTAATTAGTACATGAAACAAATAAGGTGGTTGGTAGCATTCGGAAAAAATGTCGACATTATAGAATATGTGTCATAAAACCAACATAAAAAGTTTCTATACGGCATACCACTGTGCGGTTTTGCCTTGCCGGCATAAGTCAATTATGTTAAACTAAAAAAATTACTGACGCTAATGGATTCTATCTTTTAAATAGTACATGAAATAAATATAGTGGTTGATTGCATTTGGAAAATATGTCGGCATTATAGAATATGTGTCATCAAACCTACATAGGGAGTGGTGTCGCTCAAGGCATGTCAGATAAAAAAGTTTTGCCTTGCCGTCATGAGTCAATTATGTTTAACTAAAAAAGATTACTGAAACTAGTAGAATGTATTACTAAGTTAGTACATGAAACAAATAAGGTGGTTGGTAGCATTCGGAAAAAATGTCGACATTATAGAATATGTGTCATAAAACCTATATAAAATGTTCCTGTATGGCATAACACTGTGCCTTGCCAGCATAAGTAAATTATGTTAAACTAGTAGGACTACTGACGCTAATGGAATCTATTACTCAATTAGTAAATGCATCAATCATAGTTGTTGGTTGCATTTGGAAAAAATGTCGGCATTATAGAATATGTGTCATCAAACCTACATAGGGAGTGGTGTCGGTCAAGGCATGTCAGATAAAAAAGTTGTGCCTTGCCGTTATAAGTTAATTATGTTAAACTTAAAAGATTACTGCTGCCATTAGAATCTATTACTTAATTAGTACATGAATCAGACATAGTCGTTGGTTGCATTTGGAAAAAATGTCGACATTATAGAATATGTGTCATAAAACCTATATAAAAAGTTTCTATATGGCATAACACTGTGTGGTTTTGCCTTGCCGGCATAAGTCAATTATGTTAAACTAAAGGGATTACTGACGCTAATGGAATCTATTACTCAATTAGTACATGAATCAAACATAGTTGTTGGTTGCATTTGGAAAAAATGTCGGCATTATAGAATATGTGTCATCAAACCTACATAGGGAGTGGTGTCGCTCAAGGCATGTCAGATAAAAAGTTTTGCCTTGCCGTCATAAGTTAAATATGTTAAACTAAAAGGATTACTGACGCTAATGGAATCTATTACTTTATTAGTACATGCAACAAATATAGTGGTTGGTTGCATTTGGAAAAAATGTCGGCATTATAGAATATGTGTCATCAAACCTACGTAGGGAGTGGTGTCGCTCAAGGCATGTCAGATAAAAAAGTTTTGCTTTGCCGTCATAAGTTAATTATTTTTAACTAAAAAGATTACTGATGCCATTAGAATGAATTACTTAATTAGTACATGAAACAAATAAGGTGGTTGGTAGCATTCGGAAAAAATGTCGACATTATAGAATATGTGTCATAAAACCAATATAAAAAGTTTCTATACGGCATATCACTGTGCGGTTTTGCTTTGCCGGCATAAGTCAATTATGTTAAACTAAAAAGATTACTGACGCAAAATAGTACATGAAATAAATATAGTGGTTGATTGCATTTGGAAAATATGTCGACATTATAGAATATGTGTCATAAAACCAATATAAAAAGTTTCTATACGGCATATCACTGTGCGGTTTTGCCTTGCCGGCATAAGTCAATTATGTTTAACTAAAAAGATTACTGAAACTAATAGAATGTTTTACTAAATTAGTACATGAAACAAATAAGGTGGTTGGTAGCATTCGGAAAAAATGTCGACATTATAGAATATGTGTCATAAAACCTATATAAAATGTTCTTGTATGGCATAACACTGTGCCTTGCCAGCATAAGTAAATTATGTTAAACTAGAAGGACTACTGACGCTAATGGAATCTATTACTCAATTAGTAAATGCATCAATCATAGTTGTTGGTTGCATTTGGAAAAAATGTCGGCATTATAGAATATGTGTCATCAAACCTACATAGGGAGTGGTGTCGGTCAAGGCATGTCAGATAAAAAAGTTGTGCCTTGCCGTCATAAGTTAATTATGTTAAACTAAAAAGATTACTGCTGCCATTAGAAATTTTTACTTAATTAGTACATGAATCAGACATAGTCGTTGGTTGCATTCGGAAAAAATGTCGACATTATAGAATATGTGTCATAAAACCTATATAAAAAGATTCTATATGGCATAACAATGTGTGGTTTTGCCTTGCCGGCATAAGTAAATTATGTTAAACTAAAAGGATTAATGACGCTAATGGAATCTATCTCTTAAATAGTACATGAAATAAATATAGTGGTTGATTGCATTTGGAAACTATGTTGGCATTATAGAATATGTGTCATCAAACCTACATAGGGAGTGGTGTCGCTCAAGGCATGTCAGATAAAAAAGTTTTGCCTTGCCGTCATGAGTCAATTATGTTTAACTAAAAAGATTACTGATGCCATTAGAATGAATTACTTAATTAGTACATGAAACAAATAAGGTGGTTGGTAGCATTCGGAAAAAATGTCGACATTATAGAATATGTGTCATAAAACCAACATAAAAAGTTTCTATACGGCATACCACTGTGCGGTTTTGCCTTGCCGGCATAAGTCAATTATGTTAAACTAAAAAAATTACTGACGCTAATGGATTCTATCTCTTAAATAGTACATGAAATAAATATAGTGGTTGATTGCATTTGGAAAATATGTCGGCATTATAGAATATGTGTCATCAAACCTACATAGGGAGTGGTGTCGCTCAAGGCATGTCAGATAAAAAAGTTTTGCCTTGCCGTCATGAGTCAATTATGTTTAACTAAAAAGATTACTGAAACTAGTAAAATGTATTACTAAGTTAGTACATGAAACAAATAAGGTGGTTGGTAGCATTCGGAAAAAATGTCGACATTATAGAATATGTGTCATAAAACCTATATAAAATGTTCCTGTATGGCATAACACTGTGCCTTGCCAGCATAAGTAAATTATGTTAAACTAGTAGGACTACTGACGCTAATGGAATCTATTACTCAATTAGTAAATGCATCAATCATAGTTGTTGGTTGCATTTGGAAAAAATGTCGGCATTATAGAATATGTGTCATCAAACCTACATAGGGAGTGGTGTCGGTCAAGGCATGTCAGATAAAAAAGTTGTGCCTTGCCGTCATAAGTTAATTATGTTAAACTAAAAAGATTACTGCTGCCATTAGAATCTATTACTTAATTAGTACATGAATCAGACATAGTCGTTGGTTGCATTCGGAAAAAATGTCGACATTATAGAATATGTGTCATAAAACCTATATAAAAAGTTTCTATATGGCATAACACTGTGTGGTTTTGCCTTGCCGGCATAAGTCAATTATGTTAAACTAAAGGGATTACTGACGCTAATGGAATCTATTACTCAATTAGTACATGAATCAAACATAGTTGTTGGTTGCATTTGGAAAAAATGTCGGCATTATAGAATATGTGTCATCAAACCTACATAGGGAGTGGTGTCGCTCAAGGCATGTCAGATAAAAAAGTTTTGCCTTGCCGTCATAAGTTAATTATGTTAAACTAAAAGGATTACTGACGCTAATGGAATCTATTACTTAATTAGTACATGCAACAAATATAGTGGTTGGTTGCATTTGGAAAAAAAGTCGGCATTATAGAATATGTGTCATCAAACCTACATAGGGAGTGGTGTCGCTCAAGGCATGTCAGATAAAAAACTTTTGCTTTGCCGTCATTTGTTAATTATTTTTAACTAAAAAGATTACTGATGCCATTAGAATGAATTACTTAATTAGTACATGAAACAAATAAGGTGGTTGGTAGCATTCGGAAAAAATGTCGACATTATAGAATATGTGTCATTAAACCAATATAAAAAGTTTCTATACGGCATAAGACTGTGTGGTTTTGCCTTGCCGGCATAAGTCAATTATGTTAAACTAAAAAGATTACTGACGCTAATGGAATCTATCTCTTAAATAGTACATGAAACAAATATAGTGGTTGGTTGCATTTGGAAAATATGTCGGCATTATAGAATATGTTTCATCAAACCTACATAGGGAGTGGTGTCGCTCAAGGCATGTCAGATAAAAAAGTTTTGCCTTGCCGTCATAAGTTAATTATGTTAAACTAAAAAGATTACTGATGCCATTAGAATGTATCACTTAATTAGTAAATGAAACATATATAGTGGTTGGTTGCATTTGGAAAAAATGTGTCATAAAACCTATATAAAAAGTTTTTTAATGGCATAATATTGTGTGGTTTTGCCTTGCCGTCATAAGTTAATTATGTAAAACTAAAAGGATTACTGACGCTAATGGAATCTATTACTTAATTAGTACATGCAACAAACATAGTGGTTGGTTGCATTTGGAAAAAATATCGGCATTATAGAATATGTGTCATCAAACCTACATAGGGAGTGGTGTCCCTCAAGGCATGTCAGATAAAAAAGTTTTGCTTTGCCGTCATAAGTTAATTATTTTTAACTAAAAAGATTACTGATGCCATTAGAATGAATTATTTAATTAGTACATGAAACAAATAAGGTGGTTGGTAGCATTCGGAGAAAATGTCGACATTATAGAATATGTGTCATAAAACCAATATAAAATGTTTCTATACGGCATAACACTGTGTGGTTTTGCCCTGCCGGCATAAGTCCCTTATGTTAAACTAAAAAGATTACTGACGCTAATGGAAATTATCACTTAATAAGTACATGAATCAAATATAGTGGGTGGTTGCATGTGGAAAAAATGTCGACATTATGGTATATGTGTCATATAACCTATACAAAAAGTTTCTATATGGCATAACACTTTTTTTTTTTTTTAACGGGTGTTTTTTTTTTATTGATTTAATACTATCCTTCGTGGACAACCATTAAATTTTTTATAAACTTTTTATAAATTATAAACTTAGCCTATGTGTATTTCATGTATTGATCTTAGTATAGTTGTTGTTCTTAGAGAGAATTAAATGGCTATGTTATTCCATGTCAGAAGGTCAAATGGCTATATTGTCCCATGGGAGATCCAGTGGGTGGGCTCTGCAGAGTCTTCTCCTTTGTTGGCTGTTGTCTAGCAAACAAATGGTTAGTGTATTTGGATGGTTGTGTAATCGATTGATATATCGTCTGCTGCTTTTGGCAATCTCGTCTTTTACCCAGGGGCACTTGAGAACATCGTGGATGGTGGCGTTATCATGATATATATGGGCGTTTGTAGCGATGCGTAATGATTTGTTTTCGAATGTTTGAATGATCCGGATATTGGACCTGCAGGCTGTACCCCAGAGCTGGATTCCATAGGTCCAGATTGGTCTGATGATCGCCTGTAGGTCAGAATCTTGGAGGAGGTGGAAAGCCTTGATCTCCTGCCCATAAGCCAGTAGTAGGCTTTTAGTCGCTGCTCACACTGGTTTCGCTTTTTTATTAGGTGTGCTCTCCAGGTGAGTTTTCTGTCTAGAGTTATTCCCAAATATTTAGGAATGGGTTCTTCTGGTATCGTAACTCCGCCTAGTTGAACTGGTGGACAGTTACCCAAGCGGAGTGCAAAGGTACATATTCTAAAATGCCGACATTTTTTCCAAATGCAACCAACCACTATATTTGTTGCATGTACTAATTAAGTAATAGATTCCATTAGCGTCAGTAATCCTTTTAGTTTTACATAATTAACTTATGACGGCAAGGCAAAACCACACAATGTTATGCCATAAAAAAACTTTTTATATAGGTTTTATGACACATATTCTATAATGTCGACATTTTTTCCAAATGCAACCAACCACTATATATGTTTCATTTACTAATTAAGTGATACATTCTAATGGCATCAGTAATCTTTTTAGTTAAACATAATTAACTTATAACGGCAAGGAAAACTTTTTGATCTGATATAGAGGTCCGATCGTTCCTAAGGCAGATATATGATATAGTGGTCCGATCTTAATAGGATTTTGCATATAGACGAGGAGTAAAGTAAACCTAATAAATGCCGAGTTTGTTCAATATATCTTGATAAACAATATATTTTTTCATACAAAAACTTAATTTTCGACCGATCGTTCTTATGTCAGCTATATGATATAGAGGTCCGATCTTGATTGGATTTTGCATATATATGAGGAGCTTACTGAAATTTATAATTGCCTAGTTTGGTCAAGATATCTTGATAAACAAAATGTTTTTTCATACAAAAACTTAATTTCCACCGATCGTTCCTATGGCAGCTATATGATATAGGGGTCCTATCTTGATAGGATTTTGCTTATATATGAGGACCTTAGTAAAACTAATAATTTCCGAGTTTGGTCAAGATATCTTGATAAGCAAAATGTTTTTTCTTACAAAAACTTAATTTTCCACCGATCGTTCCTATGGCAGCTATGTGATATAGTGGTCCGATCTTAATAGGGTTTTGCATATATATGAGGAGTAAAGTAAAACTAATAAATGCCGAGTTTGTTCAATATATCTTGATAAACAATATATTTTTTCACACAAAAACTTAATTTTCGACCGATCGTTCTTGTGGCAGCTACATGATATAGTGATCCGATCTTAATAGGATTTTGCATATATATGAGGAGCTTACTGATATTTATAATTGCCTAGTTTGGTCAAGATATCTTGATAAACAAAATGTTTTTTCATACAAAAACTTAATTTTCGACCGATCGTACCTATGGCAGCTATATGATATAGTGGTCCGATCTTAATAGGATTTTGCATATATATGACGAGTAAAGTAAAACCAATAAATGCCGAGTTTGCTCAAGATACCTTATAAACAATATATTTTTTCATACAAAAACTTAATTTTCGACCGATCGTTCCTACGGCAGCTATATGATATAGGGGTCCGATCATAATATAATTTTACATATAAATGAGGAGTAAAGTAAAACAAATAAATGCCGAGTTTGGTCAAGATATCTTGATAAACAAAATGTTTTTTTCATACAAAAACTTAATTTCCACCGATCGTTCCTATGGCAGCTATATGATATAAGGGTCCGATCTAAATAGGATTTTGCTTATATATAGGGACCTTAGTAAAACTAATAATTTCCGAGTTTGGTCAAGATATCTTGATAAACTAAATGTTTTTTCATACAAAAACTTAATTTTCGACCGATCGTTTTTATGGCAGCTATATGATATAGTGGTCCGATCTTAATAGGATTTTGCATATATATGAAGAGTAAAGTAAAACTAATAAATGCCGAGTTTGGTCAAGATATCTTGATAAACAAAATGTTTTTTCATACAAAAACTTAATTTTCGACCGATCGTTCCTAAGACAGCTATATGATATAGTGGTCCGATCTTAATAGGATTTTGCATATATATGAAGAGTAAAGTAAAACTAATAAATGCCGAGTTTGGTCAAGATATCTTGATAAACAAAATGTTTTTTCATACAAAAACTTAATTTTCGACCGATCGTTCCTATGGCAGCTATATGATATAGGGGTCCGATCTAAATAGGATTTTGCTTATATATAAGGACCTTAGTAAAACTAATAATTTCCGAGTTTGGTCAAGATATCTTGATAAACAAAATGTTTTTTCATACAAAAACTTAATTTTCGACCGATCGTTCCTATGGCAGCTATATGATATAGTGGTCCGATCTTAATAGGATTTTGCATATATATGAAGAGTAAAGTAAAACTAATAAATGCCGAGTTTGGTCAAGATATCTTGATAAAAAAAATGTTTTTTCATACAAAAACTTAATTTTCGACCGATCGTTCCTATGGCAGCTATATGATATATTGGTCCGATCTTAATAGGCTTTTGCATATATATGAGGAGTAAAGTAAAACTAATAAATGCCGAGTTTGGTCAAGATATCTTGATAAACAAAATGTTTTTTCATACAAAAACTTAATTTTCGACCGATCGTACCAATGGCAGCTATATGATATAGTGGTCCGATCTTAATAGGATTTTGCATATATATGAGGAGTAAAGTAAAACCAATAAATGCCGAGTTTGCTCAAGATACCTTATAAACAATATATTTTTCATACAAAAACTTAATTTTCGACCGATCGTTCCTACGGCAGCTATATGGTATAGGGGTCCGATCTTAATAGGATTTTGCTTATATATGAGGACCTTAGTAAAACTAATAATTTCCGAGTTTGGTCAAGGTATCTTGATAAGCAAATGTTTTTTCATACAAAAACTTAATTTTCCACCGATCGTTCCTATGGCAGCTATGTAATATAGTGGTCCGATCCTAATAGGATTTTGCATATATATGAGGAGTAAAGTAAAACTAATAAATGCCGAGTTTGTTCAATATATCTTGATAAACAATATATTTTTTCATACAAAAACTTAATTTTCGACCGATCGTTCTTGTGGCAGCTACATGATATAGTGGTCCGATCTTAATAGGATTTTGCATGTATATGAGGAGCTTACTGATATTTATAATTGCCTAGTTTGGTCAAGATATCTTGATAAACAAAATGTTTTTTCATACAAAAACTTAATTTTCGACCGATCGTACCTATGGCAGCTATATGATATAGTGGTCCGATCTTAATAGCATTTTGCATATATATGAGGAGTAAAGTAAAACCAATAAATGCCGAGTTTGCTCAAGATACCTTATAAACAATATATTTTTTCATACAAAAACTTAATTTTCGACCGATCGTTCCTACGGCAGCTATATGATATAGGGGTCCGATCATAATATGATTTTACATATAAATGAGGAGTAAAGTAAAACAAATAAATGCCGAGTTTGGTCAAGATATCTTGATAACCAAAATGTTTTTTTCATACAAAAACTTAATTTCCACCGATCGTTCCTATGGCAGCTATATGATATAGGGGTCCGATCTAAATAGGATTTTGCTTATATATAAGGACCTTAGTAAAACTAATAATTTCCGAGTTTGGTCAAGATATCTTGATAAACAAAATGTTTTTTCATACAAAAACTTAATTTTCGACCGATCGTTCCTATGGCAGCTACATGATATAGTGGTCCGATCTTAATAGGATTTTGCATATATATGAAGAGTAAAGTAAAACTAATAAATGCCGAGTTTGGTCAAGATATCTTGATAAAAAAAATGTTTTTTCATACAAAAACTTAATTTACGACCGATCGTTCCTATGGCAGCTATATGATATAGTGGTCCGATATTAATAGGATTTTGCATATATATGAGTAGCTTAGTAAAACTAATAAATGCCGAGTTTGTTTAATATATCTTGATAAACAATATATTTTTTCATACAATAACTTAATTTTCGACCGATCGTTCCTATGGCAGCTATATAGTGGTCCGATCTTACAAGGATTTTGCATATATATGAGGAGCTTACTAAAACTTATAATTGCCGAGTTTGGTCAAGATATCTTGATAAACAAAATGTTTTTACTTACAAAAACTTAATTTTCGACCGATCGTTCCTATGGCATTTTTTCCAAATGCAACCAACAACTATGATTGATGCATTTACTAATTGAGTAATAGATTCCATTAGCGTCAGTAGTCCTACTAGTTTAACATAATTTACTTATGCTGGCAAGGCACAGTGTTATGCCATACAGGAACATTTTATATAGGTTTTATGACACATATTCTATAATGTCGACATTTTTTCCGAATGCTACCAACCACCTTATTTGTTTCATGTACTAACTTAGTAATACATTCTACTAGTTTCAGTAATCTTTTTAGTTAAACATAATTGACTCATGACGGCAAGGCAAAACTTTTTTATCTGACATGCCTTGAGCGACACCACTCCCTATGTAGGTTTGATGACACATATTCTATAATGCCGACATATTTTCCAAATGCAATCAACCACTATATTTATTTCATGTACTATTTAAAAGATAGAATCCATTAGCGTCAGTAATTTTTTTAGTTTAACATAATTGACTTATGCCGGCAAGGCAAAACCGCACAGTGGTATGCCGTATAGAAACTTTTTATGTTGGTTTTATGACACATATTCTATAATGTCGACATTTTTTCCGAATGCTACCAACCACCTTATTTGTTTCATGTACTAATTAAGTAATTCATTCTAATGGCATCAGTAATCTTTTTAGTTAAACATAATTGACTCATGACGGCAAGGCAAAACTTTTTTATCTGACATGCCTTGAGCGACACCACTCCCTATGTAGGTTTGATGACACATATTCTATAATGCCGACATATTTTCCAAATGCAATCAACCACTATATTTATTTCATGTACTATTTAAGAGATAGATTCCATTAGCGTCATTAATCCTTTTAGTTTAACATAATTTACTTATGCCGGCAAGGCAAAACCACACATTGTTATGCCATATAGAAACTTTTTATATAGGTTTTATGACACATATTCTATAATGTCGACATTTTTTCCGAATGCAACCAACGACTATGTCTGATTCATGTACTAATTAAGTAAAAATTTCTAATGGCAGCAGTAATCTTTTTAGTTTAACATAATTAACTTATGACGGCAAGGCACAACTTTTTTATCTGACATGCCTTGACCGACACCACTCCCTATGTAGGTTTGATGACACATATTCTATAATGCCGACATTTTTTCCAAATGCAACCAACAACTATGATTGATGCATTTACTAATTGAGTAATAGATTCCATTAGCGTCAGTAGTCCTTCTAGTTTAACATAATTTACTTATGCTGGCAAGGCACAGTGTTATGCCATACAAGAACATTTTATATAGGTTTTATGACACATATTCTATAATGTCGACATTTTTTCCGAATGCTACCAACCACCTTATTTGTTTCATGTACTAATTTAGTAAAACATTCTATTAGTTTCAGTAATCTTTTTA
This sequence comes from Drosophila americana, assembly GCA_030788265.1. Lineage (NCBI taxonomy): Eukaryota > Metazoa > Arthropoda > Insecta > Diptera > Drosophilidae > Drosophila > Drosophila americana. The sequence continues at coordinate 22,219 of JAURSC010000094.1, read as the reverse complement.
GTTAAACATAATTGACTTATGCCGGCAAGGCAAAACCGCACAGTGATATGCCGTATAGAAACTTTTTATATTGGTTTTATGACACATATTCTATAATGTCGACATATTTTCCAAATGCAATCAACCACTATATTTATTTCATGTACTATTTTGCGTCAGTAATCTTTTTAGTTTAACATAATTGACTTATGCCGGCAAGGCAAAACCGCACAGTGATATGCCGTATAGAAACTTTTTATATTGGTTTTATGACACATATTCTATAATGTCGACATTTTTTCCGAATGCTACCAACCACCTTATTTGTTTCATGTACTAATTAAGTGATACATTCTAATGGCATCAGTAATCTTTTTAGTTAAACATAATTAACTTATAACGGCAAGGAAAACTTTTTGATCTGATATAGAGGTCCGATCGTTCCTAAGGCAGATATATGATATAGTGGTCCGATCTTAATAGGATTTTGCATATAGACGAGGAGTAAAGTAAACCTAATAAATGCCGAGTTTGTTCAATATATCTTGATAAACAATATATTTTTTCATACAAAAACTTAATTTTCGACCGATCGTTCTTATGTCAGCTATATGATATAGAGGTCCGATCTTGATTGGATTTTGCATATATATGAGGAGCTTACTGAAATTTATAATTGCCTAGTTTGGTCAAGATATCTTGATAAACAAAATGTTTTTTCATACAAAAACTTAATTTCCACCGATCGTTCCTATGGCAGCTATATGATATAGGGGTCCTATCTTGATAGGATTTTGCTTATATATGAGGACCTTAGTAAAACTAATAATTTCCGAGTTTGGTCAAGATATCTTGATAAGCAAAATGTTTTTTCTTACAAAAACTTAATTTTCCACCGATCGTTCCTATGGCAGCTATGTGATATAGTGGTCCGATCTTAATAGGGTTTTGCATATATATGAGGAGTAAAGTAAAACTAATAAATGCCGAGTTTGTTCAATATATCTTGATAAACAATATATTTTTTCACACAAAAACTTAATTTTCGACCGATCGTTCTTGTGGCAGCTACATGATATAGTGATCCGATCTTAATAGGATTTTGCATATATATGAGGAGCTTACTGATATTTATAATTGCCTAGTTTGGTCAAGATATCTTGATAAACAAAATGTTTTTTCATACAAAAACTTAATTTTCGACCGATCGTACCTATGGCAGCTATATGATATAGTGGTCCGATCTTAATAGGATTTTGCATATATATGACGAGTAAAGTAAAACCAATAAATGCCGAGTTTGCTCAAGATACCTTATAAACAATATATTTTTTCATACAAAAACTTAATTTTCGACCGATCGTTCCTACGGCAGCTATATGATATAGGGGTCCGATCATAATATAATTTTACATATAAATGAGGAGTAAAGTAAAACAAATAAATGCCGAGTTTGGTCAAGATATCTTGATAAACAAAATGTTTTTTTCATACAAAAACTTAATTTCCACCGATCGTTCCTATGGCAGCTATATGATATAAGGGTCCGATCTAAATAGGATTTTGCTTATATATAGGGACCTTAGTAAAACTAATAATTCCGAGTTTGGTCAAGATATCTTGATAAACTAAATGTTTTTTCATACAAAAACTTAATTTTCGACCGATCGTTTTTATGGCAGCTATATGATATAGTGGTCCGATCTTAATAGGATTTTGCATATATATGAAGAGTAAAGTAAAACTAATAAATGCCGAGTTTGGTCAAGATATCTTGATAAACAAAATGTTTTTTCATACAAAAACTTAATTTTCGACCGATCGTTCCTAAGACAGCTATATGATATAGTGGTCCGATCTTAATAGGATTTTGCATATATATGAAGAGTAAAGTAAAACTAATAAATGCCGAGTTTGGTCAAGATATCTTGATAAACAAAATGTTTTTTCATACAAAAACTTAATTTTCGACCGATCGTTCCTATGGCAGCTATATGATATAGGGGTCCGATCTTGATAGGATTTTGCATATATATGAGGAGCTTACTGATATTTATAATTGCCTAGTTTGGTCAAGATATCTTGATAAACAAAATGTTTTTTCATACAAAAACTTAATTTTCGACCGATCGTACCTATGGCAGCTATATGATATAGTGGTCCGATCTTAATAGGATTTTGCATATACATGAAGAGTAAAGTAAAACTAATAAATGCCGAGTTTGGTCAAGATATCTTGATAAACAAAATGTTTTTACTTACAAAAACTTAATTTTCGACCGATCGTTCCTATGGCAGCTATATGATATATTGGTCCGATCTTAATAGGCTTTTGCATATATATGAAGAGTAAAGTAAAACTAATAAATGCCGAGTTTGGTCAAGATATCTTGATAAACAAAATGTTTTTACTTACAAAAACTTAATTTTCGACCGATCGTTCCTATGGCAGCTATATGATATATTGGTCCGATCTTAATAGGCTTTTGCATATATATGAGGAGTAAAGTAAAACTAATAAATGCCGAGTTTGGTCAAGATATCTTGATAAACAAAATGTTTTTTCATACAAAAACTTAATTTTCGACCGATCGTACCTATGGCAGCTATATGATATAGTGGTCCGATCTTAATAGGATTTTGCATATATATGAGGAGTAAAGTAAAACCAATAAATGCCGAGTTTGCTCAAGATACCTTATAAACAATATATTTTTTCATACAAAAACTTAACTTTCGACCGATCGTTCCTACGGCAGCTATATGATATAGGGGTCCGATCTTAATAGGATTTTGCTTATATATGAGGACCTTAGTAAAACTAATAATTCCGAGTTTGGTCAAGGTATCTTGATAAGCAAAATGTTTTTTCATACAAAAACTTAATTTTCCACCGATCGTTCCTATGGCAGCTATGTGATATAGTGGTCCGATCCTAATAGGATTTTGCATATATATGAGGAGTAAAGTAAAACTAATAAATGCCGAGTTTGTTCAATATATCTTGATAAACAATATATTTTTTCATACAAAAACTTAATTTTCGACCGATCGTTCTTGTGGCAGCTACATGATATAGTGGTCCGATCTTAATAGGATTTTGCATGTATATGAGGAGCTTACTGATATTTATAATTGCCTAGTTTGGTCAAGATATCTTGATAAACAAAATGTTTTTTCATACAAAAACTTAATTTTCGACCGATCGTACCTATGGCAGCTATATGATATAGTGGTCCGATCTTAATAGGATTTTGCATATATATGAGGAGTAAAGTAAAACCAATAAATGCCGAGTTTGCTCAAGATACCTTATAAACAATATATTTTTTCATACAAAAACTTAATTTTCGACCGATCGTTCCTACGGCAGCTGTATGATATAGGGGTCCGATCATAATATGATTTTACATATAAATGTGGAGTAAAGTAAAACAAATAAATGCCGAGTTTGGTCAAGATATCTTGATAACCAAAATGTTTTTTCATACAAAAACTTAATTTCCACCGATCGTTCCTATGGCAGCTATATGATATAGGGGTCCGATCTAAATAGGATTTTGCTTATATATAAGGACCTTAGTAAAACTAACTAATTTCCGAGTTTGGTCAAGATATCTTGATAAACAAAATGTTTTTTCATACAAAAACTTAATTTTCGACCGATCGTTCCTATGGCAGCTATATGATATAGTGGTCCGATCTTAATAGGATTTTGCATATATATGAAGAGTAAAGTAAAACTAATAAATGCCGAGTTTGGTCAAGATATCTTGATAAAAAAAATGTTTTTTCATACAAAAACTTAATTTTCGACCGATCGTTCCTATGGCAGCTATATGATATATTGGTCCGATCTTAATAGGCTTTTGCATATATATGAGGAGTAAAGTAAAACTAATAAATGCCGAGTTTGGTCAAGATATCTTGATAAACAAAATGTTTTTTCATACAAAAACTTAATTTTCGACCGATCGTACCAATGGCAGCTATATGATATAGTGGTCCGATCTTAATAGGATTTTGCATATATATGAGGAGTAAAGTAAAACCAATAAATGCCGAGTTTGCTCAAGATACCTTATAAACAATATATTTTTTCATACAAAAACTTAATTTTCGACCGATCGTTCCTACGGCAGCTATATGGTATAGGGGTCCGATCTTAATAGGATTTTGCTTATATATGAGGACCTTAGTAAAACTAATAATTTCCGAGTTTGGTCAAGGTATCTTGATAAGCAAAATGTTTTTCATACAAAAACTTAATTTTCCACCGATCGTTCCTATGGCAGCTATGTAATATAGTGGTCCGATCCTAATAGGATTTTGCATATATATGAGGAGTAAAGTAAAACTAATAAATGCCGAGTTTGTTCAATATATCTTGATAAACAATATATTTTTCATACAAAAACTTAATTTTCGACCGATCGTTCTTGTGGCAGCTACATGATATAGTGGTCCGATCTTAATAGGATTTTGCATGTATATGAGGAGCTTACTGATATTTATAATTGCCTAGTTTGGTCAAGATATCTTGATAAACAAAATGTTTTTTCATACAAAAACTTAATTTTCGACCGATCGTACCTATGGCAGCTATATGATATAGTGGTCCGATCTTAATAGCATTTTGCATATATATGAGGAGTAAAGTAAAACCAATAAATGCCGAGTTTGCTCAAGATACCTTATAAACAATATATTTTTTCATACAAAAACTTAATTTTCGACCGATCGTTCCTACGGCAGCTATATGATATAGGGGTCCGATCATAATATGATTTTACATATAAATGAGGAGTAAAGTAAAACAAATAAATGCCGAGTTTGGTCAAGATATCTGATAACCAAAATGTTTTTTTCATACAAAAACTTAATTTCCACCGATCGTTCCTATGGCAGCTATATGATATAGGGGTCCGATCTAAATAGGATTTTGCTTATATATAAGGACCTTAGTAAAACTAATAATTTCCGAGTTTGGTCAAGATATCTTGATAAACAAAATGTTTTTTCATACAAAAACTTAATTTTCGACCGATCGTTCCTATGGCAGCTACATGATATAGTGGTCCGATCTTAATAGGATTTTGCATATATATGAAGAGTAAAGTAAAACTAATAAATGCCGAGTTTGGTCAAGATATCTTGATAAAAAAAATGTTTTTTCATACAAAAACTTAATTTACGACCGATCGTTCCTATGGCAGCTATATGATATAGTGGTCCGATATTAATAGGATTTTGCATATATATGAGTAGCTTAGTAAAACTAATAAATGCCGAGTTTGTTTAATATATCTTGATAAACAATATATTTTTTCATACAATAACTTAATTTTCGACCGATCGTTCCTATGGCAGCTATATAGTGGTCCGATCTTACAAGGATTTTGCATATATATGAGGAGCTTACTAAAACTTATAATTGCCGAGTTTGGTCAAGATATCTTGATAAACAAAATGTTTTTACTTACAAAAACTTAATTTTCGACCGATCGTTCCTATGGCAGCTATATGATATAGTGGTCCGATCTTAATAGGATTTTGCATGTATATGAGGAGTAAAGTAAAACCAATAAATGCCGAGTTTGCTCAAGATACCTTATAAACAATATATTTTTTCATACAAAAACTTAATTTTCGACCGATCGTTCCTACGGCAGCTATATGATATAGGGGTCCGATCATAATATGATTTTACATATAAATGAGGAGTAAAGTAAAACAAATAAATGCCGAGTTTGGTCAAGATATCTTGATAAACAAAATGTTTTTTTCATACAAAAACTTAATTTCCACCGATCGTTCCTATGACAGCTATATGATATAGGGGTCCGATCTAAATAGGATTTTGCTTATATATAAGGACCTTAGTAAAACTAATAATTTCCGAGTTTGGTCAAGATATCTTGATAAACAACATTTTTTTCATACAAAAACTTAATTTTCGACCGATCGTTCCTATGGCAGCTATATGATATAGGGGTCCGATCTTAATAGGATTTTGCGTATATATGAGGAGTAAAGTAAAACTAATAAATGCCGAGTTTGGTCAAGATATATTGAAAAACAAAATGTTTTTTCATACATAAACTTAATTTACGACCGATCGTTCCTATGGCAGCTATATGATATAGTGGTACGATCTTAATAGGATTTTACATATATATGAGTAGCTTAGTAAAACTAATAAATACCGAGTTTGTTTAATGTATCTTGATAAACAAAATGTTTTTTCATACAATAACTTAATTTTCGACCGATCGTTTCTATGGCAGCTATGATATAGTGGTCCGATCTTACAAGGATTTTGCATATATATGAGGAGCTTACTGAAATTTATAATTGCCTAGTTTGGTCGATATCTTGATAAACAAAATGTTTTTCATACAAGAACTTAATTTTCGACCGATCGTTCCTATGGAGATATATGATATAGGGGTCCGATCTTAATAGGATTTTGCTTATATATGAGGACCTTAGTAAAACTAATAATTTCCGAGTTTGGTCAAGATATCTTGATAAGCAAATGTTTTTTCATACAAAAACTTAATTTTCCACCGATCGTTCCTATGGCAGCTATGTGATATAGTGGTCCGATCTTAATAGGATTTTGCATATATATGAGGAGTAAAGTAAAACTAATAAATGCCGAGTTTGTTCAATATATCTTGATAAACAATATATTTTTTCATACAAAAACTTAATTTTCGACCGATCGTTCTTGTGGCATCTACATGATATAGTGGTCCGATCTTAATAGGATTTTGCATGTATATGAGGAGCTTATGATATTTATAATTGCCTAGTTTGGTCAAGATATCTTGATAAACAAAATGTTTTTTCATACAAAAACTTAATTTTCGACCGATCGTACCTATGGCAGCTATATGATATAGTGGTCCGATCTTAATAGGATTTTGCATATATATGAGGAGTAAAGTAAAACCAATAAATGCCGAGTTTGCTCAAGATACCTTATAAACAATATATTTTTTCATACAAAAACTTAATTTTCGACCGATCGTTCCTACGGCAGCTATATGATATAGGGGTCCGATCATAATATGATTTTACATATAAATGAGGAGTAAAGTAAAACAAATAAATGCCGAGTTTGGTCAAGATATCTTGATAACCAAAATGTTTTTTTCATACAAAAACTTAATTTCCACCGATCGTTCCTATGGCAGCTATATGATATAGGGGTCCGATCTAAATAGGATTTTGCTTATATATAAGGACCTTAGTAAAACTAATAATTTCCGAGTTTGGTCAAGATATCTTGATAAACAAAATGTTTTTTCATACAAAAACTTAATTTACGACCGATCGTTCCTATGGCAGCTATATGATATAGTGGTCCGATATTAATAGGATTTTGCATATATATGAGTAGCTTAGTAAAACTAATAAATGCCGAGTTTGTTTAATATATCTTGATAAACAAAATGTTTTTTAATACAATAACTTAATTTTCGACCGATCGTTCCTATGGCAGCTATATAGTGGTCCGATCTTACAAGGATTTTGCATATATATGAGGAGCTTACTGAAATTTATAATTGCCGAGTTTGGTCAAGATATCTTGATAAACAAAATGTTTTTACTTACAAAAACTTAATTTTCGACCGATCGTTCCTATGGCAGCTATATGATATAGGGGTCCTATCTTGATAGGATTTTGCTTATATATGAGGACCTTAGTAAAACTAATAATTTACGAGTTTGGTCAAGATATCTTGATAAACAAAATGTTTTTTCATACAAAAACTTAATTTCCACCGATCGTTCCTATGGCAGCTATATGATATAGGGGTCCGATCTAAATAGGATTTTGCTTATATATAAGGACCTTAGTAAAACTAATAATTTCCGAGTTTGGTCAATATATCTTGATAAACAACATTTTTTTTCATACAAAAACTTAATTTTCGACCGATCGTTCCTATGGCAGCTGTATGATATAGGGGTCCGATCTTAATAGGATTTTGCGTATATATGAGGAGTAAAGTAAAACTAATAAATGCCGAGTTTGGTCAAGATATATTGAAAAACAAAATGTTTTTTCATACATAAACTTAATTTACGACCGATCGTTCCTATGGCAGCTATATGATATAGTGGTACGATCTTAATAGGATTTTACATATATATGAGTAGCTTAGTAAAACTAATAAATACCGAGTTTGTTTAATGTATCTTGATAAACAAAATGTTTTTTCATACAATAACTTAATTTTCGACCGATCGTTTCTATGGCAGCTATATGATATAGTGGTCCGATCTTACAAGGATTTTGCATATATATGAGGAGCTTACTGAAATTTATAATTGCCTATTTTGGTCAAGATATCTTGATAAACAAAATGTTTTTTCATACAAGAACTTAATTTTCGACCGATCGTTCCTATGGTAGATATATGATATAGTGGTCCGATCTTAATAGGATTTTGCATATATATGAGGAGTAAAGTAAAACTAATAAATGCCTAGTGTGGTCAAGATATCTTGATAAACAAAATGTTTTTTTATACAAAAACTTAATTTTCGACCGATCGTTCCTATGGCAGCTATGTGATATAGTGGTCCGATCTTAATAGGATTTTGCATATATCTGAGGAGTAAAGTAAAACTAATAAAATGCCGAGTTTGTTCAATATATCTTGATAAACAATATATTTTTTCATTCAAAAACTTAATTTCGACCGATCGTTCTTAAGGCAGCTATATGATATAGGGGTCCGATCTTGATAGGATTTTGCATGTATATGAGGTGTAAAATAAAACAAATAAATGCCGAGTTTGGTCAAGATATCTTGATAAACAAAATGTTTTTTCATACAAAAACTTAATTTTCGACCGATCGTTCCTATGGCAGCTATATGATATAGTGGTCCGATCTTAATAGGATTTTGCATATAAATGAAGAGTAAAGTAAAACTAATAAATGCCGAGTTTGGTCAAGATATCTTGATAAACAAAATGTTTTTTCATACAAAAACTTAATTTCGACCGATCGTTCCTATGGCAGCTATATGATATAGTGGTCCGATCTTAATAGGATTTTGCATATATATGAGGAGTAAAGTAAAACCAATAAATGCCGAGTTTGCTCAAGATACCTTATAAACAATATATTTTTTCATACAAAAACTTAATTTTCGACCGATCGTTCCTATGGCAGCTATATGATATAGGGGTCCGATCTAAATATGATTTTGCTTATATATGAGGACCTTAGTAAAACTAATAATTTACGAGTTTGGTCAAGATATCTTGATAAACAAAATGTTTTTTCTTACAAAAACTTAATTTTCGACCGATCGTTCCTATGGCAGCTATATGATATAGTGGTCCGATCTTAATAGGATTTTGCATATATATGAGGAGTAAAGTAAAACTAATAAACGCCGAGTTTGTTCAATATATCTTGATAAACAATATTTTTCATACAAAAACTTAATTTTCGACCGATCGTTCCTACGGCAGCTATATGATATAGAGGTCCGATCTTAATAGGGTTTTACATATAAATGAGGAGTAAAGTAAAACTAATAAATGCCGAGTTTGGTCAAGATATCTTGATAAACAAAATGTTTTTCATACAAAAACGTAATTTCCACCGTTCGTTCCTATGGCAGCTATATGATATAGGGGTCCGATCTAAATAGGATTTTGCATTAATATGGGGAGTAAAGTAAAACCAATAAATGCCGAGTTTGCTCAAGATACCTTATAAACAATATATTTTTTCATACAAAAACTTAATTTTCGACCGATCGTTCCTACGGCAGCTATATGATATAGGGGTCCGATCTTAATAGGATTTTACATATAAATGAGGAGTAAAGCAAAACTAATAAATTCCAAGTTTGATCAAGATACCTTGATAAATAAAATGTTTTTTCATACAAAAACTTAATTTCCACCGATCGTTCCTATGCAGCTATTTGATATAGGGGTCCGATCTAAATAGGATTTTGCTTATATATGAGGACCTTAGTAAAACTAATAATTTCCGAGTTTGGTCAAGATATCTTGTTAAGCAAAATGTTTTTTCTTACAAAAACTTAATTTTCGAACGATCGTTCCTATGGCAGCTATATGATATACTGGTTCGATCTCAATAGGATTTTGCATATATATGAGGAGTAAAGTAAAACTAATAATTGCCGAGTTTGTTCAATATATCTTGATAAACAACATATTTTTTTCATACAAAAACTTAATTTTCGATGATCGTTCTTATGGCAGCTATACGGTATAGGGTCCGATCTTGATAGGATTTTGCATATATATGAGGAGTAAAGTAAAACTAATAAATGCCGAGTTTGGTCAAGATATCTTGATAAACAAAATGATTTTTCATACAAAAACTTAATTTTCGACCGATCGTTCCTATGGCAGCTATATGATATAGTGGTTCGATCTTATAGGATTTTGCATATATATAAAGAGTAAAGTAAAACTAATAAATGCCGAGTTTGGTCAAGATATCTTGATAAACAAAATGTTTTTTCATACAAAACTTAATATTCGACCGATCGTTCCTTTGGCAGCTATATGATATACGGGTCCGATCTTAATAGGATTTTGCATATATATGAGGAGTAAAGTAAAACTAATAAATGCTGAGTTTGGTCAAGATATCTTGATAAACAAAATGTTTTTTTATACAAAAAGTTAATTTTCGACCGATCGTTCCTACGGCAGCTATATGATATAGAGGTCCGATCTTAATAGGATTTTACATATATATGAGGAGTAAAGTAAAACTAATAAATGCCGAGTTTGGTCAAGATATCTTGATAAACATAATGTTTATTCATACAAAAACTTAATTTTCGACCGATCGTTCTTATGGCAGCTATATGATATAGGGGTCCGATCTTAATAGGATTTTGCATACAATGAGGAGTAAAGTAAAACTATTAAATGCCGAGTTTGGTCAAGATATCTTGATAAACAAAATGTTTTTTCATACAAAAACTTAATTTCCACCGTTCGTTCCTATGGCAGCTATATGATATAGGGATCCGATCTAAATAGGATTTTGCTTATATATGAGGACCTTAGTAAAACTAATAATTTCCGAGTTTGGTTAAGATATCTTGATAAACAAAATGTTTTTTCATACAAAAACTTAATATTCGACCGATCGTTCCTTTGGCAGTTATGTGATATACGGGTCCGATCTTAATAGGATTTTGCATATATATGAGGAGTAAAGTAAAACTAATAAATGCCGAGTTTGGTCAAGATATCTTGATAAACAAAATGTTTTTTCATACAAAAACTTAATTTTCGACCGATCGTTTCTATGGCAGCTATATGATATAGTGGTCCGATCTTAATAGGATTTTGCATATATATGGCGAGTAAAGTAAACCAATAAATGCCGAGTTTGCTCAAGATACCTTATAAACAATATATTTTTTCATACAAAAACTTAATTTTCGACCGATCGTTCCTACGGCAGCTATATGATATAGGGGTCCGATCTTAATAGGAATTTACATATAAATGAGGAGTAAAGCAAAACTAATAAATGCCGAGTTTGATCAAGATACCTTGATAAATAAAATGTTTTTTCATACAAAAACTTAATTTCCACCGATCGTTCCTATGGCAGCTATTTGATATAGGGGTCCGATCTAAATAGGATTTTGCTTATATATGAGGACCTTAGTAAAACTAATAATTTCCGAGTTTGGTCAAGATATCTTGTTAAACAAAATGTTTTTTCTTACAAAAACTTAATTTTCGAACGATCGTTCCTATGGCAGCTATATGATATACTGGTTCGATCTCAATAGGATTTTGCATATATATGAGGAGTAAAGTAAAACTAATAATTGCCGAGTTTGTTCAATATATCTTGATAAACAACATATTTTTTCATACAAAAACTTAATTTTCGACTGATCGTTCTTATGGCAGCTATACGGTATAGGGGTCCGATCTTGATAGGATTTTGCATATATATGAGGAGTAAAGTAAAACTAATAAATGCCGAGTTTGGTCAAGATATCTTGATAAACAAAATGATTTTTCATACAAAAACTTAATTTTCGACCGATCGTTCCTATGGCAGCTATATGATATAGTGGTTCGATCTTTATAGGATTTTGCATATATATAAAGAGTAAAGTAAAACTAATAAATGCCGAGTTTGGTCAAGATATCTTGATAAACAAAATGTTTTTTCATACAAAAACTTAATATTCGACCGATCGTTCCTTGGCAGCTATATGATATACGGGTCCGATCTTAATAGGATTTTGCATATATATGAGGAGTAAAGTAAAACTAATAAATGCTGAGTTTGGTCAAGATATCTTGATAAACAAAATGTTTTTTTATACAAAAAGTTAATTTTCGACCGATCGTTCCTACGGCAGCTATATGATATAGAGGTCCGATCTTAATAGGATTTTACAGATATATGAGGAGTAAAGTAAAACTAATAAATGCCGAGTTTGGTCAAGATATCTTGATAAACATAATGTTTATTCATACAAAAACTTAATTTTCGACCGATCGTTCTTATGGCAGCTATATGATATAGGGGTCCGATCTTAATAGGATTTTGCATATATATGAGGAGTAAAGTAAAACTATTAAATGCCGAGTTTGGTCAAGATATCTTGATAAACAAAATGTTTTTTCATACAAAAACTTAATTTCCACCGTTCGTTCCTATGGCAGCTATATGATATAGGGATCCGATCTAAATAGGATTTTGCTTATATATGAGGACCTTAGTAAAACTAATAATTTCCGAGTTTGGTTAAGATATCTTGATAAACAAAATGTTTTTTCATACAAAAACTTAATATTCGACCGATCGTTCCTTTGGCAGTTATGTGATATACGGGTCCGATCTTAATAGGATTTTGCATATATATGAGGAGTAAAGTAAAACTAATAAATGCCGAGTTTGGTCAAGATATCTTGATAAACAAAATGTTTTTCATACAAAAAACTTAATTTTCGACCGATCGTTTCTATGGCAGCTATATGATATAGTGGTCCGATCTTAATAGGATTTTGCATATATATGGCGAGTAAAGTAAAACCAATAAATGCCGAGTTTGCTCAAGATACCTTATAAACAATATATTTTTTCATACAAAAACTTAATTTTCGACCGATCGTTCCTACGGCAGCTATATGATATAGGGGTCCGATCTTAATAGGATTTTACATATAAATGAGGAGTAAAGCAAAACTAATAAATGCCGAGTTTGATCAAGATACCTTGATAAATAAAATGTTTTTTTCATACAAAACTAATTTCCACCGATCGTTCCTATGGCAGCTATTTGATATAGGGGTCCGATCTAAATAGGATTTTGCTTATATATGAGGAGTTAAGTAAAACTAATAATTGCCGAGTTTGTTCAATATATCTTGATAAACAACATATTTTTTCATACAAAAACTTAATTTTCGACCGATCGTTCTTATGGCAGCTATACGGTATAGGGGTCCGATCTTGATAGGAGTTGCATATATATGAAGAGTAAAGTAAAACTAATAAATGCCGAGTTTGGTCAAGATATCTTGATAAATAAAATGTTTTTTTCATACAAAACTTAATTTCCACCGATCGTTCCTAAGGCAGCTATTTGATATAGGGGTCCGATCTAAATAGGATTTTGCTTATATATGAGGACCTTAGTAAAACTAATAATTTCCGAGTTTGGTCAAGATATCTTGATAAACAAAATGTTTTTTCTTACAAAAACTTAATTTTCGAACGATCGTTCTATGGCAGCTATATGATATGGTGGTTCGATCTTAATAGGATTTTGCATATATATGAGGAGTAAAGTAAAACTAATTGTTCACACAAGAAGTGTATCCGACAGTCGCCATCCAACCGCCATGTAACTCCGGAACCAGTACACGGAACATGTACTGAAATTTCACCACACGTATACTAATACACTGGTACTCTTGTAATGTACTCTGAAAAAATGAAATAGATGAAAAATAACCTTCAAGCTAACAAAACGTGTTTTTCTTCAAACCTAAAATAAATTTGTGCAGAGCAGAAACGCTCCCCCAACGACGATTCATTCTATAGAACTTCACTGGAAGCCCTGCGGACGCCCTACTACATCATTTGGTCCTTCGAGCCGGATACTTCTACAACGTTTGGTATATCCAGTTCGCCCCAGCAAGCATTGGTGGATCTGCAAGAAAAGGTTCCAGGAACAGCCATAAATTCGAACAAGATAAGTAGCAGTGCACCTACCTCAACTTGTCCATTGCCAAATTTCCGGCAACTCCAGTTAATTAATTCTTTTGTGTGTCTGAACATATTTTTTTTTCGCTTCACATTGTCCGTGGTTAAAGCGAGGGGCAATTGTATTTAAAAATTCAACAAAAAAAAACCCGCAGATAAAATATTGTTCGTGGCCATTAAGGCGTCTAAAAAGTGATAAATATTGAAAGAAATAAAACAGAAAGTGACTCCGATAAGGTCGCCATATTGGTGTCTGTACATATATATATACATATATGTACAAGTGCATACCCAAAATTTAACCGATCGCCATATTGATGTACGCAAGTACATCCAGACATATCTGCACACATAGGCTTTCGCTCCGTTGAACAACAAGTGTATGCGCTTCTCCATTCCAACCTTCACCAAAGAATCACACACTAAATACATATATAAAAACACACAATTCTAATTGGTATTTAATTAAATAAAACCACACTGTGCAAATTCACCTGCATGTATACACACACACATCCTATTATATGTGTATCGTTTGTTATTTTTTCCTCCACAGCAGCTTCAATATTAATTTATATATTTATTTTTACCAATTAATTGGCAAGTGTGAAACGTAAACAAACAACAGGGTTGTAAAGTGTCAAGATCGGTTTTCGATAAACTGATTCTGTGAAACTTTTATATTTTGTATGTTTCCACCTTGCCATTTAGCTGCGTTTACTTAATAAAATACAAACATATACATTACTTTTTCTTATTCTTATAAAAAATTTATAAAAAATAATTATAAGCTAAGACGTTTCCAAGTTGCGTATTAAATCGAATATCCGTGCGATTTTTTATTAAAATAACAATTTATCACAAGTAATTCTATGACAAAAAACCTTTTCGTTGAGCTGCGTTTAGAATAAACGTGCTTCTTCTTGAGCTCAACCATCAATAAGCAATAAGCGATAAGCATCATTTTTTTGCGCGATCCGTTTCCACCACACGGCCGCTTTGTCAAAAGAGAATAAATCCTTTTCTCTGGTGTTTCAATAAAGAAATAATTAGATTTTTTTCTCAATTAAAGGAAACTAAATAAGAATCAATTTGGTAAATTATTAGTAAAATAATTAATTTAACAAAATTTTCCGATTTCGTTGGACTCAATAGTGCACACCATTTCGGTCATTCCATTTTATTCTGATATCTCGATTCCATCGTTCCTGTGCCATTTCTTATTCCGTTTTCTCTCTGCTGATTCAAATTATTTGTATTTGATCACATTTCACCTGGTTAGTACAATTTTTGGCTCTGTGAAGAGCCTAGTATGCCAATCGGTGGTGATCAAAACAGCCAAAAACGACTCACAGCACCGTCCGTCAAGGAGTCAAAGCGACCTTTAACCTCACCTAGAGCAGTTTTCGGGAAACTCAAGGTCGAGAGTACCAGCACAACCGTCCGCAAGACTGTGAGTCCGATTCCAACAAGAGATATTACCCCAAAAATTACCCGTTCGACTACGCAAAAAATGCAGAAGTCAAGCGAAATGGCACTGAACGACTTCGTTTCTATAACTGACCGACTAGGCCAGTTTGAAGTGAAGATCAATGACGCAGCGGACAGTGACGTGTCACTGTTCACTCTCCAAGTCCGACGAGATCAGATTAAGACTTTATGGGAAAAGGTAGAACGCGAGTACGAGTTATGTTCCAAAGCTCTCAACCAAGGCGCTTGCAGCAGCAGTGACCTGGTGGCTATGCAAGCTAAATATGATTACTCGTACTCCGTTTACGAGCGATGTGCGGCTCAACTAAGCGAAAAAATAGAAAGATCCACGGCGTTAAATAGACAAGCTGAGCAACCCCCCTCCAACTTCTCCATGTCCAGGGGTTGCAGTCTCCCGCCATGCGACACTGAAGTTTTCAGTGGGGATTACCTACGCTGGCCTACTTTCCGAGACTTGTTTACAGCTGGTTATATTAACAATCCAAGATTGACGCCGGTGGAAAAATTGTTCCATCTTAATTCCAAAACCAGCGGCGAAGCTAGAGCAATTGTCTCCAAGTCCCCGCTCACGAATGACGGCTTTCAGTCAGCGTGGGCGAGCCTGACGGAGAGATTTGAGAATAAGCGACTATTAGTCAATAGTCAATTGAAAATTCTTTTCAATCTCCCCTCAGCAACACAAGAGTCTGGAGCCGCCCTTAAAGAGCTTCAGGGCACAATCCAGGGATGTTTAACGGCTCTCGACTTGTCCAGGGTGAGCACCGAAAATTGGGATTGTCTGCTAATTTTCTTGTGCTCCTCTAAATTGCCTAAGCTCACGCTGTCGTTATGGGAACAATCGCTCCACGATAAGGCAGAGATCCCTCAATGGTCCGAGATGAATTTATTTCTGATCGACCGATATCGCACCTTGGAGGCGATAGAGGATGTACGACCTACCGCACATACGCCACTCCAGTCCAAACCCACAAGAAAAGAGTCCAACCACCTGAGAACCTTCGAAGCAACAGTGACTGCAAAGCCACAGCACTGCAAATTGTGTCAGAAGGAAAACCATCCCGTGCGTCTATGCCCGCGTTTTCTACAAATGTCCGTACCCGAGAGAGTTTCCGTCATTAAGCAACAAAAGCTGTGCTTAAACTGCTTCGCCAGACAGCACCAGTTGAAAGACTGCACCAGCGCACATAGTTGTTTCACGTGCAAGGGACGTCACAACACGCTACTCCACCGTGACAGACCCCAGGTGCCCTCAGCTTCCACAACACCAATAGTTTTGAACCCTCCTTCACCAATACAGTCCACTTCTACTTCAACCCAAGCTACCGTTCAAAACTATTTTTCCGCAAACTCACATGGTGTTCTCCTCGGCACGGCTGTCATCCAAGTGTGTCATTTGGGCACAAAGTATACAGCCCGGGCATTAATCGACTCTGGGTCTGAAGCGACCTTTATTTCAGAGCGATTGTTCAAAAGGGTTAAACTTCCTTATCAACCCGTCGACGCACAGGTCTCCGGTTTGAATCAAGCCATTTCGGCTCAACCTCAAAAACTTTGCCATTTTAATATTGGCTCTCCTATAAAGCCCAGGGTTCATATTGAAACCTCGGCTTATGTTCTTCCAAAGCTGGCAGGCAATTTGCCCTCCTACACCATCCCCCAAACTGCTTTGGAAGAACTTCCAAATTACACTTGGCCGATCCCTCTTTCTATAGGAGCTCACAGATAGACGTGCTTCTCGGCGCCGATATCCTCCCATCCATATTGTTAGGTGGCTCCTATCCCAACATATGTGGCACTCTCCTTGGTCAAGAAACGATTTTCGGCTGGATCCTTACAGGCCCCGTTTCTAAGACCAGTGCCAAATTTGTCGCATCCTTTTCGACTCAAGTCTCGCTGAATCCAAATGCGAGCTTGGATAAACTGCTCACAAAATTTTGGGAGGTGGAGGATATTCCAGTTAAGCTGGAAAAGGAATCCGACCTTTTTTGTGAGCGCAATTTTCAAAAAACCACTAAAAGGGATAAAAACGGCAGATACTTGGTCACACTGCCATTCAAGAATTCCGATCACATCCAGTTAGGCCATTCAAGGTCCATCGCACTAGCTCAATTTCTACGAAATGAGAATCGTCTGGCAAAAAATGCCCCCCTTAAGGAGCAGTACGATGCGGTGATCCAGGAATATCTGGACTTAGGTCACATGCGACAAGTCCCTCCAAGCAATGGTTCAGATAACTTTTATCTACCACACCATGCTGTTCACAAGCCTGACAGCACCACGACCAAGCTCCGCGTAGTATTTAACGCCTCCCACCCGTCATCGAATGGTAAAAGTCTGAACGATGTGCTACATGCAGGGCCCGTTCTGCAATCCGACTTAACCATTCAAATTCTAAGATGGCGCTTCTTCCGATATGTGTTCAATGCCGATATCACAAAAATGTATCGGCAAATACTTGTGCATCCCAACCACACGCCCTATCAGAGAATTCTGTTCCGAACAAAGGACAACGAGCTTCGTGACTTCGAACTCAGCACAGTCACGTTTGGAGTTAACTGTGCCCCCTTTTTGGCAATCCGGGTACTACATCAGCTATCTGATGACGTTCGTTCGCTCTATCCCTTAGCAAGTCATATTATCGCAAACAATATGTATGTCGACGATGTACTAGCGGGAGCCCATTCCAAATCAATAGCAGATCAAGCAATTGCAGAACTCCGCAAGGCCCTTGAATCTGCCGGGTTTCCCTTGCGAAAATGGACATCCAATGAAAAGGACTTGCTAAGAGCGATTCCCAAGGACCACTTGCTTCACGCCGACTTTTTAGAGATCGAGGAAGCCTGTTCGGCAAAGACTCTCGGGATCAGATGGAAAGCTGACACCGATCAGTTCTTTTTCGCTCCATCCGAGCTAACAGCCAAACAGTCCGTCTCCAAACGTGAAGTCCTTTCACAGATTGCCAAACTGTTCGACCCAGCAGGTTGGCTGGGTCCAGTCATTATCCAGGCAAAAATATTCATGCAGGAGATCTGGCTCCAAGAACTGGGCTGGGACGATCCGCTACCTGAGAGTCTTCTCATTAAGTGGAATTTATTTCTGCAAGAGTTTCCGGGCCTCAGTGCGATTCGCATCCCTAGATGGGTCGAATTCCGCCCACAGGGGACTATCCAATACCATGGGTTTTGTGACGCTTCGCAGCGTGCATATGGGGCCGCCATTTACGTGCGCACTGAGATACAAGATCGCATCTCAGTACATCTCCTAACAGCGAAAACGAGGGTCGCTCCGGTCAAGACGATATCCTTGCCACGACTAGAGCTGTGCGGAGCAGCACTTCTGTCCGAGTTATCCGCTGCACTCAGTCCCCAGCTACCTTCCGCTGGCGGCGACTGGTTCTATTGGACAGATTCCACAATTGTGCTAGCTTGGCTTCATAAGCCACCATGCGCCTGGACTACCTTTGTAGCAAACAGAGTCGCAAAAATTACTCAGGCCACCGACTCCAATAAATGGTCCCATGTACGATCCGAGTACAATCCAGCGGACCTAGCGAGCAGAGGTGCCCCACCACACGCGTTAGTCAACAATGAGCTGTGGTGGCACGGGCCAGAATGGTTACGCCTACCTCAGAACCAATGGCCCATTCCTTCAGATCCCCTCCCAGATACGACAATAGAGCAACGTACGATTAAGGTAAACCTCGTAAACACGGCTCCCTCATTTTCTTTCCTCGAGCGCTTCTCCAAGTTCGATCGAGCCCTGCGAGTGTTAGCCTACATCTATCGCTTCTTCAAGCGTTGCAAACGATTGTCGCTCCCGTCAACTATGGAAATTGACAGCAACGAGATTTCTTATGCACAAGAAAAACTCATTCTCCTGACCCAGAGACAAGCATACTCGTCAGAGTACACTTGCTTGAGCACGAAAAACAGCTCACTTCCAGCAAAATCCTTAATTTGAACCCCTTTTTAGATGGTAAGGGAATTATTCGAGCATGTGGTCGTGTAAGAGCGGCCGAAGCACTCGGCTACGATGAGCGGCATCCAATCATACTGCCATACACATGTGCATATTCGCGTCTCTTGACCGCTTTCACCCATCTTATATCCTTGCATGGAGGCAACCAGCTCATGATGCGTTTAATACGATCACAGTACTGGATTCCAAAGCTGAAGGTGTTGGTCAAATCCACAATTCATTCCTGCAAAATCTGCGTCATCCGAAAAAAGAAATTGCAAACGCAGCTCATGGGCGACTTGCCTGTGGAGAGAGTCACATTCTCTCGACCGTTCACTCACACAGGAGTCGATTTTGCAGGCCCCTTCGATGTAAAAAATTACACAGGTCGAGCCTGTCTTATTACGAAAGGCTACGTGTGCGTCTTTGTGTGCTTCAGCACCAAAGCCATCCACCTAGAAGCTACATCTGACCTGACCACAGAAAGATTCCTAGCGGCATTTGCGAGATTTGTGGCACGACGAGGGTGCCCAAGTCAAATGCATTCCGACAACGGCAAAACCTTCGTCGGAGCGGCCAAAGTCCTCTCGCGCGATTTTGTAGAAGCGCTTAAGACTCAACTCCAGGCCACTTACAGTCTCCAGAAACTGTCCTGGCACTTCAACCCTCCTAGTGCACCGCATATGGGTGGCCTGTGGGAGGCAGGTGTAAAGAGTTTCAAAAATCTATTTTATAAATCTACATCGACCTCCAAATACACCTTCGAAGAGCTTTCCACGCTCCTATCCAAAGTTGAAGCATGCCTGAATTCAAGACCGATATCTCCATTGTCGGAAGATCCTACTGATCTCCTAGCTCTGACTCCCGTCATTTTCTAGTCGGGGGTCCTCTACTTTCCGCCACAGAGCCAGAGATCAAGGAAACGCCGCGTCCATCATCAACCGCTGGCAGCGCTTGAAGGCTTTGCAACAACAGTTCTGTCTCCGTTGGAAACATGAGTATCTTTTAGAGTTACACAAAAGAAACAAATGGCAAACTCCAACGCGAGACTTACAACGGGGCGATCTAGTCATTATTAAAGAAGATAATCTTCCAGTTAATGACTGGCGTCTAGGTCGAATCCAAACGACCTATCCTGGCGACGACCAAAGAGTCCGAGTGGTCGACGTCTTAACAGCCCGAGGTGTCTCCAAGAGACCTATCTCTAAGCTGATCCTGCTCCCGATAGAATCTAGTCTCCATTTTCCATCCAGTAAAATTTCCAGTAAAGACTAGAATCCTAGATCCATAGGTCTGCGGACCATCCGTATAAAGCCGCATCAGTAATGTCTACTATGTTTTTTTTTCACATTCTTCACGTAACAGCACGATGTCTCCACGCCAACAACATGGCCGATGCCGAGTATGCCGAGGAGTCCACGCGCTGCGCAAGTGCCAGCGGTTCATGCGGCTGTCTCCAGAGAAGAGACTCCGAGCAGTTCTCGTTAATAAATACTGCCCAAACTGCCTGGCTCACCAACATTCCGGGGAGTCATGTCGCCGCAAGGACAAGTGCCGCAAGTGCCAGGGCGACCATCACACCTTGCTTCATTTGCAAGAAGCGCGTCGCATGCCATCTCCAGAGCGATCCCAGACAAGGCGCAGCACCAAGGCCCAAGCGCGACGCTCCGCGCCGCCTTCATCCGCTGGTTCCATCTCCTTATCATCATTATGGAACACAAAAGGACAACCGTGCTCCCGAGAGCACTCATCCGACTCGGAAACGGCAAGGCGACCCGCGACACTCGGGCACTTTTAGACCCGTGCTGTCCGGTAAGTCTTATCGACGCATCCTTGGCAAAGGCCTCCGGGCTATCCGTCACCCGCGTCGGTAAAGACAACGCTTGCTCGGCTTCAATAAGCTCTAGGACCTCTAGCTTCCAGCGAGAGGTCATCCTGCAAGTGATGCCAAATCTCCGGTATCGAACTCCAACGAAGCCCATCAGCGAGGAACTGAACGAGCCCTTCACCAACATTCGATTGGCAGACGATCGCTGGTTCCAGCCGGAAATCTCCAATCTGGTTTTGGGCTCGGATATATATCCGGACTTAATCCTCCAAGGCGTCCTGCCGAGTCTTGGCGGCGCACCACTGGCCCAAACACGGTCTTTGGGTGGATATTGTCCGGCTCCTGTGCTCAATAGTCGGAACAGAGCCACGTCCCTCTCCCTTTTCTTTCTTTTGCAATACTGCAAGGCGGGGCGGCATGTTCACACAAGAAGTGTATCCGACAGTCGCCATCCAACCGCCATGTAACTCCGGAACCAGTACACGGAACATGTACTGAAATTTCACCACACGTATACTAATACACTGGTACTCTTGTAATGTACTCTGAAAAATGAAATAGATGAAAATAACCTTCAAGCTAACAAAACGTGTTTTTCTTCAAACCTAAAATAAATTTGTGCAGAGCAGAAACGCTCCCCCAACGACGATTCATTCTATAGAACTTCACTGGAAGCCCTGCGGACGCCCTACTACACA
>JAURSC010000093.1:0-169784 GCA_030788265.1 Drosophila americana | reverse complement strand
ATATCTTAAAAAGCAAAATGTTTTTTTTCAAACCAATAAACTTTCGACCGATCGTTCCGATGGCAGCTATATGATATAGTGGCCGATCTTAATATTAATTGCCTATATATGAGGAGTAAAGTAAAACTAATAACCAAGAGTTTGGTCAAGATATCTTGAAAAAAAAAAATGTTTTTTTATACAACAACTTAATTTTCGACCGATCGTTCCGATGGCAGCTATATTATATAGTGGTCCGATCTTAATATGATTTGCATATATATGAGGAGTAAAGTAAAACTAATAAATGACAAGTTTGGTCTAGATATCTTTAAAAACAAAATGTTTTTTTCATACAACTTAATTTTCGACCAATCGTTCCGATGGCAGCTATATGATATAGTGGTCCGATCTTAATAGGGTTTTTGCATATATGAGGAGTATAGTAAAACCAATAAATGCTGAGCTTGGTCAAGATATCTTAAAAAACAAAATGTTTTTTCATACAACTTATTTTCGACCGATCGTTTCTGTGGCAGCTCATATAGCCACTATATCATAATATAGTGGTCCGATGTTTATAGGATTTTAGATGCATATAGGAGTATAGCAAAACTAATAAATACCGAGTTTGGTCAAGAAATCTTGAAGAACAAAATGTTTTTTTCATACAACTTAATTTTCGACCGATCGTTCCGAGGCAGCTATATGATATAGTGGTCCGATCTTAATAGGGTTTTGCATATAGTGAGGAGTATAGTAAAACTAATAAATGTAGAGTTTCGTCAAGATATCTTTGATCAAATGTTTTTTTTATGCAACAACTTAATTTTCGACCGACGTTCCAATGGCAGCTATATGATAGTGGTCCGATCTTAATATGATTTGCCTATATATGAGGAGTAAAGTAAAACTAATAACCGCCGAGTTTAGTCAAGATATCTTGAAAACCAAATTTTTTTCATACAACAACTTAATTTTCGACCGATCGTTTCTATGGCAGCTATATGATATAGCGGTCCGATCTTAATAGGATTTTACATGAATATAAGGAGTATAGTAAAACGAATAAATGCCGAGTTTGGTCAAGATACCTTGAAGAACAAAATGTTTTTTCATAAACTTAATTTTTCGACCGATCGTTTCTGTGGCAGCTCATATAGCCACTATATCATAATATAGTGGTCCGATTTTAATAGGATTTTAGATGCATATAAGGAGTATAGCAAACTAATAAATGCCGATTTTGGTCAAGAATCTTGAAGAACAAAATGTTTTTTCATACAACTTAATTTTCGACCGATCGTTCCGTGGCAGCTATATGATGTAGTGGTCCGATCTTAATAGGGTTTTGCATATATATGAGGAGTATAGTAAACCAATAAATGCTGAGCTTGGTCAAGATATCTTAAAAAACAAAATGTTTTTTTCATACAACTTAATTTTCGACCGATCGTTTCTGTGGCAGCTCATATAGCCACTATAATCATAATATGGTCCGATTTTAATAGGATTTTAGATGCATATAAGGAGTATAGCAAAACTAATAAATGCCGAGTTTGGTCAAGAAATCTTGAAGAACAAAATGTTTTTTTCATACAACTTAATTTCGACCGATCGTTCCGATGGCAGCTATATGATATAGTGGTCCGATCTTAATAGGGTTTTGCATATATATGAGGAGTATAGTAAACTAATAAATGTAGAGTTTCGTCAGATATCTTGATCAAATGTTTTTTTATGCAACAACTTAATTTTCGACCAATCGTTCCAATGGCAGCTATATGATATAGTGGTCCATCTTAATATGAATTGCCTATATATGAGGAGTAAAAGTAAAACTAATTAATGACGAGTTTGGTCTAGATATCTTTAAAACAAAATGTTTTATTCATACAACTTAATTTCGATCGATTGTTCCGATGGCAGCTATATGATATAGTGGTCCGATCTTAATATTATTTGCCTATATATGAGGAGTAAAGTAAAACTAATAAATGCCGAGTTTGGTCTAGATACCTTTAATACAAAATGTTTTTTTCATACAAATTAATTTTCGACCGATCGTTCCGATGGCAGCTATATGATATAGTGGTCCATCTTAATATGAATTGCCTATATATGAGGAGTATATTAAAACTAACAAATGCCGAAATTGGTCAAGATATCTTGAAGAACAAAATGTTTTTTCATACAAATTAATTTTCGACCGATCGTTCCGATGGCAGCTATATGATATAGTGGTCCAATCTTAATATGAATTGCCTATATATGAGGAGTACAGTAAAACTAATAAATGCCGAGTTTTGGTCTAGATATCTTAAAAAGCAAAATGTTTTTTTCAAACAATAAACTTTCGACCGATCGTTCCGATGGCAGCTATATGATATAGTGGTCCGATCTTATATTAATTGCCTATATATAAGGAGTAAAGTAAAACTAATAACCATCGAGTTTTGGTCAAGATATCTTGAAAAACAAAAATGTTTTTTTCATACAACAACTTAATTTTCGACCGATCGTTTCTATGCCAGCTATATGATATAGTGGTCCGATCTTAATAAGATTTTGCATGCATATAGGGAGTATAGTAAAACTAACAAATGCCGAAATTGGTCAGATATCTTGAAGAACAAAATGTTTTTTCATACAACTTAATTTTCGACCGATCGTTCCAATGGCAGCTATATGATATAGTGGTCCGATCTTAATATTAATTGCCTATATATGAGGAGTAAGTAAAACTAAATAACCAACGAGTTTGTGTCAAGATCTTGAAAAACAAATGTTTTTTCATACAACAACTTATTTTTTCGACCGATCGTTCCGATGGCAGCTATATTATATAGTGGTCCGATCTAATATGAATTGCCTTATATGAGGAGTAAAGTAAAACTAATAAATGCCGATTTGGTCTAGACATCTTTAAATACAAAATGTTTTTTTCATACAAATTAATTTTCGACCGATCGTTCCGATGGCAGCATATGATATAGTGGTCCAATCTTAATGTGATTGCCTATATATGAGATAAAGTAAAACTAATATGCCGATTTTGGTCTAGATATCTTAAAAAGCAAAATGTTTTTTTTCAAACAAATAAACTTTCGACCGATCGTTCCGATGGCAGCTATATGATATAGTGGTCCGATCTTAATATTAATTGCCTATATGAGGAGTAAAGAAAACTAATAACCAAAGAGTTTGGTCAAGATCTTTGAAAAACAAATGTTTTTCATACACAACTTAATTTTCGACCGATCGTTCCGATGGCAGCTATATTATATAGTGGTCCGATCTTAATATGAATTGCATATATATAGAGTAAAGTAAAACTAATAAATGACAAGTTTGGTCTAGATACTTTAAAAACAAATGTTTTTTTCATACAACTTAATTTTCGACCAATCGTTCCGATGGCAGCTATATGATATAGTGGTCCGATCTTAATAGGGGTTTGCATATATATGAGGAGTATAGTAAAACCAATAAATGCTGAGCTTGGTCAAGATATCCTAAAAACAAAATGTTTTTTCATACACTTAATTTTCGACCGATCGTTTCTTTCTGTGCAGCTCATATAGCCACTATATCATAATATAGTGGTCCGATTTTAATAGGATTTTAGATGCATATAAGGAGTATAGCAAAACTAATAAATGCCGAGTTTGGGTCAAGAAATCTTGAAGAACAAAATGTTTTTTCATACAACTTAATTTTCGACCGATCGTTCCGATGGCAGCTATATGATATAGTGTCCGATCTTAATAGGGTTTTGCATATATGAGGAGTATAGTAAAACTAATAATGTAGAGTTTCGTCAAATATCTTTTGATCAAAATGTTTTTTTATGCAACAACTTATTTTCGACCGATCGTTCCAATGGCAGCTATATGATATAGTGGTCCAATCTTAATATGAATTGCCTATATATGAGGAGTAAAGTAAACTATTAATGACGAGTTTGGTCTAGATATCTTAAAAACAAATGTTTTATTCATACAACTTAATTTTCGATCGATTGTTCCGATGGCAGCTATATGATATAGTGGTCCGATCTTAATATTATTTGCCTATATATGAGGAGTAAAGTAAAACTAATAAATGCCGAGTTTGGTCTAGATATCTTTAAATACAAATGTTTTTTTTCATACAAATTAATTTCGACCGATCGTTCCGATGGCAGCTATATGATATAGTGGTCCAATCTTATATGAATTGCCTATATATGAGGATAATAGTAAAACTAACAAATGCCGAAATTGGTCAAGATATCTTGAAGAAAAAAATGTTTTTCCATACATATTAATTTTCGACCGATCGTTCCGATGGCAGCTATATGATATAGTGGTCCAATCTTAATATGAATTGCCTATATATGAGGAGTAAAGTAAACTAATAAATGCCGAGTTTGGTCTAGATATCTTAAAAAGCAAAATGTTTTTTTTTCAAACAAATAACTTTCGACCGATCGTTCCGATGGCAGCTATTATATAGTGGTCCGATCTTAATATTAATTGCCTATATAAAGGAGTAAAGTAAAACTAATAACCATCGAGTGGTCAAGATATCTTGAAAAACAAAATGTTTTTTCATACAACAACTTAATTTTCGACCGATCGTTTCTATGCCAGCTATATGATATAGTGGTCCGATCTTAATAAGATTTTGCATGCATATAGGAGTATAGTAAAACTAACAAATGCCGAAATTGGTCAAGATATCTTGAAGAACAAAATGTTTTTTCATACAACTTAATTTTCGACCGATCGTTCCAATGGCAGCTATATGATATAGTGGTCCGATCTTAATATTAATTGCCTATATATGAGGAGTAAAGTAAAACTAATAACCAACGAGTTTGGTCAAGATATCTTGAAAAACAAATGTTTTTTCATACAACAACTTAATTTTCGACCGATCGTTCCGATGGCAGCTATATTATATAGTGGTCCGATCTTAATATGAATTGCCTTTATATGAGGAGTAAAGTAAAACTAATAAATGCCGAGTTTGGTCTAGATATCTTTAAATACAAAATGTTTTTTTCATACAAATTAATTTTCGACCGATCGTTCCGATGGCAGCTACATGATATAGTGGTCCAATCTTAATGTGAATTGCCTATATATGAGGAGTAAAGTAAACTAATAAATGCCGAGTTTGGTCTAGATATCTTAAAAAGCAAAATGTTTTTTTCAACAAATAAACTTCGACCGATCGTCCGATGCGCAGCTATATGATATAGTGGTCCGATCTTAATATTAATTGCCTATATATGAGGAGTAAAGTAAAACTAATAACCAAAGAGTTTGGTCAAGATATCTTGAAAACAAAATGTTTTTTTCATACAACAACTTAATTTTCGACCGATCGTTCCGATGGCAGCTATATTATATAGTGGTCCGATCTTAATATGAATTGCATATATATGAGGAGTAAAGTAAACTAATAAATGACAAGTTTGGTCTAGATATCTTTAAAAACAAAATGTTTTTTTCATACAACTTAATTTTCGACCAATCGTTCCGATGGCAGCTATATGATATAGTGGTCCGATCTTAATATGATTTGCCTATATATGAGGAGTAAAGTAAAACTAATAACCGTCGAGTTTAGTCAAGATATCTTGAAAAACAAAATGTTTTTCATACAACAACTTAATTTTCGAGCGATCGTTTCTATGGCAGCTATATGATATAGTGGTCCGATCTTAATAGGATTTTACATGATATAAGGAGTATAGTAAAACGAATAAATGCCGAGTTTGGTCAAGATATCTTGAAGAACAAAATGTTTTTTCATAAACTTAATTTGCGACCGATCGTTCCGATGGCAGCTATATGATATAGTGGTCCGATCTTATAGGTTTGGCTATATATGAGGAGTATAGTAAAACCAATAATGCTGAGCTTGGTCAAGATATCTTAAAAACAAAAATGTTTCATACAACTTAATTTTCGACCGATCGTTTCTCTGTGGCAGCTCATATAGCCACTATATCATAATATAGTGGTCCGATTTTAATAGGATTTTAGATGCATATAAGGAGTATAGCAAAACTAAATTGCCGAGTTTGGTAAAGAAATCTTGAAGAACAAAATGTTTTTTCATACAACTTAATTTTCGACCGATCGTGCCGATGGCAGCTATATGATATAGTGGTCCGATCTTAATAGGGTTTTGCATATATATGAGGAGTATAGTAAAACTAATAAATGTAGAGTTCGTCAAGATATCTTTTGATCAAAATGGTTTTTATGCAACAACTTAATTTTCGACGATCGTTCCTATGACAGCTAATGATATAGTGGTCCGATCTTAATAGGATTCTGCATATATATGAGTAGTAAGTAAAACTAATAAATGCCGAGTTTGGTCAAGAAATCTTGAAGAACAAAATGTTTTTTTCATACAACTTAATTTTGACCGATCGTATGGCAGCTATATAATATAGTGGTCCGACCTTAATAGAGTTTTGCATATATATGAGGAGTATAGTAAACAACTACAAATGTAGAATTTGGTCAAGATATCTTTAGATCAAAATGATTTTTTATGCAACAACTTAACTTTCGACGATCGTTCCTATGTCAGCTATATGATATAGTGGTCCGATCTTAATATGAATTGCCTATATATGAGGAGTAAAGTAAAACTAATAACCGCCGAGTTTAGTCAAGATATCTTGAAAACAAAATGTTTTTCATACAACAACTTAATTTTCGACCGATCGTTTCTATGGCACCTATGATAAGTGGTCCGGTCTTAATAGGATTTTACATGAATATAAGGAGTATAGTAAAACGAATAAATGCCGAGTTGGTCAAGAAATCTTGAAGAACAAAAGTTTTTTTCATACAACTTAATTTTTGACCGATGGTATGGCAGCTATATAATATAGTGGTCCGATCTTAATAGAGTTTTGCATATATATGAGGAGTATAGTAAAACTAACAAATGTAGAATTGGTCAAGATATCTTTTAGATCAAAATGTTTTTTTATGCAACAACTTAACTTTCGACCGATCGTTCCTATGACAGCTATATGATATAGTGGTCCGATCTTAATATGAATTGCCTATATATGAGGAGTAAAGTAAAACTAATAACCCCGAGTTTAGTCAAGATATCTTGAAAAACAAATGTTTTTCATACAACACCTTAATTTCGACCGATCGTTTCTATGCACCTATATGATAGAGTGGTCCGGTCTTAATAGGATTTTACATGAATATAAGGAGTATAGTAAAACGAATAAATGCCGAGTTTGGTCAAGATATCTTGAAGAACAAAATGTTTTTTCATAAACTTAATTTCGACCGATCGTTTCGATGGCAGCTATATGATATAGTGGTCCGATCTAATAGGGTTTTGCATATATATGAGGAGTATAGTAAAACCAATAAATGCCGAGTGAGTCAAGATATCTTGAAGAACAAATGTTTTTTCATAACTTAATTTTCGACCGATCGTTCCGATGGCAGCTAAATGATATAGTGGTCCGCTCTTATCTGATTTGCCTATATATGAGGAGTAAAGTAAAGCTAATAACCGCCGAGTTAGTAGTCAAGATCTCTGAGAAACAAAATGTTTTTTCATACAACAACTTAATTTCGACCGATCGTTTCTATGCCAGCTATATGATATAATGGTCCGATCTTAATAGGATTTTGCATGCATATAGGAGTATAGTAAAACTAACAAATGCCGAAATTGGTCAAGATATCTTGAAGAACAAAATGTTTTTTCATACAACTTAATTTCGACCGATCGTTCCAATGGCAGCTATATGATATAGTGGTCCAATCTTAATATGAATTGCCTATATATGGGAGTAAAGTAAAACTAATAAATGACGAGTTGGTTTAGATATCTTTAAAAACAAAATGTTTTATTCATACAACTTAATTTTCGACCGATTGTTCCGATGGCAGCTATATGATATAGTGGTCCGATCTTAATATTAAATGCCTATATATGAGAGTAAAGTAAAACTAATAAATGCCGAGTTTG
This sequence comes from Drosophila americana, assembly GCA_030788265.1. Classification (NCBI taxonomy): domain Eukaryota; kingdom Metazoa; phylum Arthropoda; class Insecta; order Diptera; family Drosophilidae; genus Drosophila; species Drosophila americana. The sequence continues at coordinate 161,789 of JAURSC010000093.1, read as the reverse complement.
GTCTAGATATCTTAAATACAAAATTTTTTTTTTCATACAAATTAAGATATCTTGAAAAACAAAATGTTTTTTTCATACAACAACTTACAACCAGAAATTATCGCCCCTTTACTATCTACGTGCACACAGACTACGCTATGCACAATCCTTTTCGCGTGCTATGTAAAAATTATAATAGTTTGCATCACGTTTTCTCTACCGAACTGTCTCTACCCCTATAAATCGTTGCTTTCAGGATACCTTCGGGAAGTCGCTGACCATTCCCAGCTATGAGCAGGGCATAGCTTGCCGGACAGGCTGAAAATTTTCCCCCCCCGGGTCGGTGATTTCCCATTACTTTTCTCTCTGTCCTATCTACTTAACACTCTTTATCTAACTTACATTGCTTTACTTTATTAACAATCTTCTTACTTTCATTTTTCCTATTTATTGTATTTTCTTTATTAATATAGCAAATTAAGATTATTTTAATGTTACTTGAAAACACTTTTTTCCTACTTACAACCTTCTGCTTAGATGTAGGCTCTAATAGCGTCACTGACAAAATTAGCTGTGAAAGGGGCACAGCTGCCGGACTGGCAAATAAACACCTCCATCGGTCGGTGATGCTATTTAGAAAATTGTATCCTTTAACTAGGCTTTTAGCATAAAATTCTATTGTATAATCTATTGAATAATGAGGAAGACACTCGTTTTGTCGACCATTAATAAATAATAAATAAACTTAATTTTCGACCGATCGTTTCTATGCCAGCTATATGATATAGTGGTCCGAACTTAATAGGATTTTGCATGCATATAGGGAGTATAGTAAAACTAACAAATGCCGAAATCGGTCAAGATATCTTGAAGAACAAAATGTTTTTTCATACAACTTAATTTTGACCGATCGTTCCAATGGCAGCTATATGATATAGTGTCCAATCTTAATATGATTGCCTATATATGAGGAGTTAAGTAAACAAATAAATGACGATTTTGGTCTAGATATCTTTAAAAACAAAATGTTTTATTCATACACTTAATTTTCAACCCATTGTTCCGATGGCAGCTATATGATGTGGTCCGATCTTAATATGAATTGCCTATATATGAGGAGTGAAGTAAAACTAATAAATGCCGAGTTTGGTCTAGATATCTTAAAAAGCAAATGTTTTTTTCATACAAATTAATTTTCGACCGATCGTTCCGATGGCAGCTCGTTCGATCCGATCTTAATCTGATTTGCCTATATATGAGGAGTAAAGTAAAACTAATAACCGCCGAGTTTAGTCAGTCAGATATCTTGAAAAACAAAATGGTTTTCATACAACAACTTAATTTTCGACCGATCGCTTCTATGCCACTATATGATATAGTGGTCCGATCTTAATAGATTTTTGCATGCATATAGGGAGTATAGTAAAACTAACAAATGCCGATTGGTCAAGATATCTTGAAGAACAAAGTTTTTTCATACAACTTAATTTTCGACCGATCGTTCCAATGGCAGCTATATATATAGGGTCCAATCTTAAGATGAATTGCCTATATATGAGGAGTAAAGTAAAACTAATAAATGACGATTTTGTTCTTGATATCTTTAAAAACAAATGTTTTTTCAAACAACTTAATTTTCAACCGATGAGGAGTAAAGTAAAACTAATAAATACCGAGTTTGGTCTAGATATGTTGAAAAACAAATGTTTTTTTCATACAACTTAATTTTCGACCGATCGTTCCGATGGCAGCTATATGATATAGTGTCCGATCTTAATAGGATTTTAAGGAGTATAGTAAAACTAATAAATGAAGAATAAACAATGTTTTTCCATAAACTTAATTTTCGACGATCGTTCCTATGACAGCTATATGATATGTGGGTCCGATCTTAATAGGATTTTGCATGCATATGAGGAGTATAGTAAACTAATTAATGACGAGTTTGGTCAAGATATCTTGAAAATTAAAATGTTTTGTTATACAACACCTTAATTTTCGACCCGATTGTTCCTATGGCAGCTATAATGCTATAGTGGTCCGATTTTATATGAATTGCCTATATATGAGGAGTAAAGTAAAACTAAAAATGCCGAGTTTGGTCTAGATATCTTTAAAACAAATGTTTTTTTCATACAACTTAATTTTCGACCGATTATTCCGATGGCAGCTATATGATATATGTGGTCCGATCTTAATAATATGAATGCCTATATGAGGAGTAAAGTAATACTAAAAAATGACGAGTTTGGTCTAGATATCTTTAAAAACAAAATGTTTTTTTCATACAAATTAATTTTTCGACCGATCGTTCCGATGGCAGCTATATGATATAGTGGTCCAATCTTAATATGAATTGCATATATATGAGTAAAGTAAAACTAATAAATGACGATTTGGTCTAGATATCTTTAAAAACAAATGTTTTTTTCATACACTTAATTTTCGACCAATCGTTCCGATGGCAGCTATATGATATAGTGGTCCGATCTTAATATGATTTGCCTATATATGAGGAGTAAGTAAAACTAATAACCGCCGAGTTTAGTCAAGATATCTTGAAAAACAAAATGTTTTTTCATACAACAACTTAATTTTCGACCGATCGTTTCTATGGCAGCTATATGATATATGGTCTGATCTTAATATGATTTTACATGATATAAGGAGTATAGTAAAACTAATAAATGACGAGTTTGGTCAAGATATCTTGAAAATTAAAATTTTTTGTTATACAACAACTTAATTTTCGACCGATTGTTTCCTATGGCAGCTATATAATAGTGGTCCGATCTTAATAGGATTTTGCATGCATATGAGGAGTATAGTAAAACTAATAAATGACGAGTTTGGTCAAGATATCTTGAAAATTAAAATGTTTTGTTATAAAAACACTTAATTTTCGACCGATTGTTCCTATGGCAGCTATATGATATAGTGGTCCGATCTTAATAGGATTTTGCATGCATATGAGGAGTATATAAAACTAATAAATGACGAGTTTGGTCAAGATATCTTGAAAATTAAAATGTTTTGTTATACAACAACTTATTTTCGACCGATCGTTCCTATGGCAGCTATATGATATAGTGGTCCGATCCCCTGTTTTTGACATATGTGTGCGTGCAACAGAAAGAAGGAGTTCTGCAAAGTTTCATTAAGATAGATTTAAAAACTGAGGAACTAGTTCATAAAAACAGACAGACGGTCAGTCGGACAGACGGACATGGCTATATCGACTCGGCTGTTGATGCTGATCAAGAATATATATACTTTATGGGGTCGGAGATGTCTCCTCTGCGTTACACATTTCACGACAAAATATTAACTATTTTTATTTACCACAAGCGGCATCTATTTTCCCCCATCGGGATAATATTCTATCATCTAAATATTTACTTTCTGGCTTATGTGCTGTTTCATTATTTTGTAGTATGTGCATATATTGAGAGTACACTGTACCAATAAAGTAACATCGTTTAAGCATAAATAAATCAGCAACACATTGTGGCAGTACACAAACAAAACCTTTTTCGAGTGAACGTGTAATATATTGCCCACTTATGAGCTACGCTCAGCAGACCCACGCTAACCTTTCGTAGCACATATACACATACATGCAAATATGTACATAAGACTCTCTCTCTCCCGATTATGCTGATAAGACAAAATATGTATGAAGCCGCTCCGCTGCTGGCGTAACTGGCAGCGCAGCTATGAGGTCTTAGCCATAATAATATATGAATAAAGACATTTAAAAAGCTAAAGTCAAACGGCACAGACTTGCCCGTGTGTTGAACTATTTGCAATCGATAATATTAACTATTACATGGCGACCGTGACTCGGTCTGAGTCTGCAACAGTTGCTGCGCTGGACAACAACAAAAAGAAGAAATTTTAATATTAACGAGAAAGAAGGGCTATCTTCGGCACGCCGAGAAGACTAATACCCTTGCAGACCCAACCTTTTAATAATGCTCATAGTGCTTTGCCCGTATCTAAGAAGTACCGGAATATAGTAAATGCCAAGTTTGGTCAGATACCTTGATAACCAAAAAGGTTTTTAATCAAAAACCTGGTTTTCGACGGATCGCTCTTATGGCAGCTATATGATATAGTAGTCCGATGTTGATGGGATTTTGAATATATATAAGAAGCATAGTTAAACTAATGAATGCTGCTCTTGGTCAATATATCGTGAAAAACAAAAAATTTGTCCATACAACAACAATATTTTCGACCGGTCTATGGCAGCTATATGATATGGTGATCCGATCCAGCTGTTTTTCACATATGAGCTGCGTGCAACATAAAAAGGGACTTCTGCAAAATTTCATTAAGATAGCTTTAAACTGAGAGACTAGATCGCATAAAAAAAGACAGACGGACATGGCTATATCGACTCGGCTGTTGATGCTGCTCAAGAATTTATATACTTTATGGGGTCGGAGATGTCTCCTTCTATGCGTTACACATTTCACGAAAAAATTAAAATAGCCTCTGGAAGGGTATAAAAAGGGGTTTTATCAAAAACATAGTTTTCGACCGATTGTTCCTATGGCAGCTATATGATATAGTGGTCCGATCTTAATAGGATTTTGCATGCGTATGAGGAGTATAGTAAAACAAATAAATGCTGAGTTTGGTCAAGATATCTTGAAAATTAAAATGTTTTGTTATACAACTTAATTTTCGACCGATCGTTCCTATGGCAGCTATATGATATAGTGGTCCGATCCACCTGGTTTTGACATATGTGGTGCGTGCAACAGAAAGAGGTAGTTCTGCAAAGTTTCATTAAGATAGATTTAAAACTGAGGAACTAGTTCGCATAAAACAGACAGACGGTCAGTCGGCAGACGGACATGGCTATACGACTCGGATGTTGATGCTGATCAAGAATATATATACTTTATGGGGTCGGAGATGTCTCCTCTGCGTTACACATTTCACGACAAAATTATAATACCCTCTGCAAGGGTGTAAAATTAACGCATTAAGTAGAGTGGTATGTGTAGAAGGAGAGGCGGCGTAGTAAAACGCCTGAGATTCCGAAAGGCAAAACTGCTCAACTTCTAAATAGCAACGATACCTTACCGTGCAGCGCAACTGTGAAATACACGCAGACAAAAAATCGACAAATCATACAAGTGTTTAGCACAAAATATGCAACACACTAGTTTGATGTTTTAACCAAGCACGATCACTGATACACGACAATAAGGAAAATTAAATACCCAACTTTGGTCGTATGTATCAAGATTTTTAAAAAGGTTGAAAACAAACCTAGAAAGCATTCAACAAAATATGCACTAGACATAACAATACCTTCGATTTTAAATACCCTAGTTTTAGTAGAAGAAGATACAAACACAGACATAGAAACATTGATCGATTCTGAAATCGCAAGCGGCTCAGACCAATATATAAAATAAGAAGATCTACACGATCTTACGATACCAGCGGTAATCACATTACCCGAGCTTTCTGATTCCGAACAGAGTTTATAATTGAAGAGAAACTAGCCTCTTCCCTCATACCCGAGTTTAGTGAAAGTCTGAGAATTTATAAAGTTTCATTGATGCTCTTAAGTGGATTCACTCAAAGGAACACATGAACTACAGCAGTAAGCCTAATAAAACTAGACTCAAGGGCCATTTCCAAAACCTAATCAATACAGAACAAAAAATTATGGCTATAATAGACAAACTTAAAAGCGGCATAAAATGCGAATCAGCAAAAGCATTATCCGCTAAATTGTTTAACCTGCAGCAAAAGCAAAAGCCAGCAAGTCAGTATATTCAAGAAGTTGAACAATTGACAAATGCTTTGCAAGAATATGCCGAAGAATTAAGCCTACAAGTGGCTGTAAAATTTATTATAACAAACAGCACAATTGACGAAGTCAGGTCTGTAATTAAATCACGAAATTTCAATAACATGAGTGATGTTACAACTGTCTTTTCAATAGCTGCACAAACTCGATAGTACATTTAAATAGATCCATCCGAGGAAATAACCGCGGAAACAACGCGGAAATTACCAAATAATGGCAATATATATAATAATAATAAATAATAATGGCAACAATAATAATAACAATAATGTGAGAGTAGCCAAAAATACTTCGGGAAACTCCCAACAGCTCTTAGGTACACAGCAATAGATAGTAAAAAGTTTCATTCGATTATCTTAGTGTAAATATATTCTTAACATTCACAAATGTAGCTACAGGCAAGAAACTAATATTATTGATAGACACTAGTGCAGAAATAGCTTTGATTAAAGAAATTCCGACACTTTCAATGATATAAACACTAACAATAAAGTTAATATTCAGTGAATCTCTCAAGCATCAATCCAAAGGACTAACATCTTTAGAAATACAATCAACTAAATATATAATTCCACACAACTCTCATATTGTCGATTCAACTTTTTCTGTACCGTGTGATGGAATTTTAGGCATAGATTTTATTAAAAAATATAATTGTTAATTAGATTTTACACCTTCAAAGATCTGCTCATAATAAGGCCAGATCTAAATTATCCCATCTATGTAATAATACAATAGTGTTACCGGCCAGATCCGAAGTTGTCCGGAAAATCGAGCTAACTTCAAATGAAGATAGATCCTAATTCCGACCAGGAAATTCAACCTGATATATATGCAGCAAACACAGTCGTAACGACTGCAAATGCATTTGTCCGTTTACTAAATACAACTAGTACCGATCAAATGGCTAATATAATAAGTTGAATTATGAACCATTAGCAAATTAAGGATATATCCGAAATAAATAATGAAATTAGAACGAACAATGTTATGTCAAAGTTAACTAAAAATTTTCCAAAACTATTTAATAAATTAAAAAAAAAAACCAAACCAAACCTCTCTTTGTAGCTGTTAACCAATAACAGCATAAGTATATACATGTATCCATAGGCTAAGCGCAATATTTTACTTTGAATAAAATCATTCTAAAAACCCAAGTCAAACAGCACTAACGTGATTATGTAAAATCATTATTAAATCCAAGCATTACAGTATGTTATGTATATGTAGAGAATACACAACCGATCGTTCCTATGGCAGCGATATGATATCGTGGTCCGATCTTAATATGATTTTGCCTATATATGGGGAGTACAGTAAAACTAAAAAATGCCGAGTTTGGTCAAGATATCTTGAAGAACAAATGTTTTTCATACAACAACTTACAACAACTCAACAACTTGCACATAACAAATATGTTATGCTTTTGAGGCATGTCAAAAAGATTGTTTCAAGAATTGAGATTAGCGACCTTTATACCAATGGAACATTAGACTTATGTCAGTTTTTCCCAAGGCTTGAAAAAGAAGCCGGTATATTAGGAATCAGCCACTCAAAGTAGTACCGAGCGAGAAGATCTTTGAATTAATTTTAATTGATACTTTTAAACAAATGGGCAATATATATCTGAAAAACCTCAGAGTAGCGCTATTCAAGCCGGTGACCCAAATAGAAATCGAAAAGAAAAAGAAGCTATACAGTCTACATAAGATGACGATCCAATTCAATGAGGTCATACAGGCATGATTAAAACGCTAGCGAAAGTCAAAAGACATTACTATTGAAAAAATGGCGTGTCAAATAAAAGACTCTGACAATTACAGAAACACCTTTAAGTGCGTTCGACAGAGTGATAGTGGATACTATTGGTCCGCTACCAAAATCTGAAAAAAGTAACGAAAATGCAATCACATTGATATGCGATTTAAAAAATATCTTGTACCTATTCCAGTCCCGAATAAATCGGCATATACCGTTGCAAAAGCAATATTTGAATCTTTTATACTGAAGATCGGTTAAATGCAGACGTTCATTTCCCACATGGGAACTGAGTATAAAAATTTTGTTTTTACTGACCTTTGCAAATACTTAACGAGAAAGAAGGGCACGCCGAAGATCAAATACCCTTGCAGACCTAACCTTTTCATAATGCTCATAGCCCTTATCTAAAAAGTACCGAAAAAAAAGTAAATGCCGAGGTTGGTCAAGATATCTTGATAACCAAAAAAGGTTTTTAATCAAAAACCTGGAATACGACCGATCGCTCTTATGGCAGCTATATAATAGAATGATCCGATCTTAATAGGATTTTGCATATATATGAGGAGCATAGTTAAACTAATAAATGCCGAGTTTGGTCAATATATCGTGAAAAACAAAAAATTTTTCCATACAACAACTTAATTTTCGACCGATCGTTCCTATGGCAGCTATATGATATAGTGGCCCGATCTCAATAGGATTTTACCATATATGAGGAGTAAGTAAAACTAATAAATGCCGAGTTTGGTCAAGATATCTTGAAAACAAATGCTTTTTCAAACAACTTAATTTTCGACGGATCGTTCTTATGCAGCTATATGATATAGTGGTCCGATCATAATAGGATTTTGCATATATATGAGGAGCATAGTTAAACTAATAAATGCCGAGTGTGGTCATATATCGTGAAAAACAACAAATTTTTCCATACAACAACTTATTTTCGAACGATCGTTCCTATTGCAGCTATATGATTTGGTGGTCCGATTTTAATATGATATATAATAAGTTTAGTAAATCTAATAAATCCCGAGTTTGGTCAAGAATTTTGAGAAACAAAATGTTTTTCATACAAAAATTCATTTTCGACCGATCGTTCTATGGCAGCTATATGATATAATGGTCCGATCTTAATAGGATTTTGCATCATAACAGATGCCAGTTACTAGCCTGCGGAGCAGTTTTAACTCAAACGTATAGAGATAAACAATTGCCCGTAGCATATGCTTCTCGTTCATTAACAAAGGGAGAAAGCAATAAGAGTACAACCGAACAAGAGTTAGCAGCAACCTACTGGACAATAAAGCACTTTTAACCATATATATATGGTCAACAGTTCAGAATTAAAACAGACCATTAAAATATCTGTTTTCAATGGTAATAAAGTTCAAAATCAACGAGAATGGTACTAGATTTAGAAGGGTATTAATATACTGTAGAATATCTAAAGGGAAAAGATAACTTTGTTGCATATGTGTTTTCTAGAATAACCATCAAAGATTTAAGCATACAAAAGCAAATGTCTTAAAAAGTCGCTACAAGAAACAAAGTAGGCAAGAAAAAAGAAATTTTACAAGGCTAAACCTTCAGCCCAACGTATATGACGTCATTAAAAATTACGATGTACGAAAATAGTGACCTTGCACATAACAAATATGTTATGCCTTTTGAGGCATGGCAAAAAGATTGTTTCAAGAATTCAGATTAGCGACCATTATACCAATGGAACATTAGACTTATGTCAGTTTTTCCGAAGGCTTGAAAAAGAAGCCGGTATATTAGGAATCAGCCAACTCAAAGTAGTACCGAGTGAGAAGATCTTTGAATTATTTCAATGGATTCTTTTAAACAAATGGGCAATATATATCTGAAAAACCTCAGAGTAGCGCTACTCAAGCCGGTGACCCAAATAGAAATCGAAAAGAAAAGAAGCTATACTGTCTACATACGATGACGATCCAATTCAATGAGGTCATACAGGTATGATTAAAACGCTTGCGAAAGTCAAAAGACATTACTATTGGAAAATATGTATATATATAGGAGCATAGTTAAACTAATAAATGCCGAGTTTGGTCAATATATCGTGAAAAACAACAATTTTTCCATACAACAACTTAATTTTCGACCTATTGTTCCTATTGCAGCTATATGATTTGGTGGTCCGACCTTAATATGATTTTTCTTATATATAAGAAGTATAGTAAAAGTAATAAATTCCGAGTTTGGTCAAGAATTTTGAAAAACAAAATGTTTTTTATACAACAAATTAATTTTCGACCGATCGTTCCAGTGGCAGCTATATGATATAGTGGTCCGATCTTAATAGGATTTTGCCAAGAATTTTGCATCATAACAGATGCCAGTTAACTAGCCTGCGGAGCAGTTTTAACTCAACGTATAGAGATAAACAATTGCCCGTAGCATATTCTTCTCGTTCATTAACAAAGGAGAAAGCAATAAAAGTACAACCGAACAAGAGTTAGCAGCAACCTACTGGGCAATAAAGCACTTTCGACCATATATATGGTCAACATTTCAGAATTAAAACAGACTATAGGCCATTAATATATCTGTTTTCAATGGTAAATAAAGTTCAAAATAAACGAGAACGGTACTTAATTTAGAAGAGTATGAGTTTACTGTAGAATATCTAAAGGGAAAAGATAACTTTGTTGCATATGCATTATCTAGAATAACCATCAAAGATTTAAACAATACAAAAACAAATGTCTTGAAAGTCACTACAAGAAAACAAAGTAGGCAAGAAAAAAGAAATTTTACAAGGCTAAACCTTCAGCCAAACATATATGACGTAATTAAAATTATGATGTACGAAAATAGTGACCGGTATATTAGGAATCAGTCAACTCATAGTATCGAGCGAGAAGATCTTTGAATTAATTTCAATGGATACTTTTAAACAAATGGGCAATATATCTGAAAAACCTCAGAGTAGCGCTACCCAGCCGGTGACCCAAATAGAAATCGAAAAGAAAAAGAAGCTATACAGTCTACATACGATGACGATCCAATTCAATGAGGTCATACAGGCATGATTAAAACGCTAGCGAAAGTCAAAAGACATTACTATTGAAAAATATGGCGTGTCAAATAAAAGACTCTGACAATTACAGAAACACCTTTAAGTGCGTTCGACAGAGTGATAGTGGATACTATTGGTCCGCTACCAAATCTGAAAAAAGTAACGAAAATGCAATCACATTGATATGCGATTTAAAAAATATCTTGTACCTATTCCAGTCCCGAATAAATCGGCATATACCGTTGCAAAAGCAATATTTGAATCTTTTATACTGAAGATCGGTTAAATGCAGACGTTCATTTCCCACATGGAACTGAGTATAAAATTTTGTTTTTACTGACCTTTGCAAATACTTAACGAGAAAGAAGGGCTATCTTCGGCACGCCGAGATCAAATACCCTTGCAGACCTAACCTTTTCATAATGCTCATAGCCCTTAGCTAAAAAGTACCGAAAAAAAGTAAATGCCGAGGTTGGTCAAGATATCTTGATAACCAAAAAGGTATTTAATCACAAACCTGGTTTTCGACCGATCGCTCTTATGGCAGCTATATGATATAGTGGTCCGATCTTAATAGGATTTTGCATATATATGAGGAGCATAGTTTAACTAATAAATGCCGAGTTTGGTCGATATATCGTGAAAAACAAAAATTTTTCCATACAACAACTTAATTTTCGACCGATCGTTCCTATGGCAGCTATATGATATAGTGGTCCGATTTCAATAGGATTTTACCAATATATGAGTAAGTAAAACTAATAAATGCCGAGTTTGGTCAAGATATCTTGAAAAACAAAATGCTTTTTCAAACAACTTAATTGTCGACGGATCGTTCTTATGCAGCTATATGATATAGTGGTCCGATCTTAATAGGATTTTGCATATATATGAGGAGCATAGTTAAACTAATAAATGCCGAGTTTGGTCAATATATCGTGAAAAACAACAAATTTTTCCATACAACAACTTAATTTTCGACCGATCATTCCTGTGGCAGCTATATGATATAGTGGTCCGATCTAATAGGATTTTGCCAAGAATTTTGCATCATAACAGATGCCAGTAAACTAGCCTGCGGAGCAGTTTTAACTCAAACGTATAGAGATAACAATTGCCCGTAGCATATTCTTCTCGTTCATTAACAAAGGGAGAAGCAATAAAAGTACAACCGAACAAGAGTTAGCACCAACCTACTGGACAATAAAGCACTTTCGACCATATATATATGGTCAACATTTCAGGAATAAAAAGACTATAGACCATTAAAATATCTGTTTTCAATGGTAAATAAAGTTCAAAATAAACGAGAGTGGTACTAGATTTAGAAGAGTATTAATATACTGTAGAATATCTAAAGAGAAAAGATAACTTTGTTGCATATGCGTTTTCTAGAATAGCCATCAAGGATTTAAGCAATACAAAAACATATGTCAAGAAAACAAAGTAGGCAAGAAAAAAGAAATTTTACAAGACCTTCAGCCTAACGTATATGACGTCATCAAAAATTACTATGTACGAAAACTAGTGACCTTGCACATAACAAATATGTTATGCCTGTTGAGGCATTACTCACGCTGATAAAAGTTGCTTAAAGTAAAAAGTAACAGAAAATTAGTAAAAAAAAAAGTAACTTACAAAAAAAAAAAAAAAAAAAAAAAAACTTTTGAGGCATGGCAAAAAGATTGTTGCAGGAATTGAGATTAGCGACCTTTATACCAATGGAACATTAGACTTATGTCAGTTTTTCCAAAGGCTTGAAAAGAAACCGGTATATTAGGAATCAGCCAACTCAAAGTAGTACCGAGTGAGAAGATCTTTGAATTAATTTCAATTGATACTTTTAAACAAATGGGCAATATATATCTGAAAATCCTCAGAGTAGCGCTACTCAAGCCGGTGACCCAAATAGAAATCGAAAAGAAAATGAAGCTATACTGTCTACATACGATGACGATCCAATTCAATGAGGTCATACAGGTATGATTAAAACGCTTGCGAAAGTCAAAAGACATTAATATTGGAAAAATATGTATATATAAGGAGCATAGTTAAACTAATAAATGCCGAGTTTGGTCAATATATAGTGACTTAATTTTCGACCTATCGTTCCTATTGCAGCTATATGATTTGGTTCCATACAACAACTTAATTTTCGACCTATCGTTCCTATTGCAGCTATATGATTTGGTGGTCCGACCTTATGATTTTTCTTATATATAAGAAGTATAGTAAATCTAATAAATCCCGAGTTTGGTCAAGAATTTTGAGAAACAAAATTTTTTTATATGATATAGTGATCCGATCTTTAATAGGATTTTGCCAAGAATTTTGCATTATAACAGATGCCAGTAAACTAGCCTGCGGAGCAGTTTTAACTCAAACGTATAGAGATAAACAATTGTCCGTAGCATATGCTTCTCGTTCATTAACAAAGGGAGAAAGCAATAAAAGTACAACCGAACAAGAGTTAGCAGCAACCTACTGGTCAATAAAGCACTTTCGACCATATATATATGGTCAACAGTTCAGAATTAAAACAGACTATAGACCATTAAAATATCTGTTTTCAATGGTAAATAAAGTTCAAAATCAACGAAAATGGTACTAGATTTAGAAGAGTATGAGTTTACTGTAGAATATCTAAAGGGAAAAGATAACTTTTTTGCATATGCGTTATCTAGAATAACCATCAAAGATTTAAACACATACAAAAACAAATGTCTTGAAAGTCAATACAAGAAAACAAAGTAGGCAAGAAAAAAGAAATTTTACAAGGCTAAACCTTCAGCCAAACGTATATGACGTAATTAAAATTATGATGTACGAAAAATAGTGACCTTGCACATAACAAATATGTTATGCCTTTTGAGGCATGGCAAAAAGATTGTTTCAAGAATTGAGATTAGCGACCTTTATACCATGGAACATTAGACTTATGTCAGTTTTTCCGAAGGCTTGAAAAAGAAGCCGGTATATTAGGAATCAGTCAACTCATAGTATCGAGCGAGAAGATCTTTGAATTGATTTCAATGGATACTTTTAAACAAATGGACAATATATATCTGAAAAACCTCAGAGTAGCGTTACTCAAGCCGGTGACCCAAATAGAAATCGAAAAGAAAAATAAGCTATACTGTCTACATACGATGACGATCCAATTCAATGAGGTCATACAGGCATGATTAACACGCTAGCGAAAGTCAAAAGACATTACTATTGGAAAAATATGGCGCGTCAAATAAAAGACTCTGACATTTACAGAAACACCTTTATGTGCGTTCGACAAAGTGATAGTGGATACTATTGGTCCGCTACCAAAATCTGAAAATAGTAACGAATGTGCAATCACATTGATATGCGATTTAACTAAATATCTTGTAGCTAGCCCAGTCCCAAATAAATCTGAATATACCGTTGCAAAAGCAATATTTGAATCTTATATACTGAAGATCGGTTAAATGCAGAAGTTCATTTCCCACATGGGAACTGAATATAAAAATTCTGCTTTTACTGACCTTTGCAAATACTTAACGAGAAAGAAGGGCTATCTTCGGCACGCCGAAGATCAAATACCCTTGCAGACCCAACCTTTTCATAATGCTCATAGCCCTTATCTAAAAAGTACCGAAAAAAGGAAATGCCGAGGTTGGTCAAGATATCTTGATAACCAAAAAAGGTATTTAATCACAAACCCGGTTTTCGAGCGATCGCTCTTATGGCAGCTATATGATATAGTGGTCCGATGTTGATAAGATTTTGTATACATATATGGAGCATAGTTAAACTAATAAATGCCGAGTTTGGTCAATAAATCGTGAAAAAAAAATTTTTCCATACAACAACTTAATTTTCGACGGATCGTTCCTATGGCAGCTATATGATATAGTGGTCCGATTTTAATAGGATTTTGCCTATATATGAGGAGTAAGTAAAATTAATAAATGCCGAGTTTGGTCAAGATTTTTGAAAAACAAAATGCTTTTTCAAACAACTTAATATTCGACGGATCGTTCCAATGCAGCTATATGATATAGTAGTCCGATCTCAATAGGATTTTGCATATATATGAGGAGCATAGTTAAACTAATAAATGCCGAGTTAGGTCAATATATCGTGAAAAACAACAAATTTTTCCATACAACAACTTAATTTTCGAACCGATCGTTCCTATTGCAGCTATATGATTTGGTGGTCCTATCTTAATATGATTTTGCTTATATATAAGAAGTATAGTAAAAGTAATAAATCCCGAGTTTGGTCAAGAATTTTGAAAAACAAAATGTTTTTCATACAACAATTAATTTTCGACCGTTCGTTCCTGTGGCAGCTATGATATAGTGGTCCGATCTTAATAGGATTTTGCCAAGAATTTTGCATCATAACAGATGCCAGTAAACTAGCCTGCGGAGCAGTTTTAACTCAAACGTATAGAGATAAACATTTCCCATAGCATATTCTTCTCGTTCATTAACAAAGGGAGAAAGTAATAAAAGTACAACCGAACAAGAGTTAGCAGCAACCTACTGGGCAATAAAGCACTTTCGACCATATATATATGGTCAACATTTCAGAATTAAAACAGACTATAGGCCATTAATATATCTGTTTTCAATGGTAAATAAAGTTCAAAATAAACGAGAACGGTACTTAATTTAGAAGAGTATGAGTTTACTGTAGAATATCTAAAGGGAAAACATAACTTTGTTGCACATGCGTTATCTAGAATAACCATCGAAAATTTAAACAATACAAAAACAAATGTCTTGAAAGTCACTACAAGACAACAAAGTAGGCAAGAAAAAGAAATTTTACAAGGCTAAACCTTCAGCGTAACGTATATGACGTCATAAAAAATTACGATGTACGAAAAATAGTGACCTTGCACATAACAAATATGTTATGCCTTTTGAGGCATGGCAAAAAGATTGTTTCAAGAATTGAGATTAGCGACCTTTATACCAATGGAACATTAGACTTATGTCAGTTTTTCCAAAGGCTTGAAAAAGAAGCCGGTATATTAGGAATCAGCCAACTCAAAGTAGTACCGAGCGAGAAGATCTTTGAATTAATTTCAATTGATACTTTTAAACAAATGGGCAATATATATCTGAAAATCCTCAGAGTAGCGCTACTCAAGCCGGTGACCCAAATAGAAATCGAAAAGAAAATGAAGCTATACTGTCTACATACGATGACGATCCAATTCAATGAGGTCATACAGGTATGATTAAAACGCTTGCGAAAGTCAAAAGACATTAATATTGGAAAAATATGTATATATATAAGGAGCATAGTTAAACTAATAAATGCCGAGTTTGGTCAATATATAGTGAAAAACAACAAATTTTTCCATACAACAACTTAATTTTCGACCTATCGTTCCTATTGCAGCTATATGATTTGGTGGTCCGACCTTAATATGATTTTTCTTATATATAAGAAGTATAGTAAATCTAATAAATCCCGAGTTTGGTCAAGAATTTTGAGAATCAAAATTTTTTCATACAACAGATTAATTTTCGCACGGATCGTTCCTATGGCAGCTATATGATATAGTGATCCGATCTTTAATAGGATTTTGCCAAGAATTTTGCATTATAACAGATGCCAGTAAACTAGCCTGCGGAGCAGTTTTAACTCAAACGTATAGAGATAAACAATTGTCCGTAGCATATGCTTCTCGTTCATTAACAAAGGGAGAAAGCAATAAAAGTACAACCGAACAAGAGTTAGCAGCAACCTACTGGTCAATAAAGCACTTTCGACCATATATATATGGTCAACAGTTCAGAATTAAAACAGACTATAGACCATTAAAATATCTGTTTTCAATGGTAAATAAAGTTCAAAATCAACGAAAATGGTACTAGATTTAGAAGAGTATGAGTTTACTGTAGAATATCTAAAGGGAAAAGATAACTTTTTTGCATATGCGTTATCTAGAATAACCATCAAAGATTTAAACAATACAAAAACAAATGTCTTGAAAGTTACTACAAGAAAACAAAGTAGGCAAGAAAAAAGAAATTTTACAAGGCTAAACCTTCAGCCCAACGTAAATGACGTAATTAAAAATTATGATGTACGAAAATAGTGACCTTGCACATAACAATATGTTATGCCTTTTGAGGCATGGCAAAAAGATTGTTTCAAGAATTGAGATTAGCGACCTTTATACCAATGGAACATTAGACTTCCGAAGGCTTGAAAAAGAAGCCGGTATATTAGGAATCAGTCAACTCATAGTATCGAGCGAGAAGATCTTTGAATTGATTTCAATGGATACTTTTAAACAATGGACAATATATATCTGAAAAACCTCAGAGTAGCGTTACTCAAGCCGGTGACCCAAATAGAAATCGAAAAGAAAAGAGCTATACTGTCTACATACGATGACGATCCAATTCAATGAGGTCATACAGGCATGATTAACACGCTAGCGAAAGTCAAAAGACATTACTACTGGAAAAATATGGCGCGTCAAATAAAAGACTCTGACATTTACAGAAACACCTTTATGTGCGTTCGACAAAGTGATAGTGGATACTATTGGTCCGCTACCAAAATTTGAAAATAGTAACGAATGTGCAATTACATTGATATGCGATTTAACAAAATATCTTGTAGCTAGCCCAGTCCCAAATAAATCTGCATATACCGTTGCAAAAGCAATATTTGAATCTTATATACTGAAGATCGGTTAAATGCAGAAGTTCATTTCCCACATGGGAACTGAATATAAAAATTCTGCTTTTACTGACCTTTACAAATACTTAACGAGAAAGAAGGGCTATCTTCGGCACGCCGAAGATCAAATACCCTTGCAGACCCAACCTTTTCATAATGCTCATAGCCCTTATCTAAAAAGTACCGAAAAAAAGGAAATGCCGAGGTTGGTCAAGATATCTTGATAACCAAAAAAGGTATTTAATCACAAACCTGGTTTTCGACCGATCGCTCTTATGGCAGCTACATGATATAGTGGTCCGATGTTGATAAGATTTTGTATACATATATGGAGCATAGTTAAACCAATAAATGCCGAGTTTGGTTAATATATCGTGAAAAAACAAAAATTTGTTCATACAACAACTTAATTTTCGACCGATCGTTCCTATTGCAGCTATATGATATAGTGGTCCCGATTTTAATAGGATTTTGCCTATATATGAGGAGTAAGTAAAATAATAAATGCCGAGTTTGGTCAAGATATTTTGAAAAACAAAATGCTTTTTCAAACAACTTAATATTCGACGGATCGTTCCAATGCAGCTATATGATATAGTAGTCCGATCTCAATAGGATTTTGCATATATATGAGGAGCATAGTTAAACTAATAAATGCCGAGTTTGGTCAATATATCGTGAAAAACAACAAATTTTTCCATACAACAACTTAATTTTCGCACCGATCGTTCCTATTGCAGCTATATGATTTGGTGGTCCGATCTTATATGATTTTGCTTATATATAAGAAGTATAGTAAAAGTAATAAATTCCGAGTTTGGTCAAGAATTTTGAAAAACAAAATGTTTTTCATACAACAAATTAATTTTCGACCGATCGTTCCAGTGGCAGCTTTATGATATAGTGGTCCGATCTTAATAGGATTTTGCCAAGAATTTTGCATCATAACAGATGCCAGTTAACTAGCCTGCGGAGCAGTTTTAACTCAAACGTATAGAGATAAACAATTGCCCGTAGCATATTCTTCTCGTTCATTAACAAAGGGAGAAAGCAATAAAAGTACAACCGAACAAGAGTTAGCAGCAACCTACTGGCAATAAAGCACTTTCGACCATATATATATGGTCAACATTTCAGAATTAAAACAGACTATAGGCCATTAATATATCTGTTTTCAATGGTAAATAAAGTTCAAAATAAACGAGAACGGTACTTAATTTAGAAGAGTATGAGTTTACTGTAGAATATCTAAAGGGAAAACATAACTTTGTTGCACATGCGTTATCTAGAATAACCATCGAAAATTTAAACAATACAAAAACAAATGTCTTGAAAGTCACTACAAGACAACAAAGTAGGCAAAAAAAGAAATTTTACAAGGCTAAACCTTCAGCCTAACGTATATGACGTCATCAAAATTACGATGTACGAAAAATAGTGACCTTGCACATAACAAATATGTTATGCCTTTTGAGGCATGGCAAAAAGATTGTTTCAAGAATTGAGATTAGCGACCTTTATACCAATGGAACATTAGACTTATGTCAGTTTTTCCAAAGGCTTGAAAAAGAAGCCGGTATATTAGGAATCAGCCAACTCAAAGTAGGTCCGAGCGAGAAGATCTTTGAATTAATTTCAATTAATACTTTTAAACAAATGGGCAATATATATCTGAAAAACCTCAGAGTAGCGCTACTTAAGCCGGTGACCTAATTAGAAATCGAAAAGAAAAAGAAGCTATACTGTCTACATACGATGACGATCCAATTCAATGAGGTCATACAGGCATGATTAACACGCTAGCGAAAGTCAAAAGACATTATTATTGGAAAAATATGGCGCGTCAAATAAAAGACTCTGACATTTACAGAAACACCTTTAAGTGCGTTCGACAAAGTGATAGTATTGGTCCGCTACGAAAATCTGAAAATAGTAACGAATATGCAATCACATTGATATGCGATTTAAAAAATATCTTGTACCTATTCCAGTCCCAAATAAATCGGCATATACCGTTGCTAAAGCAATATTTGAATCTTTTATACTGAAGATCGGTTAAATGCAGACGTACATTTCCCACATGGGAACTGAATATAAAATTCTGTTTTTAATGACCTTTGCAAATACTTAACGAGAAAGAAGGGCTATCTTCGGCACGCCGAAGATCAAATACCCTTGCAGACCCAACCTTTTCATAATGCTCATAGCCCTTATCTAAAAAGTACCGAAAAAAAGTAAATGCCGAGGTTGGTCAAGCTTTCTTGATAACCAAAAAGGTTTTTAATCAAAAACCTGGAATACGACCGATCGCTCTTATGGCAGCTATATAATATAATGGTCCGATGTTGATAGGATTTTGTATATATAAGGAGCATAGTTAAACTAATAAATGCCGAGTTTGGTTAATATATCGTGAAAAACAAAAATTTTTCCGTCCATAACTTAGTTTTCGACCGATCGTTCCTATGGCAGCTATATGATATAGTGGTCCGATCTTAATAGGATTTTACCTATATATGAGGAGTAAGTAAAACTAATAAACGCCGAGTTTGGTCAAGATATCTTAAAAACAAAATGCTTTTTCAAACAACTTAATTTTCGACGGATCGTTCTTATGCAGCTATATGATATAGTGGTCCGATCTTAATAGGATTTTGCATATATATGAGGAGCATAGTTAAACTAATAAATGCCGAGTGTGGTCAATATATCGTGAAAAACAACAAATTTTTACATACAACAACTTAATTTTCGAACGATCGTTCCTATTGCAGCTATATGATTTGGTGGTCCGATCTTAATATGATTTTGCCAAGAATTTTGCATCATAACAGATGCCAGTAAACTAGCCTGCGGAGCAGTTTTAACTCAAACGTATAGAGATAAACAATTGCCCGTAGCATATGCTTCTCGTTCATTAACAAGGGAGAAAGCAATAAAAGTACAACCGAACAAGAGTTAGCAGCAACCTATTGGACAATAAGCACTTTCGGCAATATATATATGGTCAACATTTCAGAATTAAAAAAGCCTATAGACTATTAAAATATCTGTTTTCAATGGTAAAAAAAGTTAAAAGATAAACGAGAGTGGTACTAGATTTAGAAGAGTATTAATATACTGTAGAATATCTAAAGGGAAAGATAACTTTGTTGCATATGCGTTTTCTAGAATAGCCATCAAGGATTTAAGCAATACAAAAACAAATGTCATGAAAACAAAGTAGGCAAGAAAAAAGAAATTTTACAAGGCTTTATAGTGACCTTGCACATAACAAATATGTAATGCCTTTGAGGCATGGCAAAAAATTGTTTCAAGAATTGAGATTAGCAACCTTTATACCAATGGAACATTAGACTTAGGTCAGTTTTTTCAAAGACTTGAAAAAGAAGCCGTATATTAGGAATCAGCCAACTCAAAGTGGTACCGAGCGAGATCTTTGAATTAATTTCAATTAATACTTTTAAACAATGAGCAATATATATCTGAAAAACCTCAGAGTAGCGCTACTCAAGCCGGTGACCCAAATAGAAATCGAAAAGAAGAAGAAGCTATACTGTCTACATACGATGACGATCCAATTCAATGAGGTCATACAGGCATGATTAACACGCTAGCGAAAGTCAAAAGACATTACTATTGGAAAAATATGGCGCGTCAAATAAAAGACTCTGACATTGACAGAAACACCTTTAAGTGCGTTCGACAAAGTGATAGTATTTGTTGGTGGCATTTGCTTCTCTTTTCTAAATTTCACAGTGCACAATCACGTCCGTTCGCTCAGACCATTTACTTCTGTCTGTCCACAGCAATCCTTTGCCTCGCAACGCCACGAATAGTAACGAAAACCAGCGGTAACCGCTTTTGCTTCTTGCAACGC
The DNA here is from genome assembly GCA_030788265.1 of Drosophila americana. NCBI lineage: Eukaryota > Metazoa > Arthropoda > Insecta > Diptera > Drosophilidae > Drosophila > Drosophila americana. The sequence goes on along the minus strand of JAURSC010000093.1, from coordinate 140,597 downwards.
ATCGAAAACCAGCCGTAACCGCTTTTTGCTTCTTGCAACGCAACGAAAACCAGCCGTAACCGCTTTTTCTTCTTGCAACGCTTTCTTCGTATCCTTACACGAATCAGCTTACAATGAACTGCACGCACACCAACAACTCTATGCACGGGTCTCACTCATTGAGAGAATAACAGTTAGTCCTCTCACCGACTCTCAGTGATATAAGAATACAAGTCGACAATGACAGTTACTCTGTTTTCTCTATTCTTCTTTCTTTTAATTTCGATTCATACAATATTCATGTTGCTGTACTTAATTCGAATAACAATAACAATAACATAGCAATGCTCCGACACGGCCAATTCTGACAATTACACGTCCTCGTGGATAAATTTAGCAATTCATGTTGATATGGTCCGCTCAAGTGTTCTCTCGCCTTTCCTTAAATCAATGTTGAATCAATCTTTACAACTTATTTGATAGCCAAATCATACAGATGAATGTCCAGATAGCGCACTAAGTCTACCTATGTTTCTCGAAGAGGCCTTTTGATCATGACGTTACACATTTATGCGCCTGTTTCAACTCTAGTACCTTCACTGGCACTGTCTCTTGCGTCTGTTTCAACGCTTGTACCTTCACTGGCACTGTCTCTTGCGTCTGTTTCAACGCCAACACCTGTACCTTCACTAGTACCAATTGCGTCTGTTTCAACGCCACTACTCATCATATCCTCATCCATCTCCGCAGAAACTGTCTCGACCGGTAACGCTCTTAAACACTCATGAGGATACTTGTAGTGCGCTTGCTTGTTAATGATTTCAAACATATCGGTCTCCTTCAAGTACTTCTGTTATGACAAATGGGCCTTCAAATTTGGGATCTAGTTTGGTCTGATTTCTCTCTTCACACTTGAGCAGAGCATAATCACCCACTTTATGCTTTACAACGTTTGCTTTGTCTTTATCGCTTCTGTTTTTATCATAATAGGCATTATTTTCTATATTCTTTTTTGCTTGTGCTCTTAGATTTTGTAGATTACCATATTTTTCATCAACAATGTTCGATAGCATTCCTAATGGTCTTACATCTTTTCCAATTAAAAGCTGTAACGGACTAAACTTAGTGACCCGATTGACTGTGCAATTTATTGCTAACTGTACCTCTTTTAATGCCGTCTTGCCACGAACGTTGGCCCGTCTCTACCGCTGTTAGTAAACTTTTAAGTGTACTCATTACGCGTTCGACCTGTCCATTTGCTCGACTAGCTCCTGTGGCAATTAAATGCAACTCGATGTTATGTGCAGAGCAAAATTCCTTAAACCCAGATCCTGCAAAGCATCGCCCCTGATCTGCTATGATACGGGATGGTACACCAAACAAGGAAATAACCACCGTCAGTGATACTATACAATTAGCTGCATCTATCTTCAGTGTATGGTGCAAATAAACGTACTTTGTAAACGCATCTATAAAGACTATAACATACTCTTTTTGGTCGTTCTTGCCACTTAATTTACCGGTGATGTCTACATGTACCGTATGCCAGGGTATTTCGATTTTAGGAATCGGATGCATCTCTTGTTGAATTTTCCCAGATTGCGGTTTCGATAGCTTGCACGTGATGCAATTATCAACAAACTTTCGTACGTATTTCGGAGAAAGAGAGAGTTCTCAGTTGAGAGTGATTGACGTGTTTTACTTGTGCTCCAAGATTTTTATATATTTTTGCGCTTTTATCCTGCTTTTTATTTCAAATTTTGCATATTTTGGTGTTTTATTTAAAAAGCTTTAATAAACTGTGCAAAGTGTTATCTGTTGTGCAGCGTAAGTCTGTTAATTATTACATTTTATAAAACGCGGCATCAGTTCCGTGTTGTTGTTATTGGCTGTTTTGATTCTTTTGCTTTGGTGCTCCCCTGTGCATACACTTGTTTGTGCGTGTGTTCGCTGCATACTTTCTGCTTGTGCATCGCGCTCTCGCATACTTTTTCTATTGCTTTTCGCTCCAAACAATTTGTTTGTGTATTTACTTGCTCTATCTTGTGCACCGTTTTCGTTTTGCTCTGTGCTCTCGCAATTTGCATACGCATTAAATAATTATGTTGTGCTGTAAGAAACCGTGCACGTTCAAGCAGGCTGATGATTCTGCACTGCCGCAATTTGTTAATTGCTGGCTGTGTGAGAATATGATGCATGCTAAATGTGCAGGTCTCACTGGGCGTGATTGCGACAAGATCGCTGCTATTGCAAGAAGGGCTGTGGTGGCTTGCGTTGGTCGTGCCCAGAATGCATCGACAAGCAAATTGTTTTCTCTAGAATGTATAATTCTGTGAGAAGTCAATTCTTAAAATTAAATAATGTGGCTAAGCAGCTCTCGAGTAATTTTGACTCGAGTTTCGAGTTGCTTGGCAAATATAAATTTGAGTCCCCAACCAATCGCGGGTTGGAGCCTCAACTTTTGCAATTGCCCTCTACGTCTGTTCAGACACCTACGACTTTCTTGTCCCTTCCTAGCAACTTGGAGATATCTCCAATGTTGTCTTTATCGCCTTCTCCAAGCGACTGTCCAATTACCCCTGTTTCAACCCCTGTACTAGTCCCAGTAGAGCCCGTACCTGATCCCGTCCCAATTAATCAAACTGCCTCAGCCCCATCAGCTCCTGGCCGCAAAGGAAGACCTGCGCGCAATCTTGCCCAGATTGTTAAAAACAATCATTGTGCCTCGTTAGCTCCCCCAACTCCTGTATTACCTACAGCCCCATTAGCGCCTACGTTACCGGTAGTTGCCCCTCGTAGGCAAGTCTTTGTGTCTCGACTTTCGTCGGACACCACTTGAGTCATTGGCAGCCTATATTGCTAGCAAATCTTCCGCTAGCGTGTCAATAACCAAATTTAATTTCTCCATCCCTCGTGAAATATCATCATTCAAAATAAATGTTTCACATGATATGTTCCCAATTATTTGTGATCCCACATTTTGGCCTCCACACATGATTGTTCACGAGTTCAAGCCTAAAAAGCGTAACCAGCCTGTCACCCTTCCAGTCCCTTCAATACAGGGTACCATTTCTGCCCCAAAAAACTAGCTTCATCTTCTGACCAAATCTTTCTTCATTATCAGAATGTTAGAGGTCTCATTTCTAAGCTTATAAATCTTTTCATGGCCAGCGATTCCTTCAATTCGGATATAATAGCATTTCCAGAAACATGGTTGAACTCAACCATATCTGATTTTGAGATTTTATCTAATAACTTTATTTTGTATAGAAATGATCGGCCGACTCGAGGTGGTGGGGTGTTAATTGCCGTTAAAGCCACTCTCCAGTCTGAACTTTTCTGTTTTAGTACGCCTACTGACGCTGAGATTGTCTCAGTTAAGGTGTCTTTTCCTACACGGAAAGTCTATGTAACATGCTCTTATGTCCCACCCTCTTCTGATATTCAAGTTTATATGAAACATATTACTTGTATTAAAGAAGTTTCTTCAAACGTGCGTGATAATGACCTATTTATGGTGTTAGGTGATTTTAATTTGTCCAGCATCTCTTGGTCATTATTTACTGCCAAAAATTATCTAGTGCCCTCAGCACAGCACGATTTTATAGACTGCATGCTTGATCTTTCGTTGTTTCAAATCAATTCAATTTCTAATCATTTGATTAGAACACTTGACCTTGTATTTGTTAATGACTACCTTATTTCTAATGTGTCTAGGTCCCCTCCTTTATCTCTTCCTGAGAATGTCTATCATCCAACTTTAGAGATTGCAATGTTAAATTGTAATCCTTTCATTTCGTGCTCATCAGCCAATAAGCCCCGCTATTGCTTTCGCAAAGGAAATTATTCTTTGCTGAATTAGCTTATTTATTCAACCGATTGGTCTTTCTTAAATGACTCAGTTGATATGAATACAGCCTTTAATTTTTTGTACATCACCCTAATCTCCCTCTTAGATGTGTGTATTCCTAAGTCAATTTCTTCGACTACTTTTTCAAAACCACCCTGGTTTACTACCAGATTATCACATCTAAAAAATGTAAAATCCAAATATTTTAAGAAGTTTAAAAAGTCTGGTTCGTGTACAGACTTGGCTAAATATTCCATAGCCAAGTCGAACTTATTTCTTCTTAATTCTCAATGCTATGAGAATTATCTAACTCGTTGTAAAAGGCAATTTGCCCGAAATCCGAGACAGTTTTATAATTTTGTAAACTTGAAGCGTAAATCTTCAAGTTTGCCATCTTCTTTGTTTCTTGGCTTGGATAAAGCTAGCAATGACACTGATTCTGCTAACCTCTTTGCTAATTTTTTCTAATCAACTTACTCTTTAGTCTGTCCTAATACTAATGCTTACCCTTATACTATTTCTTCCGCAAGTTATATACCTACTCTAATTATTTCACACTCCTCTCTCCTATTAGCTATAAACTCTTTAAAGTCTTCTTACTCTCCTGGGCCGGACAATATTCCTAGTTGTCTTCTCAAGGAGTGTAGTTCTTCCCTTTTTTATCCATTGCTAAAGCTTTTTAATCTATCCCTTGAAACTTCTGTCTTTCCATCTCTTTGGAAAGAATCTTATATCATTCCTCTTCACAAGAAAGGTGGAAGTCTGATATACGAAATTACAGGGGCATTGCAAAACTGTCCGCTATTCTATTTAAATTATTTGAAAAAATAATCACTTCGAATTTGCAGCATTTCTGCAAATCAGTTGTTTCCCCTGTTCAACATGGATTCGTAAAGAATCGGTCAACTACGACCAATCTGCTTGAGTTTACTTCCTTGGTAAACGATGCTTTCCTTTCGAAAATGCAAACTGATGTCATTTACACTGACTTCAGTAAGGCGTTTGACTCTGTGCACCATGACATTTTACTTTTTAAACTTGACCGAATAGGTTTCCCCTTGTCTCTTCTGCTTTGGATTAATTCTTATTTAAAAGGTAGGACCCAAAGAGTAATGCTGAGGCTGACTACCTCTAAACGGGTTCACGTTACTTCTGGTGCTCCTCAAGGTAGTCATCTTGGACCTTTACTCTTTACCCTTTTTATAAATGATCTCCCCTCTGTCATATCACATGCCCGTGTACTCATGTATGCGGACGATGTCAAACTTTTTCTATCATACACTAATCCCCTACATCATTCTCGTCTACAAGACGATTTGAACGCTATGCAACTATGGTGTTCGGCCAATCAATTGCATCTAAATTGTTCAAAGTGTATGTTTATGACTTTTAATCGTACTACGCCTTATCTTTCAACGTATACTAACAGTTAAGGATCTAGGCGTAATTTTTGATTCTAAACTCAGTTTCAATCTTCACATAGATACCATCGTTAATGAGGCAAAAGGTGTACTTGGATTCATTAAACGATGGTCTAAAGAGTTTAACGATCCTTTTATAACAAAACTTCTGTACATCTCTCTTGTTCGCCCTATCCTTGAATACTGCTCTTGCATCTGGTCTCCACAGTATAACAACAGCCAGGATCGTATTGAATCTGTTCAGAAGCAATTTCTGCGTTTTGCCTTACGAGGTTTAAATTGGGACCCTAATCTTCGGTTGCCATCCTACTCCAGCAGACTGCTTCTTCTCAACCTTCCGTCGTTAACCAACAGTAGGACAATTCTCGGTGTTGTCCTTCTACATAAGTTGATTATTGGCGACATAGACTCCCCTTTTCTGCTAGGGCGTCTTCAATTCTCTGTTCCGGCTAGACCAACCAGAAATTATCGCCCCTTTTTACTATCTACGTGCACAACAGACTACGCTATGCACAATCCTTTTCGCGTGCTATGTAAAAATTATAATAGTTTGCATCACGTTTTCTCTACCGAACTGTCTCTACCCCTAATCAAATCGTTGCTTTCAGGATACCTTCGGGAAGTCGCTGACCATTCCCAGCTATGAGCAGGGGCATAGCTTGCCGGACAGGCTGAAAAATTTTCCCCCACCGGGTCGGTGATTTCCCATTACTTTTCTCTCTGTCCTATCTACTTAACACTCTTTATCTAACTTACATTGCTTTACTTTATTAACAATCTTCTTACTTTCATTTTTCCTATTTATTGTATTTTCTTTATTAATATAGCAAATTAAGATTAGTTTAATGTTACTTGAGAACACTTTTTTCCTACTTACAACCTTCTGCTTAGATGTAGGCTCTAATAGCGTCACTGACAAAATTAGCTGTGAAAAGGGGCACAGCTGGCCGGACTGGCAAATAAAACACCTCCATCGGTCGGTGATGCTATTTAGAAAATTGTATCCTTTAACTAGGCTTTTAGCATAAAATTCTATTGTATAATCTATTGAATAATGAGGAAGACACTCGTTTTGCCGACCATTAATAAATAAATAAATAAAAAATACCTTCAAACAACTGTATACTTTATCGAGGGTCTTTTCCCAACCAAGGTGCATTATAGCCTCATGAATGTGGTTAATGACAGCCCATCTATAAGATCTTGGAACTACAGGTAACCAACGGGTTCTACCATTTCTTTGAATTTTACGATACAGCAAGCCTAGTCTCAATTCATACGTACTGGCAACATTCTCGTTTAATTCATTGTTTTTTAGTTTAGAGATTAAAGATGTCATTTCGAGATCTCGCAGCTGTTCAGCTATAAGCCAGGTGTCACTTAATTCAGTTAAATCTACGCGCAATTCAGGAGCTTTGACAGCAACTGTAACTTTTTTGTTATTGGGTTTCTTGAGAAGAAGTCTACATGCGCCATGCGTTTTCCCTTTCTATACACAATATCGAATACAAAAGATTGCAAGTACAACCACCATCGATATACCTTGTCATCTAACTCAATCTTTTGTTGACTTGCCTTTAAAGAGTTACAGTCAGTATATACTGTAAATTTGATACCTTTTAAATAATGTTGATAATATTTTACTGCGTTAAATACTGCCGAGGTTTCCAAAAGGTATGAGTTATACCTTGACTCTGCTGGGGTTGTACATTTACTGTAATACTCGATGACATGGTTTCTATCATTTATTTTGTGCATGAGTATTGCACCATAACCCACAGAGCTAGCATCTGTATGCAGCTCAACCGGATATTGTGGATCGAAAATGGTTAATACCGGGCTACGGGTCAGTGCAAAGATTATCTCCTTCCTCACTATTTCATGACTTTCTTTCCAATCAAAACTATTATTGCCTTTAGACGTAAGACAAAATAGAGGCTTTAAAGGTTCGGAGAATTTCGGCACGAATTGTCTAAAGTATGATGCTAATCCAATGAACTGTCTTGGCTGCGTAACCGTTTGCGGCGGTGGCAATTCAACTAATGCCTGCAATTTTCGAGGATTAGGTCTAAGCTCACCTGCCTCTACTTCGTAACCCAAATACTCTATTTTTGATTTTAAAAATGTACATTTTTCGAAATTAAATGAGAATCTAGCTTGAATAAGAATTTCTATGACTTTCTGCAATCTTGAAATTGCCTCATCTTTAGTTTCGGCCACGACCAATACATCATCTATGTAAACTACAACATACGAATACGAAAGTGGCCCCAACGCTTTTATTATTGCCCGCCTAAACACCGAAGGAGCATTTTTTAAACCAAACGTCATTGCCAAAACTCAAATTGCCCTTCTGGCGTTACAAATGCTGTACGCTCTACTGAATCTGGGTGAATAGGTATTTGGTAAAATCCGCTGGCCATGTCCAAACAAGAAAAATACCTCCCCCCACGTAACCTTGCAATTATCCGAAACTGTGTTAGCGTTAAGCTCCCTATAGTCGACGCATAAGCGATCAGTTCCGTTTTTCTTTCTTACCAATAAAATCGGACTCGCAAATGGGGAACAGCTCGGTCTTATAATATTTGCCGCCATCAACTCATTAATTTTTTCGCGAACAGTTTGCTTCTCATCTACACTAAGCCTATATGGTCGCCTTTGTACCGTTTTATTTGGATCTATTAACCGAATTTCCAACTGGCCTGTGTTAACCTGTTTCTCTGGAACGCCAGAGATAAAATGTTCCATGTATGGTTTCAAAACGTTTGTTAAACGGTTCTTGTCAGCTTCGTCTAACTCTATATTTTTGTTAATACATTCTTCATATGTTTTGGGTTCAGTAACAACATTAATCAGCTTTACTTTATAAATGCAGAATCTGACTCGATCATCACTCCGAAACCTTGACTTAAAATTTCCCTGCCTATCATAACATCGTGTTTCAAATACTTGTCCATAACGACATGGAATAACATTTCCAAAATAAAGTCATTAATGGTTACATTGGTCAAAATTTGCGTGGAGCTACATACAGAATCGTTTCCAATACCCTTAAGCATTACTACGTTAAAAAGTCTTTTTCCAGAGAATTTTCCGCTTTCCTTAATGAGTGAACACTCGGCTCCAGAGTCAAAACAAAAATCAACGGACTCACCAGAATGGACGAGCACACCTTTTGGTTCCATTACCGAACATATGTTCACTCTCTTTTCAGAGCTTTTTCCAGTCGAAGGGCACCCAGTGGAAATGTGTCCAGCCTGTCCACACTTGTAGCATATAACGTTGGATTTTTGCTCTTTTGGCCTCATACCAATACGTCCAGTATGCCCGCTTCCCAATGGTTATGATTCGCGATTTTTCTTCTGGAGGCAGTCTGCGACTTTGTGCCCTGTCTTTCCACAATAATGGCAAACGATGTTTGAAAACTTCTGCTTCTTCCTTTCAGGTCCCACAGTACTTCCTGCTTTCAAAGTCTCTTGACGCTGCCCGATTTCATATACCTGCAATTGTTGCTGTAATTCGTTTCGCGATTTGATGTTTGTGGTGCACACAAGCTTTTTTAGTCTGCTGTCCAGTTGCGCAGTATGCGCAAGCACAACTGACACCAACAATTCCTCCAGCTCCATATTTTTCATTTTCGTCATTAACGAAGTGACGAGTCGGCTTGCATACGACGACATGCACTCTCCAGAAATGTTGCTGTGGTTGTCTCTACGCCGACAAATCTTTGCGTAAAAAGTTGCTTGAACTCAACTCAAGTCATGCCAGGAAAACAGATTTGTGAAAGCCATTGCGATGCACTGCCCTCCAAAGCTTTACTGAGGGCAATCACGAGCGCACAACCCTCAAGTGGATTTTCAATAAAAATTATATCGGCCGTAATACCCCAAGCACATGCATCAGCACCGGTAGCTTCGGGGTTGTATTTGGGTAAAAAAAACCGTCTTTGACTCACGAGGCGCTGCGTTAGCCTGCACTGTTCGCAGCATCTCAATAAAATTTCTATTTTGTTGCTCCAAAATTTGACACAACTGAAAGTTAGGAGGATCCAATCCCACTTCTGATGTCGAAGCGGCCGTAGGGTCAGAATTTTTTACATTTTGAGCAGCAAGTCCCGGCATCTTTGTTGGTGGCATTTGCTTCTCTTTTCTAAATTTCACAGTGCACAATTACGTCCGTTCGCTCAGACCATTTACTTCTGTCTGTCCACAGCAATCCTTTGCCTCGCAACGCCACGAATAGTAACGAAAACCAGCGGTAACCGCTTTTGCTTCTTGCAACGCATCGAAAACCAGCCGTAACCGCTTTTGCTTCTTGCAACGCAACGAAAACCAGCCGTAACCGCTTTTTCTTCTTGCAACGCTTTCTTCGTATCCTTACACGAATCAGCTTACAATGAACTGCACGCACACCAACAACTCTATGCACGGGTCTCACTCATTGAGAGAATTAACAGTTAGTCCTCTCACCGACTCTCAGTGATATAAGAAATACAAGTCGACAATGACAGTTACTCTGTTTTCTCTATTCTTCTTTCTTTTAATTTCGATTCATACAATATTCATGTTGCTGTACTTAAATTCGAATAACAATAACAATAACAATAGCAATGCTCTGACATATATATAAGGAGCATAGTTAAACTAATAAATGCCGAGTTTGGTTAATATATCGTGAAAAAACAAAATATTTTTTTATACAACTTAATTTTCGACCGATCGTTCCTATGGCAGCTATATGATATAGTGGTCCGATCTTAATAGGATTTTACCTATATATGAGGAGTAAGTAAAACTAATAAATGCCGAGTTTGGTCAAGATATCTTGAAAAACAAAAAGCTTTCTCAAGCAACTTAATTTTCGACGGATCGTTCTTATGCAGCTATATGATATAGTGGTCCGATCTTAATAGGATTTTGCGTATATATGAGGAGCATAGTTAAACTAATAAATGCCGAGTTTGGTCAATAAATCGTGAAAAACAAAAATTTTTCCATACAACAACTTAATTTTCGACCGATCGTTCCTATTGCAGCTATATGATTTGGTGGTCCGATTTTAATATGATATATAAGAAGATTAGTAAATCTAATAAATCCCGAGTTTGGTCAAGAATTTTGAGAAACAAAATGTTATTCATACAAAAAATTAATTTTCGACTGATCGTTCCGGCAGCATATTGATATAGTGGTCCGATCTTAATAGGATTTTGACAAGAATTTTGCATCATAACAGATGCCAGTAAACTAGCCTGCGGAGCAGTTTTAACTCAAACGTATAGAGATAAACAATTGCCCGTAGCATATGCTTCTCGTTCATTAACAAAGGGAGAAAGCAATAAAAGTACAACCGAACAAGAGTTAGCAGCAACCTACTGGACAATAAAGCACTTTCGACCATATATATATGGTCAACATTTCAGAATTAAAAAAGACTATAGACCATTAAAATATCTGTTTTCAATGGTAAATAAAGTTCAAAATCAACGAGAATGGTACTAGATTTAGAAGAGTATTAATATACTGTATAATATCTAAAGGGAAAAGATAACTTTGTTGCATATGCGTTTTCTAGAATAACCATCAAGGATTTAAGCAATACAAAAACAAATGTCTTGAAAATCACTACAAGAAAACAAAGTAGACAAGAAAAAAGAAATTTTACAAGGCTAAACCTTCAGCCCAACGTATATGACGTCATTAAAAATTACGATGTACGAAAAATAGTGACCTTGCACATAACAAATATGTTATGCCTTTTGAGGCATGGCAAAAAGATTGTTGCAAGAATTGAGATTAGCGACCTTTATACCAATGGAACACTAGACTTAGGTCAGTTTTTTCCAAAGACTTGAAAAAGAAGCCGGTATATTAGGAATCAGCCAACTCAAAGTGTTACCGAGCGAGAAGATCTTTGAATTAATTTCAATTGATACTTTTAAACAAATGGGCAATATATATCTGAAAAACCTCAGAGTAGCGCTATTCAAGCCGGTGACCCAAATAGAAATCGAAAGAAAAATAAGCTATACTGTCTACATACGATGACGATCCAATTCAATGAGGTCATACAGGCATGATTAAAACGCTAGCGAAAGTCAAAAGACATTACTATTGGAAAAATATGGCGAGTCAAATAAAAGACTGACAATTACAGAAACACCTTTAAGTGCGTTCGACAGAGTGATAGTGGATACTATTGGTCCGCTACGAAATTCTGAAAATAGTAGCGAATATGCAATCACATTGATATGCGATTTAAAAAAATATCTTGTACCTATTCCAGTCCCAAATAAATCTGCATATACCGTTGCAAAAGCAATATTTGAATCTTTTATAATGAAGATCGGTTAAAGGCAGACGTTCACTTCCCACATGGGAACTGAATATAAAAATTCTGTTTTTACTGACCTTTGCAAATACTTAACGAGAAAGAAGGGCTATCTTCGGCACGCCGAAGATCAAATACCCTTGCAGACCCAACCTTTTCATAATGCTGATAGCCCTTATCTAAAAAGTACCGAAAAAAAGTAAATGCCGAGGTTGGTCAAGCTATCTTGATAACCAAAAAGGTTTTTAATCAAAAACCTGGAATACGACCGATCACTCTTATGGCAGCTATATGATATAATGGTCCGATGTTGATAGGATTTTGTATATATATGAGGAGCATAGTTAAACTAATAAATGCCGAGTTTGGTCAATATATCGTGAAAAACAACAAATTTTTCCATACAACAACTTAATTTTCGACCGATCGTTCCTGTGGCAGCTATATGATATAGTGGTCCGATCTTTATAGGATTTTGGCAAGAATTTTGCATCATAACAGATGCCAGTAAACTAGCCTGCGGAGCAGTTTTAACTCAAAAGTATAGAGATAAACAATTGCTCGTAGCATATGCTTCTCTTTCATTAATAAAGGGAGAAAGCAATAAAATTACAACCGAACAAGAGTTAGCAGCAACCTACTGGACAATAAAGCACTTTCGACCATATATATATGCTCAACAGTTCAGAATTAAAACAGACTATAGACCATTAAAATATCTGTTTTCAATGGTAAATAAAGTTCAAAATCAACGAAAATGGTACTAGATTTAGAAGAGTATGAGTTTACTGTAGAATATCTAAAGGGAAAAGATAACTTTGTTGCATATGCGTTTTCTAGAATAACCATCAAAGATTCAAACAATACAAAAACAAATGTCTTGAAAGTCACTAAAAGAAAACAAAGTAGGCAAGAAAAAATAAATTTTACAAGGCTAAACCTTCAGCCCAACGTATATGACGTCATTAAAATTACAATGTACGAAAAATAGTGACCTTGCACATAACAAATATGTAATGCCTTTTGAGGCATGGCAAAAAATTGTTTCAAGAATTGAGATTAGCGACCTTTATACCAATGCAACATTAGACTTAGGTTAGTCTTTCCAAAGACTTGAAAAAGAAGCCGGTATATTAGGAATCAGCCAACTCAAAGTGGTACCGAGCGAGAAGATCTTTGAATTAATTTCAATTGATAATTTTAAAGAAATGGGCAATATATATCTGAAAAACCTCAGAGTAGCGCTACTTAAGCCGGTGACCCAAATAGAAATCGAAAAGAAAAAGAAGCTATACTGTCTACATACGATGACGATCCAATTCAATGAGGTCATACAGGCATGATTAAAACGCTAGCGAAAGTCAAAAGACATTACTATTGGAAAAATATGGCGCGTCAAATAAAAGACTCTGACAATTACAGAAACAGCTTTAAGTGCGTTCGACAGAGTGATGGTGGATACCATTGGTCCGCTACGAAAATCTGAAAAAAGTAACAAATATGCAATCACATTGATATGCGATTTAAAAAAATATCTTGTACCTTTTGCAGTCCCAAATAAATCGGCATATACCGTTGCAAAAGCAATATTTGAATCTTTTATACTGAAGATCGGTTAAATGCAGACGTTCATTTCTCACATGGGAACTGAATATAAAAATTCTGTTTTTACTGACCTTTGCAAATACTTAACGAGAAAGAAGGGCTATCTTCGGCACGCCGAAGATCAAATACCCTTGCAGACCCAACCTTTTCATAATGCTCATAGTGCTTTGCCCTTATCTAAAAAGTACCGGAAAAAAAGTAAATGCCGAGGTTGGTCAAGATACCTTGATAGCCAAATAAGGTTTTTAATCAAAACCTGATTTTCGACCGATCGCTCTTATGACAGCTATATGATATAGTGGCCCGATGTTGATATGATTTTGTATATATATAAGGAGCATAGTTAAACTAATAAATGCCGAGTTTGGTCAATATATCGTGAAAAACAAAAAAATTTTCCATGCAACAACTTATGGCAGCTATATGATATAATGGTCCGATCCAGCTGGTTTTGACATATGTGCTGCGTGCAACAGAAAAAGGAGTTCTGCAGAGTTTCATTAAGATAGCTTTAAACTGAGAGACTAGATCGCATAGAAACAGACAGACGGACGGACGGACATGGCTATATCGACTCGGCTGTTGATGCTGATCAAGAATATACATATATACTTTATGGGGTCGGAGATGTCTCCTTCTATGCGTTACACATTTCACGACAAAATTATAATACCCTCTGCAAGGGTATAAAAAGGTTTTTTATCAAAAACCTAGTTTTAGACCTATCGTTCCTGTGGCAGCTATATGATATAGTGTACCGATCTGAATAGGATTTTGCATTTATATGAAGAGCATAGTAAAACTAATTAATGCCGAGTTTAGTAGTTATCCTGATAAACAAAATGTTTTTTCATACAACAAATTAATTTTCGACCGATCGTTCCTATGGCAGCTATATGATATAGTAGTCCGATCTTAATAGGATTTTGCATATATATGAGGAGCTTAGTAAAACTAATTAATGCCGAGCTTAGTAAAGATATCCTAAAAAAACAAAATGTTTTTTCATACAAAAACTTAATTTTCGACCGATCGTTCCTATGACAGCTATATGATATAGTTGTCCGATCTTAATAGTGGTCCAATCAAAATTTTTTTTCAAACAACAACTTAATTTTCGACCAATCGTTCCTATGGCAGCTATATGATATAGTAGTCCGATCATAATAGGATTTTGCATATATATGAGGAGCTTAGTAAAACTAATTAATGCCGAGTTTAGTAAAGATATCCTAAAAACCAAATGTTTTTTCATACAAAAACTTAATTTTCGGCCGATCGTTCCTATGACAGCTATATGATATAGTTGTCGGATCTTAATAGTGGTCCGATCAAAATGTTTTTTCAAACAACTTAATTTTCGACCGATCGTTCCTATGGCAGCTATATGATATAGTAGTCCCTATATACAAATAGAAAGTATGCGGCACTTTGTCGCGACCAATAACAATAATACATTAAACAAGCCTAGAGCCACTTTATATATTGGCTCTGGCTCATATTACGCAGCGCAGTTCACTAGCCTCACTAGCTGACCGTTTATGCTTATGCGGCATATCCCACGCTCCGTCTGAGCGCATTCCATGAGCAACATATATGCTCACTAACACAGGCAGCTACTCACTCTCATTCTCTTTGTAGCTGTTAAAGAATAACAGCAAAAATATATATGTATGTATATCCATAGGCTAAGCGAACATTATAAAAACTGAATAAATTCATTCTGTTCAAAATACAAAACAGCACTGACGTGCTGACTTTCTCATTAAAAAGCATGGGCTCTTTTTACATGGCGACCGTGACAGTGGTTTGCCGTTTTTGTTACAAAAAAAAAAATAATGAATAAAAATTAAAATGTTGAAATTGTTGTGCGAAAAAATTTTTTTTTAAATAAATTAATAATAGTGCATTATGAGAGTAGGTCAAAAACAAAGATTGATTGTTAATATGAACAAAAATTGCAATAAACATTGTGCAACCTGTCTTATAAGTCGAAATTGACAAGCAACAGAATCTGAATTAAATAATAACTACAACCTGCTTGAATCTGGACTGGAGCTGGACAAAAAAATATATATATACTGAGTGAGTACAGGGCATGAGCTCTAAGGCAAAAATAAGCCAAGACGCAGTGGCATTAAGGAGCGAATCAGACGGAGAAAGTCTGAAATTGTAAGACTCCGTTATAAATGCAAAAATCCCCTCCCATGGGGCACTGCAGTGAAACTAAATGACGAACTCGAACATCTCGAGTCGTTATTAAAATCAAAGAGCGAACCCTGTCCCTCAGATATATATATAAAACAACTAACAAAGAATCATCGTCCACCGCCAAGACAGATACCAGCACGCCCACGCAGATGCCCACCAGATTGTGAGAGCCCCCTCTACAGCCCCCATTGCGAGGGCACCTGCCGCACTAAGGAAGCAGAGTCAACCAACGCATGAGAGGCAAACCGCCGCTTATGCCTACGAGGGAATACTAAGCAACTAAGACGAGTTGCATGAGAGGCAAACCGCCCCTTATGCCTACGTGGGAAGAAGAAGAAGAAGACCCTATAACAACAGTACCGGCAGCGCCTAACGTATTAAACTAAATAGTAATAAATAAAACTTAAAAATTGTAATGCCCGACGACAATTGAGTCGACCGGCAAGACGTTTGGCCCGTACAGCTATTCGAAACAATAGGTAGGAAAAATACAGATTGTAGAAAAAAACAAGTAAGAGGTCGGGAGCTCCCGACTAGGGGATACCCTGAACCCTCTTCTTCCAACATCAAATGCATATATATATTCTATTTTAGAAGCTATTTAGAAGCTAGAAGCTTCTATTTAGAAGCTTGGTGACTCTAGCTCTTATTATTTACCAAAATTGCCCAAAAAAACAGGATATTGATATAGATTTTTATCGATTGCTTGGAAACCGAGAAAGTTATCGATTATCGGAAACAAACTCGATCTGCGCGGGAGCTAGGAGCATCTACATCTAGGTTCTAGCTCTTATAGGCTCTGAGATCCTTGCGATCATACATACGGACGGACGGACGGACGGACGGACGGACGGACAGACGAACATGGCTAGATCGACTCGGCTATTGATGCTGATCAAGAATATATATACTTTATGGGGTCGGAGATGCTTCCTTCTGCCTGTTACATACATTTGGATTTTGCACAAATACAATATACCCTTATACCCATTTTTAATGGGTTCAGGGTATAAAAAAGAAAATTTTAAGATGCGTTTTAAGCAGAAAACAAACAAGCAACACGAAACCCGACTTGTAAACAATAAAAGCATCATATTCAATAATTATATATAATAAAACCTCAAAATGAACGATACAAACAACAACTTGTCTTGTAAAAGTAAACGAAAACAAATTTAACATTACGCATTTGTAAATTTTTTAAGATAATTTCTTTTTAATTTTATGTATGATCCCATATTATATATATGAATATTTTTGAGAATATACAAGAATTTTAAATTGAAAAGAGGAAATTAAAATGTTATAATTCGTTCAGTTTGTCTCATTAGGTAATTCAACATTTAATCAATAATTAGCATGATTAAGGACAAGATTAACAAAGTATATAACGACTATACAGACTTTCGTATGCGAGCCATACAAATTTTGCAAAGGCATAGAGAATTCATATCAGTATATGAGTTCGAATCCGAATATATAGAAACATTCGACACAGTGACAAGTCCACTCTATTCATGTTCTAAAATAGAGAGCGGAATAATCTTGTCTACACTAGCCTACGTCAAAATAAAACAATTATTTACGAGCATCCGATTCTAGGGCAGACAACAATTGCCTTAGTACGTCTGCATAAGTAGTAGTCAAATAAAAAAGCAAGAGTATTTATATGGGAATATGGGGGGAAAACAATCAAAGGCAGATGATAACACTGCCAATGTAGTTAACGTATTAGAAGTCGTAGACACCACTCCCCATGTGCAGTTAACAAACATACTGCTAATAATACTCATTTTAATAGCCTCAGTACACATCCTGAAGATTTATCTTCTTCATAAAAATCACTGAGGAAGCGTTACATGAGTCGAGCTAATGACTTAGACAAGGTCTAAGCCACTGCTTAAATAAAATATTTAAGTAGCGGAAGCTTACATGGACTGGTCCCAAATAGTAAAAAAGATAAAGCGGCATAGGGAAAATTTCGAAAAATCATACAAGTGCCTTAATAAAAGCGCACCAGTTTTAAGACCCACCATAATTAAACATACTGAGATCCTTGTATATGAATACAAAGAAATCAGAAGTTTAGTTACCGAGTGTCAAAATAAACTGAGAAGTTTACACAGAGTCCAAACATCAGACGTTTTACAGCGCCTAAGGGATAATCTGGTAAACTTAAATAAAAAGTATGATCTCCAGCTTTATCTACCATCGGTGTTAAATACACCGGTAACATTTGATGAGTCACTACTGACAAACGACCAAATAGAAGATACAAAAATAGTAAACATGGCACAAACAGTTGTAGAATTTATCAAGCTAGCCACATCTCTGATACCAGAGTTTGACGGTAAGCCAGATTATCTACAAAGTTTTCTAGATTCTTTGAATCTATTAGAAACCTTAAAAGGCACACATGAGCTAACGGCCATAAGCCTGATAAAAACAAAGCTAAAAGGCCATGCGAGAAATTTAATAAGTAATGAGCAGACAATTGCTGCAATCATTACGCAACTATCAAATGCAGTAAAAGGAGAATCGGTAGAAGTTGTATCTGCTAAGCTTCTTAACTTGCAACAGAAAAATAAAACGGCTAAACGGGATTAGTTTTTGACTATCGCCAAATCAACAAAAAACTACTTTCTGATAAATTCCCGCTCCCCAGAATTGATGATATTCTAGACAAACTGGGCAGAGCTAAATACTTTTCATGCCTTGATTTATTGTCAGACTTCCAGCAAATTGAACTTGAAGAAAATTAAATAAATATAACATCTTTTTCAATGTCAATGGCTCATATCGCTTCACGCGATTACCATTTGGTCTTAAAATAGCACCAAATTCATTTCAGAGAATGATGACTATAGCATTCTCGGGTTTAGAACCCTCTCAGGCATTCCTTTATATGGATGACTTAATGGTGATAGGATGTTCCGAAATCCTGTCCCTCATGATGCGAACAGCGCGAGACGATTTATAGAATTCTGCGATTATTATTGTCGATTTATAAAAAACTTCGCCGATTATTCACGGCACATAACTAGACACTGCTATACACAAAACATCCAACACCCGCATGGTCGACAGCTCAGAATTTACAAAATGAGCTCAACTATCTGCAAAATGAAATTAAGCAGAGAAAGCCAAACACCACTACTCACTCAAATATAAAAGCTCTAATAAACCAAACAACTAATAAAGTTACACCCATTGCCGCAACCAGCCTGCCAAAAGAAAAACGAATGTACCCACAGGATTGCGAAGGCCCACTCGACAGCCCCTTCTGCATACGTGCAGACACTGCACAGCCGGCACCTCTAAACATTACATTATATCCAACAAATAAACACCTGTGCGAAGACCAGCACCGATACCGCCAGCGCAACACGGTGTGCCATCGGAATAAGTGCGAGAGGCACACCGCCACTTGCGCATACGAGGGAGCATCAGCGTGCCACATCCGGCGACGCCCAGCTGATGCAACGATGAACAGCACTTGCAGCTTTATCCTTAACTACTTTTAATTAAATATAAAAAAAAATTTTGGAAAATTGAGCGGAAACACCTCCGCCCGATTAGCAGCATAGCCCATAAAGCTATGCGAAATGCTAGGTAGTATTCTGTGTTATAAGCAATACATCACATATTGAGAAGACATTGGCATTTAAAACTAAAACACTATGTAACATAAAAACATGATATGAATTTAAAAACATATCAATTTTTTAAGAAATTTTAATTTAAATGGGTTCGAACGAATCCAAGGTTGAAAAATCAGCCGCAAATGTTATAAATAACGTAAAAATAATTGACCATAAAGAACATTTAGAAAATATCACTATTTTGCTAATTATAATTACTACAGTATCTCTTGTATCACTAGCATTGAAAGTGTATGCAATGCATACAAAGAAAATTAAGAAACGCTATAGCAGTAGAGCAGACGTACTAGATAAGGTATAAATATATTTGAATATGTCAGATCTAGAGGCAATCATTAGGTTTACGTATAGATATGAGCCAAACTTTCGTATTCGCGCACTAAACGTACTACGATTACATAGAGATTTTATAAAAGTGTGTGATTTTGAATACGAATACACTGACATGTTCAATACTCATATGAATCCATTGATACATTGTTAAAAAATCGAAATCATACTAAGTACGTTGCCATATGTCTCAGTAAAACTAGTAACTGAAGAACAGCCAATTTTGAGACCAGCAACGATACTAATGGTGCGACTGCATCGATAGATATCTATTATAATAATATGGAATGGAGTATATTAGTGAAAAATATCAATGACTTCAAATACCAATTTGGCAAGTCATATAAATGCATCAATAAAGTCAAACATATAAAGGTAGAAATACTAATATACCATGTATAAATATTGATTAAACAATATAACAATATAGTACATGCAGTAGATTCCATTAAAGATAAACTAACACAAAAACATGGCAAACAATGCCTTAAAGTCATACAATCTTTAAATACAAGATTGAAAAGCATTGGCATTAGACAGAATGTCAAAATAAACGTTCCAGAAGATCTATTTTTACCAGCAAAGTTTGAACCAAACCACCTGCACTATCTGAATGAAACCAATTACCGATATAAACATCGATATCGACATTGACAACACAATGGTCCAACCAACTATAAGTTTTCTCAAACTAGCCTCATCGCTCTTGCCAGAGTTTGATGGAAAGGCAGAAAACTTACAAAGCTTCAAAGATGCTTTGAGTCTTATAGACTCACTAAAAGAAGATCATGAAGCAACAGCTGTCAGTCTTATAAAGACAAAATTAAAAGGCCATGCACGAAACCTGATAGCGGCAAGAAAACATTCGCCGAAATAATATCAAAATTATCAAGAACGGTAAAAGGAGAATCAGTTGAAGTCTTATAGACTCACTAAAAGAAGATCATGAAGCAACAGCTGTCAGTCTTATAAAGACAAAATTAAAAGGCCATGCACGAAACTTGTAAGCGGTAACAAAACATTCGCCGAAATAATATCAAAATTATCAAGAACGGTAAAAGGAGAATCAGTTGAAGTGCTATCAGCTAAACTCGTAAACCTTCATCAAAAGATCAAAACTGCCAACACAAGAAGTTTAGAAACTGGGAAAAGCTCTGGAAGGTGCTTATAATAATGATGGTTTAAATTCAGATTTAGCCACCAAATATAGCACAGCCCAAGCCGAAAAAGCTATGACAAGGAACTGCGCTATAGATAAGGTAAAACTTATCACATAGGCAGGCACATTCCATAACATGAATGATGCCATATAAAAATTTGTTGATAGTTGCACAGAAGCAACCGGACAAACTAATACAAACTTAAAAAAATTACTCTGATCGTAGTGGAAACCGCGGTAGAGATAATTATAGAGGCCGACCATACAACAGAGGCGGCTACAATAATAACAACAAAGTACAAGGAAACTCTAGAGGCCGTGGCAACTGGAACCAAGGCAACAACAATAACAACAGACACATGTTAGGGTAGCCCAAAATAATTCGGAAAACCAACAACCCCCTTTAGATACACAGAACAAATAAAGGTTCATTCAATTAACTTCAATCTCAATATTTTTGTCTCTTTTTATTATACCCTGAACCCATTTAAAATGGGTATATTGTATTTGTGCAAAATCCAAATGTATGTAACAGGCAGAAGGAAACATCTCCGACCCCATAAAGTGTATATATTCTTAATCAGCATCAATAGCCGAGCCGATCTAGCCATGTCCGTCTGTCTGTCCGTCCGTCCGTCCGTCCGTCCGTATGTATGAGTCAAGGGATCTCAGAACCTATAAGAGCTAGAGACTTGAAATTTTTAGATGTAGATGCTTCTAGTCCCCGCGCAGATCGAGTTTGTTTCCGATAATCGATCACTTACTCCGTGTCCAAGCAATCGATAAAAATCGATATCGACATCCTGTTTTTTTTAGCAAATTGGGTAAATAATAAGAGCTAGATATGTTGCTTCTAGAATATTATAGATATTTCCAGTATCTTTCATTTCATACCTATCGCCACCTCCCCGCTACCACCACAGAGCTATAAATCAAGTTAATAACCCAATTTTTATTGCCAACCAATTTAAACCACAATTTAAATACAATTGATTTTTTCAGAATACACAAATATTCTATGGTACAATAAGATATACTGTAGAAAATTTCATAAAGATCGGTTAAGAAAAACCAAAGTTGCGCAATTGAATGGGGCAGCTGCTTTAAGAATTTCTGTATACATGTACACACACATATTCATGCGCGTCTGCTTCGCATTCTAATAGCATGGTAATTGCATCTTTTTTTTTGTAATGTTATTTTAGTTCCTTTTTTTATCATAAGTACACCTAATTGTTGGTGTGGCTGCTGAGTAAAGGCATAGCAAATGGTGCGGTCTGTCGCGAGTTCGAGCACTACCGGGGAAAGTATTATTATTTTTTTTTTGCTGGTGTGGCTGTTGAGTACAGTCGACAGTAAGTAATGCGGTCAGTTGCAAATTCGACCCCTGCCAAGGGAAATTTTTTTATATCCTGAACCCATTAAAAATGGGTACAAGGGTATATTGTATTTGCGCAAAATCCAAATGTATGTAACAGGTAGAAGGAAGCATCTCCGACCCCATATATTCTTGATCAGCATCAATAGACGAGTCGATCTAGCCATGTACGTCTGTCCGTCCGTCCGTTCGTCCGTCCGTATGTATAAACGCAATGATCTCAGAACCTATAAGAGCTAGAGACTGATGAAATTTTAGATGTAGATGCTCCTAGCTCCCGCGCAGATCGAGTTTGTTTCCGATAATCGATAACTTACTCCGTTTCCAAGCAATCGATAAAAATCGATATCGATATCCTGTTTTTTGGGCAATTTTGGTGAATAATAAGAGCTAGAGTCACCAAACTTGACATATAGCTTCTAAAATAGAATATATATATGCATTTGATGTTGGAAGAAGAGGGTTCAGGGTATCGCCTAGTCGGGAGCTCCAGACTAGAACCTCTTGTTTATTAATTTATTTGGTGTTGGAATAAGAGGGTTCAGGGTATCCCATTGTCGGGAGCTCCCTCTTACTTGTTTTATAATGTAGAATCAGGAAAAAAACTGGTATTTCTAATAGATACAGGCGCAGATGTCTCAATTTTAAAAGAAGATTCTGATGTCTTCAACGACATCCAGTTGAATAACACTATAGACATTCAAGGTAGAGGCCTAGGAATTATAAAATCCAAAGGCCTCGCCCCAATTGAGCTACAAGCTGACAACTATGTAATCCCTCACAATTTTCATATAGTCGAAGCAAATTTCGCTATACCGTGTGACGGAATAATAGGCATAGATTTCATAATAGGTCTTAATTGCAAAATAGACCTAGAACCGTCCGAAGATTGAAGAATTTACGTTGCATACACAGTTTCAATACAAAAAAATACATTTGTCCGATTTCTTAATACGACCAATAAAGACCAATTAACTAATATAAATAATCTAAACTTTGAACCACTTTCAAACTACAACGTAGTTCAAACCACTCCAGAAAATAAAAAGAACGCAGTACTAGCTCAATTAAGTAAAAACTTTCCAAACCAAATTAAACCACAGTTAAAAGAATTATGCACCAAGTATAGTGATGTATTCGGACTTGAAACCGAATCAATAACAACAAATAATTTGTATAAACAAAAATTGAGATTGAAGGATACTGAACCAATTTATATTAAAAACAATCGAAGGCCGCACAGTCAAGTAGAAGAAATTCAAAAACAAGTAGGCAAACTAATCTCCGATAAAATTGTCGAACCATCAGTGTCAGAATACTAATAGTCCCGAAGAAAGCACTTCCAGGCTCAGTAGATAAGAAATGGCGAATAGTAATTGACTATCGTCAGAAAAAAAATAAACTGGTATCCCATAAGTTTCCACTACCGAATTGATGATATTAAGGTAGAGCAAAGCTAGGTAGAGCAAAATACTTTTTATGCCTTGACTTAATGTCAGGTTTTCACCAACAAGCAATGGCTCATATCGCTTTACGCGATTATCTTTTGTTTAAAAAATAGCGCCAAACTCATTTCGGAGAATGATGACTATTGCATTCTCTAGACTAGAACCTTCTCAAGCATTCCTTTATATGGATGATCTGATAGTTATAGGTTTTTCCGAAAAACAAATGCTTAAAAACTTAGCTGATGTTTTTGAGAAATGTAGGAAATACAACCTTAGGTAACATCCTGAAAAATGTTCATTTTTTATGCATGAAGTCACATTTCTGGGACACAAATGCACCGATAATGGAATCTTGTCAGACGACAAAAAATTTGAAGTCATTTAAAACTATCCAGTCACATACGATGCGGACAGCACTAGAAGATTCGTTGCATTTTGCAATTATTACAGACGTTTTAAAAAAAATCGTCACATAACAAGATTATGTAAAAAGAATGTTAAATTCGAATGGACAGCCGACTGCCAGCATGCATTCGAACATCTTAAATCGGCACTAATAAACCCAATATTATTACAATACTCAGATTTCTGCAAAGAATTTCGCATAATAACTGATGCAAGTAATCAAGCTTGTGGAGCGGTTTTAACTCAAAACCATAATGGACTCCAACTCCCAATTACTTATGCATCACGTTCATTTACTAAGTGAGAAAGTAATAAAAGTACAACAGAACAAGAATTAGCAGCAATTCATTGGGCAATGACACATTTCAGACCATATATTTATGGTAGACATTTCACTGTCAAAACAGATCATAGACCACTTACATATTTATTTTAAATGGTCAATCCAAGTTCCAAAATAACACGTATGCGGCTCGAATTAGAAGAATACGATTTCACAGTAGAGTATCTAAAGGGTAAATATAACTATGTAGCTGATGCGGTATCAACAATAACCATCAAAGAACTATAAGATTTACAAGTTAAAGTCCTGAAAGTCACTACCAGGCACCAAAATAAACAGAAAAACTCCTGCGCAGGAAAAGATTAAGTAGATTTGCCTATGCAAGCTCTTGAGAACGCTTCTAAGCCCAACGTATATGAAGTCATTTGTAATGACGAAGCACGAAAAGTAGTGGCCTTGCTTATATTAAATAATATATGTTTCTTTAAATATGGAAGGAAAGTTATAGCACGAATTGAAGTTAGCGATCTGTACACCAATGGAACATTTGACTTAGGTCAGTTTTTCCAAAGGCTTGAAAAAGAAGCCGCTATACATGATATTAGCCAACTCAAACTGGCACCGAGCGAAAAGATATTTGAATTAATTTCAATTGAATCTTTTAAAAATATGGGCAACAAAACATTAAAATCATTAAGAGTAGCGCTACTCAAGCCGGTGACCATAATAGAGAATGAACAAGTAAAAGGTTCTAGTCGGGAGCTCCCGACTAGGGGATACCCTGAACCCTCTTATTCCAACACCAAATAAATTAATAAAAAAAAGTTACCTTGGCAGGGCTCGAATTTGCAACTGACCGCATTACTTACTGTCGACTCTACTCAACAGCCACACCAGCAAAAAAAAAATTATAATACTTTCCCCGGTAGGGCTCGAACTCGCGACAGACCGCACCACTTGCTATGCCTTTACTCAGCAGTCACACCAACAATTAAGTACTTATCATAAAAAAGGAACTAAAATAACATTACAAAAAAAAGATGCAATTACCATGCTATTAGAATGCGAAGTAGACGCGCATGAATGTGTGTGTGTACATGTATACAGGAATTCTTAAAGCTGCTGCCCCATTCAATTGCGCAGTTGCATATTACTTTGGTTTTACTTAACCGATCTTCATGAAATTTTCTACAGTATATCTTATTGTACCATAGAATATTTGTGTATTCTGAAAAAATCAATTGCATTTAAATTGTGGTTTAAATTCGTTGGCGATAAAAGTTGGGTTAATAACTTGATTTATAGCTCTGTGGTGGTAGCGGGGAGGTGGCGATAGGTATGAAATGAAAGATACTGGAAATATCTATAATATTCTAGAAGCAACATATCTAGCTCTTATTATTTACCCAATTTGCTAAAAAAAACAGGATGTCGATATCGATTTTTATCGATTGCTTGGACACGGAGTAAGTGATCGATTATCGGAAACAAACTCGATCTGCGCGGGGACTAGGAGCATCTACATCTAAAAATTTCAAGTCTCTAGCTCTTATAGGTTCTGAGATTCTTTGGCTCATACATACGGACAGACGGACGGACAGACAGACGGAGAAGGCTAGATCGACTCGGCTATTGATGCTGATCAAGAATATATACTTTATGGGATCGGAGATGCTTCCTTCTGCCTGTTACATACATTTGGATTTTGCACAAATACAATATACCCTTATACATATATTATATGTATATTTTTAATGGGTTCAGGGTATAAAAAGATCAAGAAGCGATACTGTTTACATATCATGACGATCCTATACAAGGAAGTCATAGTAGCATTTCAAGAACGATAGCTAAAAAAAACGACAAATACATGCGTAGATGTCCTAAATGCCAAAAGTCGAAAACGACGACCCATACAAAAACACCGCTGACAATTGCAGAAACGCCGATAAATGCGTTCGATAGTGTGATAGTGGATACTATAGGTCCACTGCCAAAATCCGAAAATGCAAACGAATATGCAATTACAATGATTTGCGATTTAACAAATTATCTTGTAGCTATTCTAGTACCAAACAAATCCGCTGATACAGTTGCATAAGCAATGTTTGAAACTTTTATACTGAAGTTCGATTCAATGAAGACGTTCATTTCGGATATGGGAACTGAATATAAAAATTGTATTATTAATGACCTGTGCAAATACCTAAAGATAGACAATTTAACGTCTACAGCACACCACCACCAGAGAGTTGGAACAGTATAAAGAAGTCATAGAACTTTCAACGAATACATACGTTCTTATATATCGGTTGATAAAACTGATTGGGATGTATGGCTCCAATATTCTGTTTACTGTTTCAACACGATCCCCTCTATGGCACACAATTATTGTCCATATGAGTTAGTTTTCGGGAAACTTAACTTGCCAAAATATTTT
The DNA here is from genome assembly GCA_030788265.1 of Drosophila americana. Taxonomy (NCBI): domain Eukaryota; kingdom Metazoa; phylum Arthropoda; class Insecta; order Diptera; family Drosophilidae; genus Drosophila; species Drosophila americana. The sequence goes on along the minus strand of JAURSC010000093.1, from coordinate 114,096 downwards.
AATTAAATAGATAATATTGATCCTATATATAATATAGATGATTACGCTAAGGAAACAAAGTTTAGACTAGAACACGCATATCAAAAAGCTAGAATAATGTTAAAAAAAACATAAGCCAAAAAACAAGGAATATTATGATAATAAGGTTATTGACTTTAAATTAAAAGGAGATAAGGTTTTATTAAGAAACGAAACTGGCCATAAATTGGATCCGGTATATACAGGCCCATATACAATAGTTAACATAGAAAATAGGGATAATATTCTAATTAAAGATAACAAAAATAGGACCCAAAAAGTTAATAAGAATAGGCAAAATGTTTTAAAGAATAAAACATATAAATGTTCTTTATGAAGTCTTTATGTTCCTTTACGAATTTACAACAAAAAACAAAAATAACATTGGCCTGATCAACCAACTGAAAAAAAGAAAAATAAAAAGCAATCCTTGAGATAAACAAATCACTATAATGAATTTACATTTTTATATTTTTATATCTTTATATTTTGAAATCTTTTCAAATAATTTTATTAAATTCAAATTATTTTTATCCTTTTATTACATTTATTAGTTTATAACAAAAAAAAAAAAAAAAAAAAACACAAAAACAAACTTTTTATTCAAAATAATTAATTTCATTCAATAACTCCACATCCATAATGTTACGTTATTTCTTTAAAAAAGGAGGTGTAGTGTGTATATGTCTTAAAAGAACACCCTATATACAAATATAAAGTATGCGGCACTTTGTCGCATACAATAACAATTATACATTAAACAAGCCCAGAGCCACTTTATATATTGGCTCTGGCTCATATTACGCAGCGCAGTTCACTAGCCTCTCTAGCTGACTGTTTATGCTTACGCTGCATTTCCCACGCTCCGTCTGAGCGCATTCCATTAGCAACATATATGCTCACTAACACAGGCATATGCAAGCTACTTACTCTCCCTCTCTTTGTAGCTGTTAACCAATAACAGCATAAGTATATACATGTATCCATAGGCTAAGCGAAATACTTTACTTTGAATAAAGGCATTTTCAAAATCCAATTCAACCAGCACTAACGTGCTTTGTAAAATCTTTATTGAAAACCAAACATTACAATAGGATTTTGCATATATATAAGGAGCTTAATAAAACTAATTAATGCCGAGTTTAGTAAAGATATCCTGATAAACAAAATGTTTTGTCCGGTCTTAATAGTGGTCCGATCAAAATGTTTTTTCAAACAACAACTTAATTTTCGACCGATTGTTCCTATGGCAGCTATATGATATAGTAGTCTGATCTTAATAGGATTTTGCATATATATGAGGAGCTTAGTAAAACTAATTAATGCCGAGTTTAGTAAAGATATCCTAAATAACAAAATGTTTTTTCATACAAAAACTTAATTTTCGGCCGATCGTTCCTATGGCAGCTATATGATATAGTGGTCCGATTCAGGTTTCAGGTTTTTTTCAGGTTTTGACATATGTGCTGCGTGCTACAGAAAGAAGGAGTTCTGCAAAGTTTCATTAAGATAGCTTTAAAACTGAGGGACAAGTTCGCATAGAAACAGACAGACGGTCAGACGGACAGACGGACATGGCTATATCGACTCGGCTGTCAATGCTAATTAATCGGAGATGTCTCCATCTATGCGTTACACATTTCAAGACAAAATTATACAAAGGTATAAAAATAGACAACAGTCCACCACCAGACAGTAGGAACAGTAGAAAGAAGTCATAGAACTCTTAACGAATACATACGTTCTTATATATCAGTTGATGTATGGATTCAATATTTTGTATATTATTTCAACGGTCGTTGATTGCACATAACTATTTTCCATATGAATAAGTTTTCGGCAAACAGAGAAATTTCCCAAAAAAAAAAATAGAAATAATAGTGACCATATATATAATACAGAGCACTATGCTATGCATTGCATCTCCCTGTCATATCTACACTGTGCCAAGGTAAAACTCGATACCACCTCAGGAAATTTCTGCATAGCTGCCTGCTACTGGCCCCCCCAATCATCCTGTAAATTAGTACAACTATAACTGGCTATTTAGTCAACTAGGCGAAAACTTCCTGATTTCAGATGACTGGAATGCTAAACATAGACTGTGGGCAAACCAGCGTCAATGTGCTCGCGGTTCAACGCTTGCCAATATCATACTTAATTCTAATCAATTCAATATTCTCACAACAGGTGTACCTACTCACTTTCCATCAAATAACACCCACCCCAGTGTCCTTGATTTCTGTGTCTATACAGGAATAGCAAGCCATTAACTTTCCATAACTCGCGTACACAGCGACCACCTACCGCTACTAGTAAGGATGGAACTAACCATCACTAATCAAAATCCCTTATATCAAAACCGAAGGAACCATCTTCGTACACCCAATCGTCGCTTACCAACAGAGCGTTCAAACTTAACAGTCTTCAATCAACACCTAGAATCTGTCATAAACCTAAATATAGAAATAACCTGTACAAATGACATTGATGATATGATAAGCCTTTTTCTAAAAAACCTAAACAATAAAGGCACTGAAAGTCCTTTTCGCCTTCCGCCTACCCAAATGAATGAACGCCATAGCCTAATTCGCCAAAAACGCAGACCGGCATGACCACTGGCAAGAATGGCAGCAAACTATTCGTCAACTAGCCCTTTTGCTTCGCTCCCACCGCCAACAATATATAGATCACACGCTCAGCAACGCTGATCCTTCAAAGAAAGGCGCTTTCAATTTATGGCGGGCCACCAAAAATCTTAAACGGCAGCTACATGCTCAGCATCATGTCCGAAATCAAAATGGCCACTGGTGCCAATCTGCCGAAGACCAGGCTGAAGCCTTTGCTGATGAACTCCAAGCACGTTTTACTCCCTTTGAGCTTGCGCCAACTGCGCACCATCACCGAATACAACGCTTCCTCAATGAAACCGATCTGCTATCCTCCCCCACACGAAACTGCCACCTGCGCCATATTACGCTCTCTGAACTAGATGCCTATATCAGGCCGCTAAAAGTTGGTAAGTCTCCTGGCATTGACAAACCTACTACCTACTAAAACACTTGCCTAAAAAAGGAAAACTTTTTCTATTGCTCCTATTCAACAACATGCTTCGCCTGCAGTACTTCCCATCACAATGGAAATGCGATGCAATCGGAATGATATTAAAAGGTGGTAACGTCCCCACATCTGAACTAAAGTCATAGCGGCCAATAAGCCTTCTGTTCACACAAGAAGTGTATCCGACAGTCGCCATCCAACCGCCATGTAACTCCGGAACCAGTACATGGAACATGTACTGAAATTTCACCACACGTATACTAATACACTTGTAGGTACTCTTGTAATGTACTCTGAAAAAAATGGAATAGATGAAAAATAACCTTCAAGCGAACAAAACGTGTTTTTCTTTCAAACCTAAAATAAATTTGTGCAGAGCAGAAACGCTCCCCCAACGACAATTCATTCTATAAAAGTTCACTTGGAAGCCCTGCGGACGCCCTACTACAACATTTGGTCCTTCGAGCCGGATACTTCTACAACATTTGGTATATCCAGTTCGCCCCAGCAAGCATTGGTGGATCTGCAAGAAAAGGTTCCAGGAACAGCTATTAATTCGAACAAGATAAGTAGCAGTGCACCTACCTCAACTTTTCTATTGCCCAATTTCCGGCAACTCCAGTTAATTAATTCTTTTGTGTGTCTGAACATATTTTTTCGCTTCACATTGTCCGTGGTTAAAGCGAGGGGCAATTGTATTTAAAAAAATTCAACAAAAAAACCCGCAGATAAAATATTGTTCGTGGCCATTAAGGCGTCTAAAAAGTGATAAATATTGAAAGAAATAAAACAGAAAGTGACTCCGATAAGGTCGCCATATTGGTGTCTGTACATATATATATACATATATGTACAAGTGCATACCCAAAAATTTAACCGATCGCCATATTGATGTACGCAAGTACATCCAGACATATTTGCACACATAGGCTTTCGCTCCGTTGAACAACAAGTGTATGCGCTTCTCCATTCCAACCTTCACCAAAGAATCACACACTAAATACATATATAAAAACACACAATTCTAATTGGTATTTTATTAAATAAAACCACACTGTGCAAATTCACCTGCATGTATACACACACACACATCCTATTATATGTGTATCGTTTGTTATTTTTCCTCCACAGCAGCTTCAATATTAATTTATATATTTATTTTTACCAATTAATTGGCAAGTGTAAAACGTAAACAAACAACAGGGTTGTAAAGTGTCAAGATCGGTTTTCGATAAACTGATTCTGTGAAACTTTTATATTTTGTATGTTTCCACCTTGCCATTGAGCTGCGTTTACTTAATAAAATACAAACATATACATTACTTTTTCTTATTCTTATAAAAAATTTATAAAACATAATTATAAGTTAAGACGTTTCCAAGTTGCGTATTAAATCGAATATCCGTGCGATTTTTTATTAAAATAACAATTTATCACAAGTAATTCTATGACAAAAAACCTTTTCGTTGAGCTGCGTTTAGAATAAACGTGCTTCTTCTTGAGCTCAACCATCAATAAGCAATAAGCGATAAGCATCATTTTTTTGCGCGATCCGTTTCCCCTACACGGCCGCTTTGTCAAAAGAGAATAAATCCTTTTCTCTGGTGTTTCAATAAAGAAATAATTAGATTTTTTTCTCAATTAAAGGAAACTAAATAAGAATCAATTTGGTAAATTATTAGTAAAATAATTAATTTAACAAAATTTTCCGATTTCGTTGGACTCAATAGTGCACACCATTTCGGTCATTCCATTTTATTCTGATATCTCGATTCCATCGTTCCTGTGCCATTTCTTATTCCGTTTTCTCTCTGCTGATTCAAATTATTTGTATTTGATCACATTTCACCTGGTTAGTACAATTTTTGGCTCTGTGAAGAGCCTAGTATGCCAATCGGTCAAAACAGCCAAAAACGACTTACAGCACCGTCCGTCAAGGAGTCAAAGCGACCTTTAACCTCACCTAGAGCAGTTTTCGGGAAACTCAAGGTCGAGAGTACCAGCACAACCGTCCGCAAGACTGTGAGTCCGATTCCAACAAGAGATATTACCCCAAAAATTACCCGTTCGACTACGAAAAAATGCAGAAGTCAAGCGAAATGGCACTGAACGACTTCGTTTCTATAACTGACCGACTAGGCCAGTTTGAAGTGAAGATCAATGACGCAGCGGACAGTGACGTGTCACTGTTCACTCTCCAAGTCCGACGAGATCAGATTAAGACTTTATGGGAAAAGGTAGAACGCGAGTACGAGTTATGTTCCAAAGCTCTCAACCAAGGCGCTTGCAGCAGCAGTGACCTGGTGGCTATGCAAGCTAAATATGATTACTCGTACTCCGTTTACGAGCGATGTGCGGCTCAACTAAGCGAAAAAATAGAAAGATCCACGGCGTTAAATAGACAAGCTGAGCAACCCCCCTCCAACTTCTCCATGTCCAGGGGTTGCAGTCTCCCGCCATGCGACACTGAAGTTTTCAGTGGGGATTACCTACGCTGGCCTACTTTCAGAGACTTGTTTACAGCTGTTTATATTAACAATCCAAGATTGACGCCGGTGGAAAAATTGTTCCATCTTAATTCCAAAACCAGCGGCGAAACTAGAGCAATTGTCTCCAAGTCCCCGCTCACGAACGACGGCTTTCAGTCAGCGTGGGCGAGCCTGACGGAGAGATTTGAGAATAAGCGACTATTAGTCAATAGTCAATTGAAAATTCTTTTCAATCTCCCCTCAGCAACACAAGAGTCTGGAGCCGCCCTTAAAGAGCTTCAGGGCACAATCCAGGGATGTTTAACGGCTCTCGACTTGTCCAGGGTGAGCACCGAAAATTGGGATTGTCTGCTAATTTTCTTGTGCTCCTCTAAATTGCCTAAGCTCACGCTGTCGTTATGGGAACAATCGCTCCACGATAAGGCAGAGATCCCTCAATGGTCCGAGATGAATTTATTTCTGATCGACCGATATCGCACCTTGGAGGCGATAGAGGATGTACGACCTACCGCACATACGCCACTCCAGTCCAAACCCACAAGAAAAGAGTCCAACCACCTGAGAACCTTCGAAGCAACAGTGACTGCAAAGCCACAGCACTGCAAATTGTGTCAGAAGGAAAACCATCCCGTGCGTCTATGCCCGCGTTTTCTACAAATGTCCGTACCCGAGAGAGTTTCCGTCATTAAGCAACAAAAGCTGTGCTTAAACTGCTTCGCCAGACAGCACCAGTTGAAAGACTGCACCAGCGCACATAGTTGTTTCACGTGCAAGGGACGTCACAACACGCTACTCCACCGTGACAGACCCCAGGTGCCCTCAGCTTCCACAACACCAATAGTTTTGAACCCTCCTTCACCAATACAGTCCACTTCTACTTCAACCCAAGCTACCGTTCAAAACTATTTTTCCGCAAACTCACATGGTGTTCTCCTCGGCACGGCTGTCATCCAAGTGTGTCATTTGGGCACAAAGTATACAGCCCGGGCATTAATCGACTCTGGGTCTGAAGCGACCTTTATTTCAGAGCGATTGTTCAAAAGGGTTAAACTTCCTTATCAACCCGTCGACGCACAGGTCTCCGGTTTGAATCAAGCCATTTCGGCTCAACCTCAAAAACTTTGCCATTTTAATATTGGCTCTCCTATAAAGCCCAGGGTTCATATTGAAACCTCGGCTTATGTTCTTCCAAAGCTGGCAGGCAATTTGCCCTCCTACACCATCCCCCAAACTGCTTTGGAAGAACTTCCAAAATTACACTTGGCCGATCCCTCTTTCTATAGGAGCTCATAGATAGACGTGCTTCTCGGCGCCGATATCCTCCCATCCATATTGTTGGGTGGCTCCTATCACAACATATGTGGCACTCTCCTTGGTCAAGAAACGATTTTCGGCTGGATCCTTACAGGCCCCGTTTCTAAGACCAGTGCCAAATTTGTCGCATCCTTTTCGACTCAAGTCTCGCTGAATCCAAATGCGAGCTTGGATAAACTGCTCACAAAATTTTGGGAGGTGGAGGATATTCCAGTTAAGCTGGAAAAGGAATCCGACCTTTTTTGTGAGCGCAATTTTCAAAAAAACCACTAAAAGGGATAAAAACGGCAGATACTTGGTCACACTGCCATTCAAGAATTCCGATCACATCCATTTAGGCCATTCAAGGTCCATCGCACTAGCTCAATTTCTACGAAATGAGAATCGTCTGGCAAAAAATGCCCCCCTTAAGGAGCAGTACGATGCGGTGATCCAGGAATATCTGGACTTAGGTCACATGCGACAAGTCCCTCCAAGCAATGGTTCAGATAACTTTTATCTACCACACCATGCTGTTCACAAGCCTGACAGCACCACGACCAAGCTCCGCGTAGTATTTAACGCCTCCCACCCGTCATCGAATGGTAAAAGTCTGAACGATGTGCTACATGCAGGGCCCGTTCTGCAATCCGACTTAACCATTCAAATTCTAAGATGGCGCTTCTTCCGATATGTGTTCAATGCCGATATCACAAAAATGTATCGGCAAATACTTGTGCATCCCAACCACACGCCCTATCAGAGAATTCTGTTCCGAACAAAGGACAACGAGCTTCGTGACTTCGAACTCAGCACAGTCACGTTTGGAGTTAACTGTGCCCCCTTTTTGGCAATCCGGGTACTACATCAGCTATCTGATGACGTTCGTTCGCTCTATCCCTTAGCAAGTCATATTATCGCAAACAATATGTATGTCGACGATGTACTAGCGGGAGCCCATTTCAAATCAACAGCAGATCAAGCAATTGCAGAACTCCGCAAGGCCCTTGAATCTGCCGGGTTCCCCTTGCGAAAATGGACATCCAATGAAAAGGACTTGCTAAGAGCGATTCCCAAGGACCACTTGCTTCAGGCCGACTTTTTAGAGATCGAGGAAGCCTGTTCGGCAAAGACTCTCGGGATCAGATGGAAAGCTGACACCGATAAGTTCTTTTTCGCTCCATCCGAGCTAACAGCCAAACAGTCCGTCTCCAAACGTGAAGTCCTTTCACAGATTGCCAAACTGTTCGACCCAGCAGGTTGGCTGGGTCCAGTCATTATCCAGGCAAAAATATTCATGCAGGAGATCTGGCTCCAAGAACTGGGCTGGGACGATCCGCTACCTGAGAGTCTTCTCATTAAGTGGAATTTATTTCTGCAAGAGTTTCCGGGCCTCAGTGTGATTCGCATCCCTAGATGGGTCGAATTCCGCCCACAGGGGACTATCCAATACCATGGGTTTTGTGACGCTTCGCAGCGTGCATATGGGGCCGCCATTTACGTGCGCACTGAGATACAAGATCGCATCTCAGTACATCTCCTAACAGCGAAAACGAGGGTCGCTCCGGTCAAGACGATATCCTTGCCACGACTAGAGCTGTGCGGAGCAGCACTTCTGTCCGAGCTATCCGCTGCACTCAGTCCCCAGCTACCTTCCGCTGGCGGCGACTGGTTCTATTGGATAGATTCCACAATTGTGCTAGCTTGGCTTCATAAGCCACCATGCGCCTGGACTACCTTTGTAGCAAACAGACTCGCAAAAATTACTCAGGCCACCGACTCCAATAAATGGTCCCATGTACGATCCGAGTACAATCCAGCGGACCTAGCGAGCAGAGGTGCCCCACCACAAGCGTTAGTCAACAATGAGCTGTGGTGGCACGGGCCAGAATGGTTACGCCTACCTCAGAACCAATGGCCCATTCCTTCAGATCCCCTCCCAGATACGACAATAGAGCAACGTACGATTAAGGTAAACCTCGTAAACACGGCTCCCTCATTTTCTTTCCTCGAGCGCTTCTCCAAGTTCGATCGAGCCCTGCGAGTGTTAGCCTACATCTATCGCTTCTTCAAGCGTTGCAAACGATTGTCGCTCCCGTCAACTATGGAAATTGACAGCAACGAGATTTCTTATGCACAAGAAAAACTCATTCTCCTGACCCAGAGACAAGCATACTCGTCAGAGTACACTTGCTTGAGCACGAAAAAACAGCTCACTTCCAGCAAAATCCTTAATTTGAACCCCTTTTTAGATGGTAAGGGAATTATTCGAGCATGTGGTCGTGTAAGAGCGGCCGAAGCACTCGGCTACGATGAGCGGCATCCAATCATACTGCCATACACATGTGCATATTCGCGTCTCTTGACCGCTTTCACCCATCTTATATCCTTGCATGGAGGCAACCAGCTCATGATGCGTTTAATACGATCACAGTACTGGATTCCAAAGCTGAAGGTGTTGGTCAAATCCACAATTCATTCCTGCAAAATCTGCGTCATCCGAAAAAAGAAATTGCAAACGCAGCTCATGGGCGACTTGCCTGTGGAGAGAGTCACATTCTCTCGACCGTTCACTCACACAGGAGTCGATTTTGCAGGCCCCTTCGATGTAAAAAATTACACAGGTCGAGCCTGTCTTATTACGAAAGGCTACGTGTGCGTCTTTGTGTGCTTCAGCACCAAAGCCATCCACCTAGAAGCTACATCTGACCTGACCACAGAAAAATTCCTAGCGGCATTTGCGAGATTTGTGGCACGACGAGGGTGCCCAAGTCAAATGCATTCCGACAACGGCAAAACCTTCGTCGGAGCGGCCAAAGTCCTCTCGCGCGATTTTGTAGAAGCGCTTAAGACTCAACTCCAGGCCACTTACAGTCTCCAGAAACTGTCCTGGCACTTCAACCCTCCTAGTGCACCGCATATGGGTGGCCTGTGGGAGGCAGGTGTAAAGAGTTTCAAAAATCTATTTTATAAATCTACATCGACCTCCAAATACACCTTCGAAGAGCTTTCCACGCTCCTATCCAAAGTTGAAGCATGCCTGAATTCAAGACCGATATCTCCAATGTCGGAAGATCCTACTGATCTCCTAGCTCTGACTCCCGGTCATTTCTAGTCGGGGGTCCTCTACTTTCCGCCACAGAGCCAGAGATCAAGGAAAACGCCGCGTCCATCATCAACCGCTGGCAGCGCTTGAAGGCTTTGCAACAACAGTTCTGTCTCCGTTGGAAACATGAGTATCTTTTAGAGTTACACAAAAGAAACAAATGGCAAACTCCAACGCGAGACTTACAACGGGGCGATCTAGTCATTATTAAAGAAGATAATCTTCCAGTTAATGACTGGCGTCTAGGTCGAATCCAAACGACCTATCCTGGCGACGACCAAAGAGTCCGAGTGGTCGACGTCTTAACAGCCCGAGGTGTCTCCAAGAGACCTATCTCTAAGCTGATCCTGCTCCCGATAGAATCTAGTCTCCATTTTCCATCCAGTAAAATTTCCAGTAAAGACTAGAATCCTAGATCCATAGGTCTGCGGACCATCCGTATAAAGCCGCATCAGTAATGTCTACTATGTTTTTTTTTCACATTCTTCACGTAACAGCACGATGTCTCCACGATGAGCCGACCGGCAACGGAATCGTTCCGATGCCGAGTATGCCGAGGAGTCCACGCGCTGCGCAAGTGCCAGCGGTTCATGCGGCTGTCTCCAGAGAAGAGACTCCGAGCAGTTCTAGTTAATAAATACTGCCCAAACTGCCTGGCTCACCAACATTCCGGGGAGTCATGTCGCCGCAAGGACAAGTGCCGCAAGTGCCAGGGCGACCATCACACCTTGCTTCATTTGCAAGAAGCGCGTCGCATGCCATCTCCAGAGCGATCCCAGACAAGGCGCAGCACCAAGGCCCAAACGCGACGCTCCGCGCCGCCTTCATCCGCTGGTTCCATCTCCTTGTCATCATTAATGGAACACAAAAGGACAACCGTGCTCCCGAGAGCACTCATCCGACTCGGAAACGGCAAGGCGACCCGCGACACTCGGGCACTTTTAGACCCGTGCTGTCCGGTAAGTCTTATCGACGCATCCTTGGCAAAGGCCTCCGGGCTATCCGTCACCCGCGTCGGTAAAGACAACGCTTGCTCGGCTTCAATAAGCTCTAGGACCTCTAGCTTCCAGCGAGAGGTCATCCTGCAAGTGATGCCAAATCTCCGGTATCGAACTCCAACGAAGCCCATCAGCGAGGAACTGAACGAGCCCTTCACCAACATTCGATTGGCAGACGATCGCTGGTTCCAGCCGGATATCTCCAATCTGGTTTTGGGCTCGGATATATATCCGGATTTAATTCTCCAAGGCGTCCTGCCGAGTCTTGGCGGCGCACCACTGGCCCAAAACACGGTCTTTGGGTGGATATTGTCCGGCTCCTGTGCTCAATAGTAGGAACAGAGCCACGTCCCTCTCCCTTTTTCTTTTGCAATACTGCAAGGCGGGCGGCATGTTCACACAAGAAGTGTATCCGACAGTCGCCATCCAACCGCCATGTAACTCCGGAACCAGTACATGGAACATGTACTGAAATTTCACCACACGTATACTAATACACTTGTAGGTACTCTTGTAATGTACTCTGAAAAACAATGGAATAGATGAAAAATAACCTTCAAGCGAACAAAACGTGTTTTTCTTTCAAACCTAAAATAAATTTGTGCAGAGCAGAAACGCTCCCCCAACGACAATTCATTCTATAAAAGTTCACCTGGAAGCCCTGCGGACGCCCTACTACAACACCTTCTAACAACAGTCTCGAAACTATTCGAAAAAGTAATTTATGAACGTCTAATTGCTAAATTAAAATCACCTGTTAATGATAAACTAGACTGTGCTGCAATACTACCGGATCACCAATTTGGCTTCCGTGCAGGACACAGCTCAATACAACAATTACACCGCCTAGTTGAGCACATCAACATGTCCTTCGAAAGCGGTGACTACACATCAGGCGTCTTTCTAGACATATAACAAGCTTTTGACCGAGTATGGCATGCTGGTCTTCTATTTAAACTACGCATGTACACTAGTGAACCTCTCTATAAATACTGAAATCTATCTATCTGACCGATCCTTCTGTGTATGCAGTAATAACCCAGAAAGCACAATTACCAACCGTAATACCCCAACTTCACAATCTGGACCATTCAATCGACTACCCGGCCCATACTAGCTCGTGTACCACAAGGCAGTGTATTGGCGCCACTACTTTTCAATATATATGTCTCTGACATGCCTTGCATAGCAACACGCATCCAATCTACGGATCAGCACCCTACCTCAAAAATTAATGGTCTAACAGCGACATATGCTGATGATACTGCTTTCTTATGCAGCCAACAATGCTGAAATTGCATGCAACTACATGCAAGATCATATAAATCAGTTTGCTGAATGGGCCAAGAAATGGAACATTCAAGTAAACGGCAATAAATCGGCCCATATTCTCTTCACCTTACGCAACAACATCACAACTCCTGTCATTAGTATAAATGATAATATCATACCAGCTAAAAATATTGTAAAATATTTGGGGCTTCACCTAGATAAAAAACTAAATTGGTCACGCAATGCTCGCATAATCACACAGTCCATACGCACAAAACTATCCAAACACAAATGGCTCCTATCTGCTAACAGATCGAAGCTATCACAAAAAACAAACTACTAATTTATAAACAAATCATAGACCCTGCCTGGTACTATGGCATTGAACTATACGGCTGTGCCGCCGATACACACTTACGTAAACTATGCAGCATCCAATCACAGGCTCTCCGCCTAATCTGCAATGCACCCTATTACGTCAGAAACCGTACCTTTCATAATGACACCAAAGTCCCTACAGTATGGGAAATAATCAATTCCCGTGCCAAACAATATAACGACCGGCTAGAAACCCACCCTAACAAATTGGCGAGACTGCTACTAATATCTGGAAGTAATCGTATCCAACTTAGGCGAATCTGGCCAGGTGCCCAGCTTATTCGACGCAGAGCTCCCTCATACCTCACCTAATACTAACCGTCTGCATCAATTTTGGCAACACCTAAATCAGACTCCTCGGCATAACGGTCAAATGATCACTTCTAAGTACTTACTTACTGGGTACTTACCCACTGTTGAATGCTCTCGTTTCTTGTGACTATGGACTGAATCCTGATACACCCACCTGATGTCCCCTGTTCTAATAAGAAAGCTCAATAATGCTGCGTCTACCTTACTCAACGGCCCACTAAATCATTAAGAAGATCAATCCAATACCTTATATTGATAACTGTACTTGATACTCACCATCTTATGCCCTATGCCATACCACTGATGAATTTATGCTTGATAATCCACAACACGAAGATTGATATTTGAGAGAATCTCACCACTGATGGCCTAATGCTTGATAATCTGATATAATTCTGATAGCCTTAACTCATAACATCTTCCATGACGATTATGCCTGACGAACTACTATGCACTTGATATTTGTCCTGAGACCCACACACCGATGTAAACAGCCAGCGCTACCCATATAAATTAAGTTGACTCGCGCTGATTCCAAGCCTTCATGCCCCTGTGCATGATCACCTGGCGGTTTTTCCGCCCCAATCCAAGCCTTTGTGCCACCTGTGCACGAACACCTGGCCGACTCTACCGTGACCAGCCCCACACTAACTCTCTCACACATTATGCACTGGTATACTGTCATGTCAATTTTGTCAACTGTTAGCCTTCCTCCTAAATCCCATTTCAATTAGTACAACTCTTTCATGAGCATCTCTGCTGATATGCAATACAACGAACAGTACAAGTTTGTCTCGTATACCGGGAGCCCTGCCTAAAAAACATGTGCAGCCTAGATGAGCAAACTGACTATACTATCCCAAACAACGGACAGGACATGTTTGCCGTATACCGGGGGCCCTGTTTAAAACCATGCGCAGCCTAGGTAAGCAAACAGATTTGACTCAAACTCACTATGCCTATCATGCAGAAGATCTTCAAAATATACACTGCAAGTTTTTTATAAATGTCTTCAACAAATATTCCGCAAAGCAAACCCTTCATAACTATCCTAACGATCCCTATTTACAAACCCCAAAGATACTGGAACTTTCAATCCTGTCTCTACTCTTTCAGCACGTAATGTACTCCCAATAACATGCTCCCGTCTAGTATACTGGAATAGAGACAATGCCAAGACCGCAACCGTGTATGTTCCTAGATATCCTTACGGCGACATGTTCATATTGGAAATCCCCATGATATTAACTTACTAACTTAGACTATTTCCGCAAGTTTTCCCAATACATTATAAATCATTCAATATGCTCATACCTCCCGCTATGCTTACTAAAATAGAGACAATGCCAAGACCGCAACCGTGTATGTTCCTGCTATGCTGGCGGCAGCTTGTTCATATTAAAAAAAAAAAAAAAATGTTTTTTCCAATAATCTTAACTAACTGAATTAGACTATCCTCACAAGCTTTGCCTGGGCACTACCTTTTATTCAATATGTCCATGCTTCCCGATCTGCATACCAGAATAGAGACAATGCCAAGACCGCAACCGTGTATGTTCCTGCTATGCTGGCGGCAAAAAAATTTTTTCCAATAATCTTAACTAACTGAATTAGACTATCCTCACAAGCTTTGCCTGGGCACTACCTTTTATTCAATATGTCCATGCTTCCCGTTCTGCATACCAGAATAGAGACAATGCCAAGACCGCAACCGTGCATGTTCTTGCTATGTTGACGGCAACTTGTTCATATTACAACCGCCCACTTCCACTAAACTTTTGCATCATTAAATTGATGTCCCAGCCACAAATCCAGTTGCACAAGCACACAACATTACCCATAAATAAACTGACTCTTTACATTAAAAATCCATGACTGTCAGTCTCTATGAGAGGAGAGACACTCAAACGACCAGCATGGTAACCAGTTTAATTGCTTTATCATACCTGGCACTGCAGCAGCAGGGTATTTGATGTGTTTTTCATTCTGCCTTTTGTCTCAAGCAGATATGTTTCAACTAGCGTTGCCCTGCGCTCTTGCCATTTCACGTCACATCCTCTCCCTCACAACACGTTATCAAAACAGCCGGCTTATTGCATGCCAAACACTAGTAATGCTGTCGTCGCTTTCAGTCTAAAGATGTTATGCTCAATTAATCACAATTAATTACAAAGAAGAAAAGAGACAAAAAAATTACCTTGCTATATCATATCGGGATAAAACCCTTAACTATACCATATCAAAAACTTTGTGATTATATTAAGCTTTAAATTTTGTAAACTGAAATTTGTAAACATCTATCCTAAATAAATCCGAACAAAGCTTAGCTGCCTACATATGGATGTGGAGCGTGTATGATTGGAATATGTTGCTGCACCATGCTCAAGTGGGAACCAATTCCTCCTGTGTGTTCACTCAATTTCCTTTCACCAACTCGCTTCCATCTGAATATAGGTATCTGTAAGTGCTCTGTCAATATAATTTTCGACCGATCGTTCCTATGGCAGCTATATTATATAGTGGTCCGAACTTAATAGGATTTTGCCTATATATGAGGAGTATAGTAAAACTAATAAATGCCGAGTTTGGACAAAATATCTAGAAAAAAAAAATGCTTTTTCTTAAAACAACTTAATTTACGACCGATCGTTCCTATGGCACCTATATGATATAGTCGTCCGATCCAGCTGGTTTTGACATATGTGCTGCGTGCAACAGAAAGGAGTTCTGCAAAGTTTCATTAAGATAGCTTTAAAACTGAGAGACTAGTTCGCATAGAAACAGACAGGCGGACAGACGGACAGACGGACACGTCGGACGGACGACTCGGCTGTTAATGCTAATCACGAATATATATACTTTATGGGGTCGGAGATGTCTCCATTTATGCGTTACACATTTCAAGACAAAATTATAATACCCTCTGCAAGGGTATAAAAATAGACAACAGTCCACCACCAGACAGTAGGAACAGTAGAAAGAAGTCATAGAACTTTTAACGAATACATACGTTCTTATTTTTCGGTGCTTTATTTAAAAAGCTTTTATAAATTGTGCAAAGTGTTATCTGTTGTGCAGCGTAAGTCTGTTAATTATTGCATTTATAAAACGCGGCGTCAGTTCCGTGTTGTTGTTATTGCCTGTTTTGATTCTTTTGCTTTTGTGCGTTTGTTCGCTGAATACTTTCTGCTTGTGCATCGCGCTCTCGCAAACTTTTTCTATTGCTCTTCGCTCCAAACAATTTGTTTGTGTATTTACTTGCTCTATCTTGTGCACCGTTTTCGTTTTGCTCTGTGCTCTCGCAATTTGCATACGCATTAAATAATTATGTTGTGCTGTAAGAAACCGTGCACGTTCAAGCAGTCTGATGATTCTGCACTGCCGCAATTTGTTAATTGCTGGCTGTGTGAGAATATGATGCATGCTAAATGTGCAGGTCTCACTGGCCGTGATTGCGACAAGATCGCTGCTATTGCAAGAAGGGCTGTGGTGGCTTGCGTTGGTCGTGCCCAGAATGCATCGATAAGCAAATTGATTTCTCTAGAATGTATAATTCTGTGAGAAGTCAATTCTTAAAATTAAATAATGTGGCTAAGCACTTCTCGAGTAATTTTGACTCGAGTTTCGAGTTGCTTGGCAAATATAAATTCGAGTCCCCAACCAATCGCCGGTAGGAGCCTCAACTTTTGCAAGTGCCCTCTACGTCTGTTCAGACACCTACGCCTTTCATGTCCCTTCCTAGCAACTTGGATGTATCTCCAATGTTGTCCCTATCGCCTTCTCCAAGCGACTGTCCAATTTCCCCAATTTCAACCCTTGTTGTAGTCCCAGTAGAGTCCGTACCTGATCCCGTCCCAATTAATCAAACTGCCCCAGCTCCATCAGGTCCTGGCCGCAAAGGTAGACCTGCGCGCAATCTTGCCCAGATTGTTCAAAACAATCATGTTGCCTCTTTAGCTCCTTCAACTCCTGTATTACCTACAGCCCCATCACCGCCTATTTTAATGGTAGTTGCCCCTCGTAGGCAAGTCTTTGTGTCTCGACTTTCGTCGGACACCACTTCTGAGTCATTGGCAGCCTATAATGCTAGCAAATCTTCTGCTAGCGTGTCAATAACCAAATTTAATTTCTCCACCCCTCGTGAAATATCATCATTCAAAATAAATGTTTTACATGATATGTTCCCAATTATGTGTGATCCCAAATTTTGGCCTCCACACATGACTGTTCACGAGTTCAAGCCTAAAAAGCGTAACAAGCCTGTCACCCTTCCAGTCCCTTCAATACAGGGTACCATTTCTGCCCCAAAAAACCAGCTTCATCTTCTGACCAAATCTTTCTTCATTATCAGAATGTTAGAGGTCTCATTTCTAAGCTTATAAATCTTTTCATAGCCAGCGATTCCTTCAATTCGGATATAATAGCATTTTCAGAAACATGGTTGAACTCAACCATATCTGATTTTGAGATTTTATCTTATAACTTTATTTTGTATAGAAACGATCGGCTGACTCGAGGTGGTGGGGTGTTAATTGCCGTTAAAGCCACTCTCCAGTCTGAACTTTTCTGTCTTAGTACGCCTACTGACGCTGAGATTGTCTCAGTTAAGGTGTCTTTTCCTACACGGAAAGTCTATGTAACATGCTCTTATGTCCCACCCTCTTCTGATATTCAAGTTTATATGAAACATATTACTTGTATTAAAGAAGTTTCTTCAAACGTGCGTGATAATGACCTATTTATGGTGTTGGGTGATTTTAATTTGCCCAGCATCTCTTGGTCATTATTTACTGCCAAAAATTATCTAGTGCCCTCAGCACAGCACGATTTTATAGAGTGCATGCTTGATCTTTCGTTGTTTCAAATCAATTCAATTTCTAATCATTTGATTAGAACACTTGACCTTGTATTTGTTAATGACTACCTTATTTCTAATGTGTCTAGGTCCCCTCCTTTATCTCTTCCTGAGAATGTCTATCATCCAACTTTAGAGATTGCAATGTTAAATTGTAATCCTTTCATTTCGTGCTCATCAGCCAATAAGCCCCGCTATTGCTTTCGCAAAGGAAATTATTCTTTGCTGAATCAGCTTATTTATTCAACCGATTGGTCTTTCTTATATGACTCAGTTGATATGAATACAGCCTTTAATTTTTTTTACATCACCCTAATCTCCCTCTTAGATGTGTGTATTCCTAAGTCAATTTCTTCGACTACTTTTTCAAAACCACCCTGGTTTACTACCAGATTATCACATCTAAAAAATGTAAAATCCAAATATTTTAAGAAGTTTAAAAAGTCTGGTTCGTGTACAGACTTGGCTAAATATTCCATAGCCAAGTCGAACTTATTTCTTCTTAATTCTCAATGCTATGAGAATTATCTAACTCGTTGTAAAAGGCAATTTGCCCGAAATCCGAGACAGTTTTATAATTTTGTAAACTTGAAGCGTAAATCTTCGAGTTTGCCATCTTCTTTTTTTCTTGGCTTGGATAAAGCTAGCAATGACACTGCTAACCTCTTTGCTAATTTTTTCCAATCAACTTACTCTTCAGTCTGTCCTAATACTAATTTCCTTATTACCCTTATACTATTTCTTCCGCTAGTTCTATGCCTCCTCTAATTATTTCACACTCCTCTCTCCTATTAGCTATAAACTCTTTAAAGTCTTCTTACTCTCCTGGGCCGGACAATATTCCTAGTTGTCTACTCAAGGAGTGTAGTTCTTCCCTTCTTTATCCATTGCTAAAGCTTTTTAATCTATCCCTTGAAACTTCTGTCTTTCCATCTCTTTGGAAAGAATCTTATATCATTCCTCTTCACAAGAAAGGTGGGAAGTCTGATATACGATATTACAGGGGCATTGCATAACTGTCCGCTATTCCTAAATTAAACTGCAAATCAGTTGTTTCCCCTGTTCAAAATGGATTCGTAAAGAATCGGTCAACTACGACCAATCTGCTTGAGTTTACTTCCTTGGTAAACAATGCTTTCCTTTCGAAAATGCAAACTGATGTCATTTACACTGACTTCAGTAAGGCGTTTGACTCTGTGCACCATGACATTTTACTTTTTAAACTTGACCGAATAGGTTTCCCCCTGTCTCTTCTGCTTTGGATTAATTCTTATTTAAAAGGTAGGACCCAAAGAGTAATGCTGAGGCTGACTACCTCTAAACGGGTTTACGTTACTTCTGCTGTTCCTCAAGGTAGTCATCTTGGACCTTTACTCTTTACTCTTTTTATAAATGATCTCCCCTCTGTTATATCACATGCCCGTGTACTCATGTATGCGGACGATGTCAAACTTTTTCTATCATACACTAATCCCCTACATCATTCTCGTCTACAAGACGATTTGAACGCTATGCAACTATGGTGTTCGGCCAATCAATTGCATCTAAATTTTTCAAAGTGTATGTTTATGACTTTTAATCGTACTACACCTTATCTTGTCAGTTATACAATCGACAATATCCCTTTGCAACGTATACTAACAGTTAAGGATCTAGGCGTAATTTTTGATTCTAAACTCTGTTTCAATCTTCACATAGATACATCCTTAATGAGGCAAAATGTGTACTTGGATTCATTAAACGATGGTCTAAAGAGTTTAACGATCCTTTTATAACAAAACTTCTGTACATCTCTTGTTCGCCCTATCCTTGAATACTGCTCTCGCATCTGGTCTCCCCAGTATAACAATAGCCAGGATCGTATTGAATCTGTTCAGAAGCAATTTCTGCTTTTTGCCTTACGAGGTTTAAATTGGGACCCTAATCTTCGGTTGCCATCCTACTCCAGCAGACTGCTCAACAATTCTCGGTGTTGTCCTTCTACATAAGTTGATTATTGGCGACATAGACTCCCCTTTTCTGCTAGGGCGTCTTCAATTCTCTGTTCCGGCTAGACCAACGAGAAATTATCGCCCCTTATTCCTATCTACGTGCACAACAGACTACGCTATGCACAATCCTTTTCGCGTGCTATGTAAAAATTATAATAGTTTGCATCACGTTTTCTCTACAGAACTGTCTCTACCCCTAATAAAATCGTTGCTTTCAGGATACCTTCGGGAAGTCTAACTTACATTGCTTAACTTTATTAACAATCTTCATACTTTCTCTTTTTCCTATTTATTGTATTTTCTTAATTAATATAGCAATTTAAGATTATTTTTAATTTTACTTGAGAACACTTTTTTCCTACTTACAACCTTCTGCTTAGATGTAGGCTCTAATAGCGTCACTGACAAAATTAGCTGTGAAAAGGGGCACAGCTGGCCGGACTGGCAAATAAAACACCTCCATCGGGCGGTGATGCTATTTAGAAAATTGTATTCTTTAACTAGGCTTTTAGCATATAATTCTATTATCTATTGTATAACCTATTGAATAATGAGGAAGACACTCGGTTTGTCGACCTTTAATAAATAAATAAATAAATAAAAATAAATAAATATCAGTTGATGTATGGATTCAATATTTTGTATATTATTTCAACGGTCATTGATGGCACATAGCTATTGTCCATATGAATAAGTTTTCGGCAAGCAGAGCAATTTCCCAAAAAAAAAAAAAAAAATAGAAATAATAGTGACCATATATTTAATATGGAGGACTATGCTAAAGAATCAAAATTTATATCAGAGCAGGCATACAAACGAGCTAGGATAATGTTAGAAAAACACACGGCTAAGAATAAAGAATATTGTGATAATAAGGTTGTAAATTTTAAATTGGAAATAGGAGATAGGCTTTTTTAAGAAACAATACTGGCCACAAACTAGAAGCAGTTTATTTAGGCCCCTATGCAGTAACATAAATAGAAGCAAGAGATAATATTATAAAAAAGGATACAAAAAGTAAAAAACAAACAGTTCATATAGAAAGATTAAAAATGTTCACTAAATAACATATACAAATATTCTTTATGAATTGAAATTCTAAATTAAAGGTGAACGAAAGGCTATCTTCGACACGCCGAAGATCTAATACTCTTGCAGACCCAACCTTTTCATCATGTTCATAGTGCTTTGCCCGTATCTTAGAAGTAACGGGAAAATAGTAAATGCCGAGTTTGGTCAAGATATCTTGATAACCAAAAAAGGTTTTTAATAAAAAACCTGGTTTTCAACCGATCGCTTTTATGGCAGCTATATGATATAGTGGTCCGATGTTGATGGGATTTTGTTTATATATAGGGAGCATCGTTAAACTAATAAATGTCGAGTTTGGTCAATATATCATGATAAACAAAAAAGTTTTCCATACATACTTTATTTTCGACCGATCGTTCCTATGGCAGCTATATGATATAGTGTTCTGATCTTAATAGGAATAATAAAATATATGAGGAGAATAGTAAAACTAATAAATGCCGAGTTTAGTCAAGATATCTTGAAAAACAAAATGTTTTTTCATACAAAAACTTGATTTTCGACCGATCGTTCCTATGGCAGCTATATGATATAGTGGAACAATCCTAATAGGATTTTGCATATATATGAGGAGTAAGATAAAACTAATAAATGCCGAGTTTGGTCAAGATATCTTGATAAACAAAATGTTTTTTCATTCAACAACTTAATTTTCGACCGATCGTTCCTACGGCAGCTATATAATATAGTGGTCCGATCTTAATAGGAATAATAATATATATGAGGAGCATAGTAAAAATAATAAATGCCGAGTTTAGTCAAGATATCTTGAAAAACAAAATGTTTTTTTATACAAAAACTTAATTTTCGACCGATCGTTCCTATGGCAGGTATATGATATAGTGGTCCGATCCACCTGGTTTTGACATATGTGCTGCGTGAAACAGAAAGAGCGAGTTTTGCATAATTTCATTAAGATAGCTTTAAAACTGAGAGACTGGTTCGCATAGAAACAGACAGACGGACATGGCTCTATCGACTCGGCTGTTGATGCTGATCAAGAATTTAGATGAGATGTGTCCTTCTATGCGTTACACATTTCACAACAAAATTATAATACCCTCTGCAGGGGTATAACGAGAAAGAAAGACTAATACCCCTGCAGACCCAACCTTTTCATAATGCTTATAGTGATTTGCCCGTTTTTAAGAAGTGCACGGTTAATAGTTAATGCCGAGCTTGGGCAAGATATCTTAAAAAACAAAAAGGTTTTTAGTCGAAGACCTAGTTTTCGACCGATCGTTCCTTTGGCAGCTATATGATATAGTGTACCGTTCTTAATATGATTTTGCCTATATATGAGGAGTATAGTAAAACAAATAAATGCTGAGTTTGGTCAACATATCTATAAATCAAAATGTTTTTTCATACAACAACTTAATTTTCGACCGATCGTTTCTATGGCAGCTATATGATATAGTGGTCCGATCTTGATAGGATTTTGCCTATATGTGAGGAGTATAGTAAAACTAATAAATGCCGAGTTTGGTAAAGATATCTTGACAAACAAAATGTTTTATCATACAACTTAGTTTTCGACCGGTCGTTCCTATGGCAGCTATATGATATAGTGGTCCGATCTTAATAGGATTTTGCATATATATGAGGAGTATAGTAAAACTAATAATTGCCGAGATTGTTCAAGATATCTTGATAAACAAAATGTATTTTCATACAGAAGCTTAATTTTCGACCGATCGTTCCTATGGCAGCTATATGATATAATGGTCCGATCTTAATAGGATTTTGCATATATATGAGGACCTTAGAAAAACTAATAATTGCCGAGTTTGGTCAAGATATCTTGATAAACAAAATGTTTTCTTCATCGTTCCTATGGGAGCTATATGATATAGTGGGCCGATCTTAATAGGATTTTGCATATATATGAGGAGTATAGTAAAACTAATAAATGCCGAGTTTGGTCAAGATATCTGCAAAGTTTCATTAAGATAGCTTTAAATTGAGGGACTAGTGCGCATAGAAGCAGACAGACGGACAGATGGACAGACATTCAGACGGACAGACGGACATGGCTATATCGAGTCGGCTGTTGATGCTGATCAAGAATATATATATTTTTATGAGGGTCGGACATGTCTCCTTTTATGCGTTACACATTTCACGACAAAATGATAATACCCTCTGCAAGGGTATAAAAATTAAACGCAGTAAGTAGAGTGGTATGTGTAGAAGAAGAGGCGGCGTAGTAAAACGCCTGAGATTCCGAAAGGCAAAACTGCTCAAACTTCTAAATAGCAACGATACCTTACCGTGGAGCGCAACTGTGAATTTACACGCAGATTTGGAACACATAAAATCGTTGCAAATAGAAAAGAAAGAGCCTGCCAGCAATCCCAAATATTAGTAAAATACTAATTAAAAGTAAACCACCCCAAGCAAAGGAAATGCCAACGCTAGGGAGGACATGCCCGAGTGACTGCGAGGGACCGTTATACTCACCGTATTGCAACTACACCTGTGCAGCACGCACCGGTGCCCAACACAAAAGCAGTAGCAGCCTGTGCAGCCAGCACCGGCCTCGACTAGCGCAACAAGCTAGTCCGGATCATTGAACCGACAGCGTTTCCAAGAACGCCCACCAATAACATTTTTTAATGCACTGCAAGGCATAAAATTTAATAACAATACTTATTGTTATAATTTTTATTATATTACTAGCGCATCTATTATACAAATTATATAAGTACCACAACAAATGCATTAAGAAGCGATACCAGAGCCAGGCAAACGACCTGGATAAAATTTAAAATAAAATTACTCGTAATTAATAACAGTAATTGCTTAAAAACATTACTGAGAAAACAAACTAACTAAAATATATGGCTATTTGCTTATTAAATTTATATATGTTTTTGCAAATTTTATTGGTTATTTTACAAATCTGCCTGCAAAGTAGATTTATTTCTTATTTTCCTGTAAACATTTAAAAATGATATAGACCAACCATGAATTTTTTTATTAATGAAATGGAATGGAAAGAGATTAATGCCGAATTAAATAATACTAAAGAAAAATTCGACAAATCATACAAGTGTTTAGCACAAAATAGGAATATTTCTAATGAAACTATAAGAAGATATGCAACAACACTAGTTTGATATTTTAACCAATCACGATCACTGATACACGAAAATAAAGGAAAATTAAATACCCAACATTGGTCGTATGTATCAAGATTTTTAAATAGGTTGAAAACAAACCTAGAAAGTATTAAAACAAAATATGCACTATACATAACAATATCTTCGATTTTAAATACCCCAGTTTTAGTAGAAGAAGATACAAACACAGACATAGAAACATTGATCGATTCTGAAATCGCAAGCGGTTCAGACCAATATATAAAAGAAGATACCAGCGGTAATCAGATTACCCGAGCTTTCTGAGTCCGAAGAAGAGTTTATAATTGAAGAGAAAACTGCAAACATGGCCATGACACAAGTAGAATTCCTTAAACTAGCCTCTTCACTCATATCCGAGTTTAGTGAAAAGTCTGAGAATTTACAAAGTTTCATTGATGCTCTTAAGTGGATTCACTAAAAGAAACACATGAAACTACAGCAGTAAACGTAATAAAAACTAGACTCAAGGGCCATGTTCAAAACCTAATCAATACAGAACAAACAATTATGGCTATAATAGACAAACTTAAAAGCGGCATAAAATGCGAATCAGCAAAAGCATTATCCGCTAAATTGTTTAACCTGCAGCAAAAGCAAAAGGCAGCAAGTCAGTATATTCAAGAAGTTGAACAACAGCTCTTAGGTAGACAGCAATAGATAGTAAAAAGTTTCATTCGATTAATCTTAGTGTAAATAAATTCGTAACATTCACAAATGTAGCTACAGGCAGGAAACTAATATTATTGATAGACACTGGTGCAGATATATCTTTGATTAAAGAAAATTCCGACACTTTCAATGATAAAGTTAATAACAATAAAGTTAATATTCAGTGAATCTCTCAAGCATTGATTCAATCCAAAGGACTAACATCTTTAGAAATACAAGCAACTAAATATATAATTCCACACAACTCCCATATTGTCGATTCAACTTTTTCTGTACCGTGTGATGGAATTTTAGGCATAGATTTATTAAAAAATATAATTGTCAATTAGATTTTACACCTTCAAAAGATCTGCTCATAATAAGGCCAGATAATCCAAATTATCCCATCTATGTTCCCATAACTTACAGCTCCGGTAATAATACAATAGTGTTATCGTCCGGATCCGAAGATGTCCGGAAAATCGAGCTTACTTCAAATGAAGAGAGCATCCTAATTCCGAACCAGGAAATTCAACCTGGAATATATGCAGCAAACACAGTCGTAACGACTGCAAATGCATTTGTCCGTTTACTAAATACAACTAGTACCGATCAAATGGTTAATATAAATAAGTTCAATTATGAACCATTAGCAAATTAAGGATATATCCGAAATAAATAATGAAATTAGAACGAACAATGTTATGTCAAAGTTAACTAAAAATTTTCCAAAACTATTTAATGAACATAAACTTTGTTGTCAATATACATATACATATTCGGACTTGAAACCGAACCCATTACAAATAATTTTTATAAGCAGAAGCTAAGATTAAAAGATGAACCTGTATATATAAAAAATTATAGTTGAACCATCAGTCTCAAAATACAACAGTCCACTGTTACTAGTACCAAAGAAATCCATAGATAATGAAAAGAAAAAAATGGCGATTAGTAATTGACTATCGCCAAATTAATAAAAAATGACTATCCGATAAATTTCCACTTCCTAGGATCGATGATATCTTAGATCAACTAGGAAGAGCAACATATTTTTCTTTCATTGACCTAATGTCATGATTCCATCAAATTGATCTAGACGAGCAATGGCTCTTATCGCTTCACGCGATTGTCATTTGTTTTGAAAGTAGCCCCAAATTTATTCCAAAGAATGATGACAATTGCATTCTCTGGACTTGAACCATCACAAGCATTCCTTTATATGGATGACTTAATAGTAATCGGTTGTTCCGAAAAATACATGCTTAACAATTTAATTAGTGTTTTTGACATGTGTAGGAACACAACTTGAAGCTACATCCTGAAAAATGTTCATTTTTCATGCAAGAAGTCACATTTGTGGGACACAAATACACAGATAAGGTAATCTTACCAGATGACAAAAAGTTAGATGTCATATTAAATTATCCAGTTCCACATGACTCGGATAGCGCTAGACGATATATAGCATTTTGTAATTACTACAAACACGATATCGATATAGATTTTTATCGATTGCTTGGAAACGGAGGAAGTTATCGATTATCGGAAACAAACTCGATCTGCGCGGGAACCAGGAGCATCTACATCTCAAATTTCAAGTCTCTAGCTCTTATAGGTTTTGAGATCCTTGCGTTCATACATACGGACGGACGGACGGACGGACGGACTGACGGACAGACAGACGGACATGGCTAGATCGACTCGGCTATTGATGCTGATCAAGAATATATATACTTTATGGGGTCGGAGAAGCTTACTTCTGTTACATACATTTGGATTTTTCACAAATACAATATACCCTTATACCCATTTTTAATGGGTTCAGGGTATAAAAAGAATGTTCCATTTCAATGGACTGATGAATGTCAAAATACATTTGAATATCTTAAAGTTCAATTAATAAAGCCTACTCTGTTACAATATCCAGATTTTTCAAAAGAATTTTGTATAATCACAGATGCTAGTAAGCAAGCCTGTGGTGCAGTGCTAACACAAGCCCACAATGGAACTCAACTTCCAGTAGCTTACGCATCGAGAGCATTTACCAAAGGAGAAAGTAACAAGAGTATGACGGAACAAGAATTAACAGCTATTTATTGGGCAATCACCAAATTTAGACCCTATATCTACGGAACTTATTTCAAAGTAAAAACAGACCATAGACCACTAACATTTTTGTTTTCAATGAAAACGCCCAGTTCTAAATAAACGCGCCTGAGACTTGAATTAGAGGAGTATAATTTTACAGTAGAGTACCTAAGAGGCAAAGATAATTTTGTAGCCGATGCATTGTCACGGATAACAATATCTGAACTAAATGAAATACAAAATAAAATCCTGAAAGTCACTACCAGGTATCAAAGTAGACAAAAATTCTGCGCAGAAAACAATAAAGTAGAGATGCCAAGGCAATCTACTGAAACAGCTTCTCAGCCCAACGTATACGAAGTCATTAATAATGATGAAGTACGTAAAGTAGTGACCTTGAATATAAAAGATCATCAAGATACGATGTAAGCGATTTATATACTAATGAAACCATTGATTTAGATCAATTCTTTCAAAGGCTTGAAACGCAAGCCGGTATATATAAAATCAGCCAACTCAAAGTGACAACGTGAGAAAATATCTTTGAACACGTTTCAGTGGATAATTTCAAGAAAATGGGCAATAAAATCTCTAAGAGTAGCGCTACTCCACCCGGTGACCCAACTAAATTCTGAAAAAGAAGAAGAAGCTATCTTGTCTAAACTACATGATGATCCCATACTAGGAGGACATACAAGCATTATAAAAACCTTCGCCAAGGTCAAACAACATTGTTTTTGGAAAGGTATGTCTAAGATAAAATTAAATAAAATAAAATAAAATAAAAGACTATATCCGAAAATGTCCAAAATGCCAGAAAGCAAAAACTACAAAGAACGCAAAAACTCCTCTAACAATAACAGAAACACCAATATCCGCTTTCGACAGAGTAACCGTTGACATAATAGGTCCGTTACCTAGATCAGAGAATGGGAACAAGTATGCCGTTACACTCATTTGTGATTTAACGAAATACCTCGTCGCCATTCCGATCCCAAATAAAAGTGCAAACACTGTCGCTAAAGCTATATTCAAATCTTATATTCTGAAGTACATTCCAATGAAGACGTTCATTACAGACAAGGATGGAAATATAAGCAATTTGAGCAAGTAATTAAAAATAAACAACATAACATCAACTGCACATCATCACCAGACAGATGGAGCAGTAGAAAAAAGTCACAGTACTTTTAACGAATATATACGATCATATATATCAGTTGATAAAACTGATTGGGACGTATGGACCAAAAACTTCGTATGTTTTAACACGACCTCCTCTATGGCACACAATTAATGTATATATGAGCAAATTTTTGGTAATTTGAGAAACAAAGCAAAAAGTAAGGAACTTTTAGATAAAAAAGCTATAGATTTTCAAGTAAAAATAGAGGATAAAGTCTTATTATGAAACGAAACTGGCCATAAATAGGATCCAGTATATAAAGGCCCATATACAATAGTTAACATAGAAACTAGGGATAACGTTATAGTTAAAGATAACAAAAAGAGGACCCAAAAAGTTCATAGGAATAGACTAAAAATGTTTAACGAATATAACATATAAATGTTCTTTATGAAGTCTTAAATTATTTAATGAATAAACAACAAAAACAAGTAAGAGGTTCTAGTCGGGGGCTCCCGACTAGTGGATACCCTTAACCCTCTTCTTCCAACATCAAGTGCATATATAAATTCTATTTTAGAAGCTATGTCAAGATTGGTAACTTTAGCTCTTGATATTTACCGAAAACAGGATATCAATATCGATTGCTTGGAAACGGAATAAGTTTTCGATTATCGGAAACCAACTCGATCTGCGCGTGAACTAGGAGCATCTACATCTAAAATTTTAAGTCTCTAGTTCTTATAAGTTCTGAAATCCTTGCGTTCATACATAAGAAGATTAAGATTAAGAATGATTAAGAACATATATACTTTATGGGGTCAGAGAAGCTTCCTTCTGCCTGTTACATACATTTGGATTTTGCACAATTACAACATACACTTATTCACATTTTTAATGGGTTCAGGGTATAAAAAACCAACTGAAAAAAAAAAAAATCAGTCCTTGAGAAAAACAAATTACTATAATGAATTTTACATTTTTATATTTTTGTATCTTTATATTTTGAAATGTTTACATTTTTATATTTTCATAAATCTTAAATATTTTTTTTAAATTCATATTATTTTTATCATTTTATTACATTTTATTATTTTATAACAAATAAAAATTACATTCAAAAAAATTTTCTTCAAAACAATTAATTTCATTAAATAACTACACATCCATAATGTTAAGTTATTTCTTTAAAAAGGAAGGTAAAGTATTGTGTATATGCATTAAAAGAACACCCTTTATACAAATATAAAGTATGCGGCACCTTGTGGCATACAATAACAATTATACATTAAACAAGCCCAAAGCCACTTTTTATATTGGCTCTGGCTCATATTACCCAGCGCAGTTCACTAGCCTCTCTAGCTGACCGTTTACGCTTACGCTGCATTTCCCACGCTCCGTCTGAGCGCATTCCATTAGCAACATATATGCTCACTAACACAGGCATATGCAAGCTACTCACTCTCCCTCTCTTTGTAGCTGTTAGCCAATATCAGCATACGTATATACATGTATCCTTGCAGACCCAACCTTTTCATAATGCTCATAGTGATTTGTCCCTATCTAAAAAGTACCGGGAAAATAGTAAATGCCGAGTTTGGTCAAGATATCTTGATAACCAAAAAAGGTTTTTAATCAAAAACTTGGTTTTCAACCGATCGCTCTTATAGCAGCTATATGATATAGTGGTCCGATGTTGATAGGATTTTGTATATATATAAGGAGCATAGTTAAACTAATAAATGCTTTAAAACTGAGGGACTAGTTCGCATAGAAACAGACAGACGGACAGAAGGTCAGACGGACAGAAGGTCAGACGGACGGACGGACATGGCTATATCGACTCGGCTGTTGATGCTGATCAAGAATATATATACTTTATGGGGTCGGAGATGTCTCAATCTATGCGTTACACATTTTACGACAAAATAATAATACCCTCTGCAAGGGCATAAAAATGTTTATAGTCAAAAACCTAGTTTTCGACAGATCGTTCCTATAGCAGCTATATGATATCGTGTACCGATCCTAATAGGATTTTGCCTATATATGATGAGTATAGTAAAACTAATAAGTTCCGAGTTTGGTCAAGATTTCTTGGAAAACAAAATGTCTTTTAAATCAACAACCGACCGATCGTTCCTATGGCAGCTATATGACATAGTGGTCCGATCTTAAAAGGATTTTGCCCAAATATGAGGAGTATAGTAAAACTAATAAATGCCGAATTTGGTCAAGATATCTTGATAAACAAAATGTTTTTTCATACAAAAACTTAATTTTCGACCGATCATTCCTAGGGCAGCTATATGATATAGTGGTCCGATCTTAATAGGATATTGCATATATATGAGGAGATTACTAAAACTTATAATTATAAATGTTTTTTTTATACAAAAATTTAATTTTCGACCGATCGTTCCTATGGCTGCTATATGATATAGTGGTCCGATCTTAAAAGGATTTTGCATATATGTGAGGAGCTTAGTAAAACTAATAATTGCCGAGTTTGGTGAAGATATCTTGATAAACGAAATGTATTTTCAAACAGAAACATAATTTTCGACCGATCGTTCCTATGGCAGCTATATGATATAATGGTCCGATCTTACTAGGATTTTGCAAATATGTGAGGACCTTAGAAAATCTAATAATTGCCGAGTTTGGTAAAGATATCTTGATAAACAAAATGTTCTTTTCATCGTTTCTCTGGCAGCTATATACTATAGTGGGCCGATCTTAATAGGATTTTGCATATATGTGAGGAGCTTAGTAAAACCAATAAATGCCGAGTTTGGTCAAGATATCTTGATAAACAAAATGATTTTTCATAAAAAAACTTAATTTTCGACCGATCGTTCCTATGGCAGCTATATGATATAGTGGTCCGATCTTAATAGGATTTACATAAATATGAGGATCTTACTAACACTAATAATTGCCGAGTTTGGTCCAGATATCTTCACAAACAAAATGTATTTTTATACAAAAACTTAATTTTTGAACGATCGTTCCTATGGGAGCTATATGCTATATTGGTCCGATCTTAATAGGATTTCGCATATATATGAGGACCTTAGAAAAACTAATAATTGCCGAGTTTGGTTAAGATATCTTAATAAACAAAATGTTTTTTTATATCGTTCCTATGGCAGCTATATAATAAAGTTGTCCGATCTTAATCGGATTTTGCATATATGTGAGGAGCTTTGTAAAACCAATAAATGCCGAGTTTAGTAAAGATATCTTGATAAACAAAGTGTTTTTTCATACAAAAACTTAATTTTCGACCGATCGTTCCTATGACAGCTATATAATATAGTGGTCCGGTTTTAATAGGATTTTTCACATATAAGAGTAAAGCAAAACTGATAAATGCCGAGTTTGGTCAAGATATCTTGATAAACAAAATTTTTTTACATCGTTCCTATGGCAGCTATATAATATAGTGGTCCGATCTTAATTGGATTTTGCATATATATGAGGACCTTAGTAAAACTAATAATTGCCGAGTTTGGTCAAGATATCATTATAAACAAAATGTTTTTTTCATCATTCCTATGGCAGCTATATAATATAGTGGTCCGATCTTAATTGGATTTTGCATATATATGAGGACCTTAGTTAAACTAATAATTGCCGAGTTTGGTCAAGATATCTTAATAAACCAAATTTTTTACATCGTTCCTATGGCAGCTATATAATATAGTGGTCCGGTCTTAATTGAATTTTGCATATATATGAGGACCTTAGTAAAACTAATAATTGCCGAGTTTGATCAAGATATTTTGATAAACAAAATGTTTTTTTCATCATTCCTATGGCAGCTATATAATATAGTGGTCCGATCTTAATTGGATTTGCATATATATGAAAAGCTTACTAAAACTTATAATTGCCGAGTTCGGTCAAGATATCTTGATAAACAAAATGCCAAGGCAATCTACTGAAACAGCTTCTCAGCCCAACGTATACGAAGTCATTAATAATGATGAAGTACGTAAAGTAGTGACCTTGAATATAAAAGATCATCAAGATACGATGTAAGCGATTTATATACTAATGAAACCATTGATTTAGATCAATTCTTTCAAAGGCTTGAAACGCAAGCCGGTATATATAAAATCAGCCAACTCAAAGTGACAACGTGAGAAAATATCTTTGAACACGTTTCAGTGGATAATTTCAAGAAAATGGGCAATAAAATCTCTAGAGTAGCGCTACTCCACCCGGTGACCCAACTAAATTCTGAAAAAGAAGAAGAAGCTATCTTGTCTAAACTACATGATGATCCCATACTAGGAGGACATACAAGCATTATAAAAACCTTCGCCAAGGTCAAACAACATTGTTTTTGGAAAGGTATGTCTAAAATAAAATTAAATAAAATAAAATAAAAGACTATATCCGAAAATGTCCAAAATGCCAGAAAGCAAAAACTACAAAGAACGCAAAAACTCCTCTAACAATAACAGAAACACCAATATCCGCTTTCGACAGAGTAACCGTTGACATAATAGGTCCGTTACCTAGATCAGAGAATGGGAACAAGTATGCCGTTACACTCATTTGTGATTTAACGAAATACCTCGTCGCCATTCCGATCCCAAATAAAAGTGCAAACACTGTCGCTAAAGCTATATTCAAATCTTATATTCTGAAGTACATTCCAATGAAGACGTTCATTACAGACAAGGATGGAAATATAAGCAATTTGAGCAAGTAATTAAAAATAAACAACATAACATCAACTGCACATCATCACCAGACAGATGGAGCAGTAGAAAAAAGTCACAGTACTTTTAACGAATATATACGATCATATATATCAGTTGATAAAACTGATTGGGACGTATGGACCAAAAACTTCGTATGTTTTAACACGACCTCCTCTATGGCACACAATTAATGTCTATATGAGCAAATTTTTGGTAATTTGGTAAGACACCCAATTTACCAAATATTTAAATAATATAAATAGAATAGACCCACTATATAATGTAGAAGACTATGCAAAGAAGTTAAGTTTAGATTAGAAATAGCATATAAAAGGTCAAGGATAATGCTTGAGAAACAAAGCAAAAAGTAAGGAACTTTTAGATAAAAAAGCTATAGACTTTCAAGTAAAAATAGAGGATAAAGTCTTATTATGAAACGAAACTGGCCATAAATAGGATCCAGTATATAAAGGCCCATATACAATAGTTAACATAGAAACTAGGGATAACGTTATAGTTAAAGATAACAAAAAGAGGACCCAAAAAGTTCATAGGAATAGACTAAAAATGTTTAACGAATATAACATATAAATGTTCTTTATGAAGTCTTAAATTATTTAATGAATAAACAACAAAAACAAGTAAGAGGTTCTTGTCGGGGGCTCCCGACTAGTGGATACCCTTAACCCTCTTCTTCCAACATCAAATGCATATATAAATTCTATTTTAGAAGCTATGTCAAGATTGGTAACTTTAGCTCTTGATATTTACCGAAAACAGGATATCAATATCGATTGCTTGGAAACGGAATAAGTTTTCGATTATCGGAAACCAACTCGATCTGCGCGTGAACTAGGAGCATCTACATCTAAAATTTTAAGTCTCTAGTTCTTATAAGTTCTGAAATCCTTGCGTTCATACATAAGAAGATTAAGATTAAGAATGATTAAGAACATATATACTTTATGGGGTCAGAGAAGCTTCCTTCTGCCTGTTACATACATTTGGATTTTGCACAATTACAACATACACTTATTCACATTTTTAATGGGTTCAGGGTATAAAAAACCAACTGAAAAAAAAAAAAATCAGTCCTTGAGAAAAACAAATTACTATAATGAATTTTACATTTTTATATTTTTGTATCTTTATATTTTGAAATGTTTACATTTTTATATTTTCATAAATCTTAAATATTTTTTTTAAATTCATATTATTTTTATCATTTTATTACATTTTATTATTTTATAACAAATAAAAATTACATTCAAAAAAATTTTCTTCAAAACAATTAATTTCATTAAATAACTACACATCCATAATGTTAAGTTATTTCTTTAAAAAGGAAGGTAAAGTATTGTGTATATGCATTAAAAGAACACCCTTTATACAAATATAAAGTATGCGGCACCTTGTGGCATACAATAACAATTATACATTAAACAAGCCCAAAGCCACTTTTTATATTGGCTCTGGCTCATATTACCCAGCGCAGTTCACTAGCCTCTCTAGCTGACCGTTTACGCTTACGCTGCATTTCCCACGCTCCGTCTGAGCGCATTCCATTAGCAACATATATGCTCACTAACACAGGCATATGCAAGCTACTCACTCTCCCTCTCTTTGTAGCTGTTAGCCAATATCAGCATACGTATATACATGTATCCTTGCAGACCCAACCTTTTCATAATGCTCATAGTGATTTGTCCCTATCTAAAAAGTACCGGGAAAATAGTAAATGCCGAGTTTGGTCAAGATATCTTGATAACCAAAAAAGGTTTTTAATCAAAAACTTGGTTTTCAACCGATCGCTCTTATAGCAGCTATATGATATAGTGGTCCGATGTTGATAGGATTTTGTATATATATAAGGAGCATAGTTAAACTAATAAATGCTTTAAAACTGAGGGACTAGTTCGCATAGAAACAGACAGACGGACAGAAGGTCAGACGGACAGAAGGTCAGACGGACGGACGGACATGGCTATATCGACTCGGCTGTTGATGCTGATCAAGAATATATATACTTTATGGGGTCGGAGATGTCTCAATCTATGCGTTACACATTTTACGACAAAATTATAATACCCTCTGCAAGGGCATAAAAATGTTTATAGTCAAAAACCTAGTTTTCGACAGATCGTTCCTATAGCAGCTATATGATATCGTGTACCGATCCTAATAGGATTTTGCCTATATATGATGAGTATAGTAAAACTAATAAGTTCCGAGTTTGGTCAAGATTTCTTGGAAAACAAAATGTCTTTTAAATCAACAACCGACCGATCGTTCCTATGGCAGCTATATGACATAGTGGTCCGATCTTAAAAGGATTTTGCCCAAATATGAGGAGTATAGTAAAACTAATAAATGCCGAATTTGGTCAAGATATCTTGATAAACAAAATGTTTTTTCATACAAAAACTTAATTTTCGACCGATCATTCCTAAGGCAGCTATATGATATACTGGTCCGATCTTAATAGGATATTGCATATATATGAGGAGATTACTAAAACTTATAATTATAAATGTTTTTTTTATACAAAAATTTAATTTTCGACCGATCGTTCCTATGGCTGCTATATGATATAGTGGTCCGATCTTAAAAGGATTTGCATATATGTGAGGAGCTTAGTAAAACTAATAATTGCCGAGTTTGGTGAAGATATCTTGATAAACGAAATGTATTTTCAAACAGAAACATAATTTTCGACCGATCGTTCCTATGGCAGCTATATGATATAATGGTCCGATCTTACTAGGATTTTGCAAATATGTGAGGACCTTAGAAAATCTAATAATTGCCGAGTTTGGTCAAGATATCTTGATAAACAAAATGTTCTTTTCATCGTTTCTCTGGCAGCTATATACTATAGTGGGCCGATCTTAATAGGATTTTGCATATATGTGAGGAGCTTAGTAAAACCAATAAATGCCGAGTTTGGTCAAGATATCTTGATAAACAAAATGATTTTTCATAAAAAAACTTAATTTTCGACCGATCGTTCCTATGGCAGCTATATGATATAGTGGTCCGATCTTAATAGGATTTTACATAAATATGAGGATCTTACTAAAACTAATAATTGCCGAGTTTGGTCAAGATATCTTCACAAACAAAATGTATTTTTATACAAAAACTTAATTTTTGAACGATCGTTCCTATGGCAGCTATATGCTATAGTGGTCCGATCTTAATAGGATTTTGCATATATATGAGGACCTTAGAAAAACTAATAATTGCCGAGTTTGGTTAAGATATCTTAATAAACAAAATGTTTTTTTATATCGTTCCTATGGCAGCTATATAATAAAGTTGTCCGATCTTAATCGGATTTTGCATATATCTGAGGAGCTTTGTAAAACCAACAAATGCCGAGTTTAGTAAAGATATCTTGATAAACAAAGTGTTTTTTCATACAAAAACTTAATTTTCGACCGATCGTTCCTATGACAGCTATATAATATAGTGGTCCGGTTTTAATAGGATTTTTCACATATAAGAGTAAAGCAAAACTGATAAATTCCGAGTTTTGTCAAGATATCTTGATAAACTAAATTTTTTTACATCGTTCCTATGGCAGCTATATTATATAGTGGTCCGATCTTAATTGGATTTTGCATATATATGAGGACCTTAGTAAAACTAATAATTGCCGAGTTTGGTCAAGATATCATTATAAACAAAATGTTTTTTTCATCATTCCTATGGCAGCTATATAATATAGTGGTCCGATCTTAATTGGATTTTGCATATATATGAGGACCTTAGTTAAACTAATAATTGCCGAGTTTGGTCAAGATATCTTAATAAACCAAATTTTTTACATCGTTCCTATGGCAGCTATATAATATAGTGGTCCGGTCTTAATTGAATTTTGCATATATATGAGGACCTTAGTAAAACTAATAATTGCCGAGTTTGATCAAGATATTTTGATAAACAAAATGTTTTTTTCATCATTCCTATGGCAGCTACATAATATAGTGGTCCGATTTTAATTGGATTTTGCATATATATGAAAAGCTTACTAAAACTTATAATTGCCGAGTTCGGTCAAGATATCTTGATAAACAAAATGTTTTTTCGTTCCTATGGGAGCTATATGATATAAAGGGCCGATCTTAATAGGATTTTGCATATATGTTAAGGAGCTTAGTAAAACTAATAATTGCTGAGTTTGGTGAAGATATCTTGATAAACGAAATGTATTTTCAAACAGAAACATAATTTTCGACCGATCGTTCCTATGGCAGCTATATGATATAATGGTCCGATCTTACTAGGATTTTGCAAATATGTGAGGACCTTAGAAAATCTAATAATTGCCGAGTTTGGTCAAGATATCTTGATAAACAAAATGTTCTTTTCATCGTTTCTCTGGCAGCTATATACTATAGTGGGCCGATCTTAATAGGATTTTGCATATATGTGAGGAGCTTAGTAAAACCAATAAATGCCGAGTTTGGTCAAGATATCTTGATAAACAAAATGATTTTTCATAAAAAAACTTAATTTTCGACCGATCGTTTCTATGGCAGCTATATGATATAGTGGTCCGATCTTAATAGGATTTTACATATATATGAGCATCTTACTAAAACTAATAATTGCCGAGTTTGGTCAAGATATCTTCACAAACAAAATGTATTTTTATACAAAAACTTAATTTTTGAACGATCGTTCCTATGGCAGCTATATGCTATAGTGGTCCGATCTTAATAGGATTTGCATATATATGAGGACCTTAGAAAAACTAATAATTGCCGAGTTTGGTTAAGATATCTTAATAAACAAAATGTTTTTATATATCGTTCCTATGGCAGGTATATAATAAAGTTGTCCGATCTTAATATGATTTTTCATATATGTGAGGAGCTTTGTAAAACCAATAAATGCCGAGTTTAGTAAAGATATCTTGATAAACAAAGTGTTTTTTCATACAAAAACTTAATTTTCGACCGATCGTTCCTATGACAGCTATATGATATAGTGCTCCGGTTTTAATAGGATTTTTCACATATAAGAGTAAAGCAAAACTGATAAATGCCGAGTTTGGTCAAGATATCTTGATAAACAAAATTTTTTTACATCGTTCCTATGGCAGCTATATAATATAGTGGTCCGATCTTAATTGGATTTTGCATAAATATGAGGACCTTAGTAAAACTAATAATTGCCGAGTTTGGTCAAGATATCAT
The DNA here is from genome assembly GCA_030788265.1 of Drosophila americana. NCBI lineage: Eukaryota > Metazoa > Arthropoda > Insecta > Diptera > Drosophilidae > Drosophila > Drosophila americana. Next base: position 76,299 of record JAURSC010000093.1, on the reverse strand, counting down.
TATAAACAAAATGTTTTTTTCATCATTCCTATGGCAGCTATATAATATAGTGGTCCGATCTTAATTGGATTTTGCATATATATGAGGACCTTAGTTAAACTAATAATTGTTGAGTTTGGTCAAGATATCTTAATAAACCAAATTTTTACATCGTTCCTATGGCAGCTATATAATATAGTGGTCCGGTCTTAATTGAATTTTGCATATATATGAGGACCTTAGTAAAACTAATAATTGCCGAGTTTGATCAAGATATTTTGATAAACAAAATGTTTTTTTCATCATTCCTATGGCAGCTATATAATATAGTGGTCCGATCTTAATTGGATTTTGCATATATATGAAAAGCTTACTAAAACTTATAATTGCCGAGTTCGGTCAAGATATCTTGATAAACAAAATGTTTTTTCGTTCCTATGGGAGCTATATGATATAGTGGGCCGATCTTAATAGGATTTTGCATATATGTTAAGGAGCTTAGTAAAACTAATAATTGCCGTGTTTGGTCAAGATGTCTTGATAAACAAAATGTATTTTCATACAGAAACTTAATTTTCTACCGATCGTTCCTATGGCATATATATGAGGATAATAATATGAGGATAATAATTGCCGAGTTTGGTCAAGATATCTTGATAAACAAAATGTTTTTTTCATCAATGTTTTTTTTTATCGTTCCAATGGCAGAGTATAATATAGTGGTCCGATCTTAATAGGATTTAGCATATATGTGAGGAGCTTAGTAAAACCAATAAATGCCGAGTTTAGTAAAGATATCTTGATAAACAAAATGTTTTTTCATACAAAAACTTAATTTTCGACCGATCGTTCCTATGACAGCTATATGATATAGTGGTCCGTTATTATTCAAATTTTGCATATATATGAGGAGTAAAGCAAAAATAATAAATGCCGAGTTTGGTCAAGATAAATTGATAAACAAAATGATTTTTATACAAAAACTTAATTTTCGACCGATCGTTCCCTATGGCAGCTATATGATATAGTGGTCCGATCCGAACAGGATTTTGCATATATATGAGGACCTTAGTAAAACTAATAATTGCCGAGTGGTCATCGCCATCAGACTCAAACTTTCTGTTGCCGTCATCGTCAAACGAATTTATTGATGGTCTACATGAAATGTCCTTACGGCAGGTTAATCGTGTGCGCAATTCAAGAAACAGATCTCTTGATCTAATTTTCGTGTTGGATTCGTTCAACAGTGTTGTGCACAGGATCAATCCGCTTACACTTCCTGAAGACCATTTTCATCCAACTCTGGAAATGGTCATTGATTTACCAGCCCGAGTCCCTATCAAGGAATCTGCAAATCTTATTCTGCAAATTTTCCCCCACCGGGTCGGTGATTTCCCATTACTTTTCTCTCTGTCCTATCTACTTAACACTCTTTATCTAACTTACATTGCTTTACTTTATTAACAATCTTCTTACTTTCATTTTTCCTATTTATTGTATTTTCTTTATTAATATAGCAAATTAAGATTATTTTAATGTTACTTGAGAACACTTTTTTCCTACTTACAACCTTCTGCTTAGATGTAGGCTCTAATAGCGTCACTGACAAAATTAGCTGTGAAAAGGGGCACAGCTGGCCGGACTGGCAAATAAAACACCTCCATCGGTCGGTGATGCTATTTAGAAAATTGTATCCTTTAACTAGGCTTTTAGCATAAAATTCTATTGTATAATCTATTGAATAATGAGGAAGACACTCGTTTTGTCGACCATTAATAAATAAATAAAAAGTCGACTGGTCCCAACTGTACAATTGTGCAGACATTGATGTCGATCGTTCCACTATATTATATAGCTGCCATAGGAACGATGAAAAAAACATATTGTTGATTAAGATATCTTGACCAAACTCGGCAATTATTAGTTTTTCTATGGTCCTCATATATATGCAAAATCCTATTAAGATCGGACCACTATATCATATAGCTGCCATAGGAACGATCGGTCGAAAATTAAGTTGTTGTATGGACAAATTTTTTGTTATACCATTGCAAAAAGTATTATAATTTTTTCGTGAAATGTGTAACGCATAGAAGGAGACATCTCCGACCGCATAAAGTATATATTCTTGATCAGCATCAACAGCTGAGTCGATAGAGCCATGTCCGTCTGTCCGTCTGTCTGTTTCTATACGAACTAGTCTCTCAGTTTTAAAGCTATCTTAATGAAACCTTGCAGAAGTCCCTCTTTCTGTTGCACGCAGTACATTTGTTAAAACCTGCTGGATCGGAACACTATATCATAAAGCTGCCATAGGAACATTGAAGAAAACATTTTGTTTATCAAGATATCTTGACCAAACTCGGCAATTTTTAGTTTTACTAAGGTCCTCATATATATGCAAAATCCTATTAAGATCGGACTACTGTTTCATATAGCTGCCATAGGAACGATCGGTCGAAAATCAAGTTTCAGTATGAAAATACATTTTGTTTATCAAGATATTTTGACCAAATGCGGCAATTATTAGTTTTACTAAGCGTCTCACATATATGCAAAATCCAATTAGATCGGACCACTATATCATATAGCTGCAATAGGAACGATGAAAAAGACATTTTGTTTATAAAGATATCTTGACCAAACTCGGCAATTGTTAGTTTTTCTAAGGTCCTCATATATATGCAAAATCCTCTTAAGATCGGACCACTATATCATATAGCTGCCATAGATACGATCGGTCGAAAATTAAGTTTTTGTATGAAAAAACATTTTGTTTATCAAGATATCTTGACCAAACTCGGCAATTATTAGTTTTACTAAGGTCCTCATATATATGCAAAATCCTATTAAGATCGGACCACTATATCATATAGCTGCCATAGGAACGATCGGTCGAAAATTAACTTGTTTTATGAAAAAACATTTTGTTTTTCAAGAAATCTTCACCAAACTCGGCATTTATTAGTTTTATTAGTTTTACTAAGGTCCTCATATATATGCAAAATCCTATTAAGATCGGACCACTATATCATATAGCTGTCATAGGAACGATCGGTCGAAAATTAAGTTTTTGTATGAAAAAACATATTGTTTATCAAGATATCTTGACCAAACTCGGCAATTATAAGTTTTAGTAAGCTCCTCATATATATGCAAAATCCTTTTAAGATCGGACCACCATATCATATAGCTGCCATAGGAACGATCAGTCGAAAATTAAGTTTTTGCATGAAAATAGATTTTGTTTATCAAGATGTCGAGACCGAACTATGCAATTATAAGTTTTAGTAAAATCCTCACATATATGCAAAATCCTTTAAAGATCGGACCACTATATCATATAGCTGCCATAGGAACGATCGGTCAAAAATTAAGTTTTTGTATGAAAAAACATTTTGCTTATCAAGAAATCTTGACCGAACTTGGCAATTATAAGATTTAGTAAGCTTTTCATATATGTGCAAAATTCTTTTAAGATCGGACCACTATATCATATAGCTGCCATAGGAACGATGGATCGAAAATTAAGTTTTTGTATTCAAATACATTTTGTTTATCAAGATATCTTGACCAAACTCGGCAATTATTAGTTTTACTAAGCTCCTCACAGATATGCAAAATCCTATTAAGATCGGACCACTATATTATATAGCTGCCATAGAAACGATCGGTCGAAAATTAAGTTGTTTTATGAAAAAACATATTGTTTTTCAAGATATCTTGACCAAACTCGGCATTTATTAGTTTTACTAAACTCCTCATATATAGGCAAAATCCTATTACGATCGGACCACTATTAAGTTTTTGTATGAAAAAACATTTCGTTTTTCAAGATATCTTGACCAAACTCGGCATTTATTAGTTTTACTATACTCCTCATATGCACGTAAAATCCTATTAAGATCGGACTGCTATATCATATAGATGCCATAGGAACATTGAAGAAAACATTTTGTTTATCAAGATATCTTGACCAAACTCGGCAATTGTTAGTTTTACTAAGGTCCTCATATATATGCAAAATCCTATTAAGATCGGACTACTGTTTCATATAGCTGCCATAGGAACGATCGGTCTAAAATCAAGTTTCAGTATGAAAATACATTTTGTTTATCAAGATATTTTGACCAAATGCGGCAATTATTAGTTTTACTAAGCGTCTCACATATATGCAAAATCCTATTAGATCGGACCACTATATCATATAGCTGCCAAAGGAACGATGAAAAAGACATTTTGTTTATAAAGATATCTTGACCAAACTAGGCAATTATTAGTTTTTCTAAGGTCCTCATATATATGCAAAATCCTCTTAAGATCGGACCACTATATCATATAGCTGCCATAGAAACGATCGGTCGAAAATTAAGTTTTTGTATGAAAAAACATTTTGTTTATCAAGATATCTTGATCAAGCTCGGCAATTATTAGTTTTACTAAGGTCCTCATATATATGCAAAATCCTATTAAGATCGGACCACTATATCATATAGCTGCCATAGGAACGATCGGTCGAAAATTAACTTGTTTTATGAAAAAACATTTTGTTTTTCAAGATATCTTCACCAAACTCGGCATTTATTAGTTTTACTAAACTCCTCATATATAGGCAAAATCTTATTAAGATCGGACCAATAAATCATATAACTGCCATAGGAACGATCGGCCGAAAATTAATTTGTTGCATGAAAAAACATTTTGTTTTTCAAAATATCTTGACCAAACTCGGCATTTATTAGTTTTATTATTTTTACTAAGGTCCTCATATATATGCAAAATCCTATTAAGATCGGACCACTATATCATATAGCTGTCATAGGAACGATCGGTCGAAAATTAAGTTTTTGTATGAAAAAACATATTGTTTATCAAGATATCTTGACCAAACTCGGCAATTATAAGTTTTAGTAAGCTCCTCATATATATGCAAAATCCTTTTAAGATCGGACCACCATATCATATAGCTGCCATAGGAACGATCAGTCGAAAATTAAGTTTTTGCATGAAAATAGATTTTGTTTATCAAGATGTCTAGACCAAACTATGCAATTATAAGTTTTAGTAAGATCCTCACATATATGCAAAATCCTTTAAAGATCGGACCACTATATCATATAGCTGCCATAGGAACGATCGGTCAAAAATTAAGTTTTTGTATGAAAAAACATTTTTTTTATCAAGATATCTTGACCGAACTTGGCAATTATAAGATTTAGTAAGCTTTTCATATATGTGCAAAATTCTTTTAAGATCGGACCACTATATCATATAGCTGCCATAGGAACGATGGATCGAAAATTAAGTTTTTGTATTCAAATACATTTTGTTTATCAAGATATCTTGACCAAACTCGGCAATTATTACTTTTACTAAGCTCCTCACAGATATGCAAAATCCTATTAAGATCGGACCACTATATTATATAGCTGCCATAGGAACAATGAAAAAAGCATTTTGTCTATCAAGATATCTTGACCAAACTCGGCAATTATTAGTTTTACTAAGCTCCTCACAGATATGCAAAATCCTATTAAGATCGGACCACTATATTATTTAGCTGCCATAGGAACAATGAAAAAAGCATTTTGTTTATCAAAATATCTTGACCAAACTCGGCATTTATTAGTTTTATTAGTTTTACTAAGGTCCTCATATATATGCAAAATCCTATTAAGATCGGACCACTATATCATATAGCTGTCATAGGAACGATCGGTCGAAAATTAAGTTTTTGTATGAAAAAACATTTTGTTTATCAAGATATCTTGACCAAACTCGGCAATTATAAGTTTTAGTAAGCTCCTCATATATATGCAAAATCCTTTTAAGATCGGACCACCATATCATATAGCTGCCATAGGAACGATCGGTCGAAAATTAACTTGTTTTATGAAAAAACATTTTGTTTTTCAAGATATCTTCACCAAACTCGGCATTTATTAGTTTTACTAAGGTCCTCATATATATGCAAAATCCTATTAGGATCGGACCACTATATCATATAGCTGTCATAGGAACGATCGGTCGAAAATTAAGTTTTTGTATGAAAAAACATTTTGTTTTTCAAAATATCTTGACCAAACTCGGCATTTATTAGTTTTATTAGTTTTACTAAGGTCCTCATATGTATGCAAAATCCTATTAAGATCGGACCACTATATCATATAGCTGTCATAGGAACGATCGGTCGAAAATTAAGTTTTTGTATGAAAAAACATTTTGTTTATCAAGATATCTTGACCAAACTCGGCAATTATAAGTTTTAGTAAGCTCCTCATATATATGCAAAATCCTATTAAGATCGGACCACTATATCATATAGCTGTCATAGGAACGATCGGTCAAAAATTAAGTTTTTGTATTCAAATACATTTTGTTTATCAAGATATCCTGACCAAACTCGGCAATTATTAGTTTTACTAAGCTCCTCACAGATATGCAAAATCCTATTAAGATCGGACCACTATATTATATAGCTGCCATAGGAACGATAAAAAAAGCATTTTGTTTATCAAGATATCTTGACCAAACTCGGCAATTATTAGTTTTACTAAAGTCCTCATATATATGCAAAATCCTATTAAGATCGGACCACTATATTATATAGCTGCCATAGGAACAATGAAAAAAGCATTTTGTTTATCAAGATATCTTGACCAAACTCGGCAATTATTAGTTTTACTAAGGTCCTCAATATATGCAAAATCCTATTAAGATCGGACCATTATATCATATAGCTGCCATAGGAACAATCGGTCGAAAATTAAGTTGTTTTATGAAAAAACATTTTGTTTTTCAAGATATGTTGACCAAACTCGGCATTTATTAGTTTTACTAAACTCCTCATATATAGGCAAAATCCTATTAAGAGCGGACCACTATATCATATAGCTGCCATAGGAACAATCGGCCGTAAATTAAGTTGTCTGAAAAAACATTTTGTTTTTCAAGATATCTTGACCAAACTCGGCATTTATTAGTTTTATTAGTTTTATTAAGGTCCTCATATATATGCAAAATCCTATTAAGATCGGACCACTATATCATATAGCTGCCATAGGAACGATCGGTCGAAAATTAAATTGTTTTATGAAAAACATATTGTTTTTCAAGATATCTTGACCAAACTCGGCATTTATTAGTTTTACTAAACTCCTCATATATAGGCAAAATCCTATTACGATCGGACCACTATATCATATAGCTGCCATAGTAACGATCGGCCGAAAATTAAGTTTTTGTATGAAAAAACATTTTGTTTTTCAAGATATCTTGACCAAACTCGGCATTTATTAGTTTTACTAAGCGTCTCACATATATGCAAAATCCAATTAGATCGGACCACTATATCATATAGCTGCCATAGGAACGATGAAAAAGACATTTTGTTTTTCAAGATATCTTCACCAAACTCGGCATTTATTAGTTTTACTAAGGTCCTCATATATATGCAAAATCCTATTAAGATCGGACCACTATATCATATAGCTGTCATAGGAACGATCGGTCGAAAATCAAGTTTTTGTATGAAAAAACATTTTGTTTATCAAGATATCTTGACCAAACTCGGCAATTATAAGTTTTAGTAAGCTCCTCATATATATGCAAAATCCTATTAAGATCGGACCACTATATCATATAGCTGTCATAGGAACGATCGGTCAAAAATTAAGTTTTTGTATTCAAATACATTTTGTTTATCAAGATATCTTGACCAAACTCGGAAATTATTAGTTTTACTAAGCTCCTCACAGATATGCAAAATCCTATTAAGATCGGACCACTATATTATATAGCTGCCATAGGAACGATAAAACAAGCATTTTGTTTATCAAGATATCTTGACCAAACTCGGCAATTATTAGTTTTACTAAAGTCCTCAAAGATATGCAAAATCCTATTAAGATCGGACCACTATATTATATAGCTGCCATAGGAACAATGAAAAAAGCATTTTGTTTATCAAGATATCTTGACCAAACTCGGCAATTATTAGTTTTACTAAGGTCCTCAATATATGCAAAATCCTATTAAGATCGGACCATTATATCATATAGCTGCCATAGGAACAATCGGTCGAAAATTAAGTTGTTTTATGAAAAAAACATTCTGTTTTTCAAGATATGTTGACCAAACTCGGCATTTATTAGTTTTACTAAACTCCTCATATATAGGCAAAATCCTATTAAGATCGGACCACTGTATCATATAGCTGCCATAGGAACAATCGGCCGAAAATTAAGTTGTCTGAAAACACATTTTGTTTTTCAAGATATCTTGACCAAACTCGGCATTTATTAGTTTTATTAGTTTTATTAAGGTCCTCATATATATGCAAAATCCTATTAAGATCGGACCACTATATCATATAGCTGCCATAGGAACGATCGGTCGAAAATTAAATTGTTTTATGAAAAAACATATTGTTTTTTAAGATATCTTGACCAAACTCGGCATTTATTAGTTTTACTAAACTCCTCATATATAGGCAAAATCCTATTACGATCGGACCACTATATCATATAGCTGCCATAGTAACGATCGGCCGAAAATTAAGTTTTTGTATGAAAAACATTTTGTTTTTCAAAATATCTTGACCAAACTCGGCATTTATTAGTTTTACTAAGCGTCTCACATATATGCAAAATCCAATTAGATCGGACCACTATATCATATAGCTGCCATAGGAACGATGAAAAAGACATTTTGTTTATAAAGATATCTGACCAAACTCGGCAATTATTAGTTTTTCTAAGGTCCTCATATATATGAAAAATCCTCTTAAGATCGGACCACTATATCATATAGCTGCCATAGAAACGATCGGTCGAAAATTAAGTTTTTGTATGAAAAATTATTAGTTTTACTAAGGTCCTCATATATATGCAAAATCGTATTAGGATTGTGCCACTATATCATATAGCTGCCATAGGAACGATCGGTCGAAATTAACTTGTTTTATGAAAAAACATTTTGTTTTTCAAGATATATTCACCAAACTCTGCATTTATTAGTTTTACTAAATCCTCATATATAGGCAAAATCTTATTTAGATCGGACCACTAAATCATATAACTGCCATAGGAACGATCGGCCGAAAATTAATTTGTTGCATGAAAAAACATTTTGTTTTTCAAAATATCTTGACCAAACTCGGCATTTATTAGTTTTATTAGTCTTACTAAGGTCCTCATATATATGCAAAATCCTATTAAGATCGGACCACTATATCATATAGCTGTCATAGGAACGATCGGTCGAAAATTAAGTTTTTGTATGAAAAAACATTTTGTTTATCAAGATATCTTGACCAAACTCGGCAATTATAAGTTTTAGTAAGCTCCTCATATATATGCAAAATCCTTTTAAGATCGGACCACCATATCATATTGCTGCCATAGGAACGATCAGTCGAAAATTAAGTTTTTGCATGAAAATAGATCAAACTCTGCAATTATAAGTTTTAGTAAGCTCCTCATATATATGCAAAATCCTATTAAGATCGGACCACTATATCATATAGCTGTCATAGGAACGATCGGTCAAAAATTAAGTTTTGTATTCAAATACATTTTGTTTATCAAGATATCTTGACCAAACTCGGCAATTATTAGTTTTACTAAGCTCCTCACAGATATGCAAAATCCTATTAAGATCGGACCACTATATTGTAAAGCTGCCATAGGAACGATGAAAAAAGCATTTTGTTTATCAAGATATCTTGACCAAACTCGGCAATTATTAGTTTTACTAAAGTCCTCATATATATGCAAAATCGGACCACTTTATTATATAGCTGCCATAGGAACAATGAAAAAAGCATTTTGTTTATCAAGATATCTTGACCAAGCTCGGCAATTATTAGTTTTACTAAGGTCCTCAATAAATGCAAAATCCTATTAAGATCGGACCATTATATCATATAGCTGCCATAGGAACAATCGGTCGAAAATTAAGTTGTTTTATGAAAAATATTTGTTTTTCAAGATATCTTGACCAAACTCGGCATTTATTAGTTTTATTAGTTTTACTAAGGTCCTCATATATATGCAAAATCCTATTAAGATCGGACCATTATATCATATAGCTGCCATAGGAACAATCGGTCGAAAATTAAGTTGTTTTATGAAAAAACATTTGTTTTTCAAGATATCTTGACCAAACTCGGCATTTATTAGTTTTACTAAACTCCTCATATATAGGCAAAATCCTATTAAGATCGGACCACTATATTGTAAAGCTGCCATAGGAACGATGAAAAAAGCATTTTGTTTATCAAGATATCTTGACCAAACTCGGCAATTATTAGTTTTACTAAAGTCCTCATATATATGCAAAATCCTATTAAGATCGGACCACTTATTATATAGCTGCCATAGGAACGATGAAAAAGACATTTTGTTTTTCAAGATATCTTCACCAAACTCGGCATTTATTAGTTTTACTAAGGTCCTCATATATATGCAAAATCCTATTAAGATCGGACCACTATATCATATAGCTGTCATAGGAACGATCGGTCGAAAATTAAGTTTTTGTATGAAAAAACATTTTGTTTATCAAGATATCTTGACCAAATCGGCAATTATAAGTTTTAGTAAGCTCCTCATATATATGCAAAATCCTATTAAGATCGGACCACTATATCATATAGCTGTCATAGGAACGATCGGTCAAAAATTAAGTTTTTGTATTCAAATACATTTTGTTTATCAAGATATCTTGACCAAACTCGGCAATTATTAGTTTTACTAAGCTCCTCACAGATATGCAAAATCCTATTAAGATCGGACCACTATATTATATAGCTGCCATAGGAACAATAAAAAAAGCATTTTGTTTATCAAGATATCTTGACCAAACTCGGCAATTATTAGTTTTACTAAAGTCCTCAAAGATATGCAAAATCCTATTAAGATCGGACCACTATATTATATAGCTGCCATAGGAACAATGAAAAAAGCATTTTGTTTATCAAGATATCTTGACCAAACTCGGCAATTATTAGTTTTACTAAGGTCCTCAATATATGCAAAATCCTATTAAGATCGGACCATTATATCATATAGCTGCCATAGGAACAATCGGTCGAAAATTAAGTTGTTTTATGAAAAAACATTCTGTTTTTCAAGATATGTTGACCAAACTCGGCATTTATTAGTTTACTAAACTCCTCATATATATCATATAGCTGCCATAGGAACAATCGGCCGAAAATTAAGTTGTCTGAAAAAACATTTTGTTTTTCAAGATATCTTGACCAAACTCGGCATTTATTAGTTTTATCAGTTTTATTAAGGTCCTCATATATATGCAAAATCCTATTAAGATCGGACCACTATATCATATAGCTGCCATAGGAACGATCGGTCGAAAATTAAATTGTTTTATGAAAAAACATATTGTTTTTCAAGATATCTTGACCAAACTCGGCATTTATTAGTTTTACTAAACTCCTCATATATAGGCAAAATCCTATTACGATCGGACCACTATATCATATAGCTGCCATAGTAACGATCGGCCGAAAATTAAGTTTTGTATGAAAAAACATTTTGTTTTTCAAAATATCTTGACCAAACTCGGCATTTATTAGTTTTACTAAGCGTCTCACATATATGCAAAATCCAATTAGATCGGACCACTATATCATATAGCTGCCATAGGAACGATGAAAAAGACATTTTGCTTATAAAGATATCTTGACCAAACTCGGCAATTATTAGTTTTTCTAAGGTCCTCATATATATGAAAAATCCTCTTAAGATCGGACCACTATATCATATAGCTGCCATAGAAACGATCGGTCGAAAATTAAGTTTTTGTATGAAAAATTATTAGTTTTACTAAGGTCCTCATATATATGCAAAATCGTATTAGGATTGTGCCACTATATCATATAGCTGCCATAGGAACGATCGGTCGAAAATTAACTTGTTTTATGAAAAAACATTTTGTTTTTCAAGATATATTCACCAGACTCTGCATTTATTAGTTTTACTAAACTCCTCATATATAGGCAAAATCTTATTTAGATCGGACCACTAAATCATATAACTGCCATAGGAACGATCGGCCGAAAATTAATTTGTTGCATGAAAAAACATTTTGTTTTTCAAAATATCTTGACCAAACTCGGCATTTATTAGTTTTATTAGTCTTACTAAGGTCCTCATATATATGCAAAATCCTATTAAGATCGGACCACTATATCATATAGCTGTCATAGGAACGATCGGTCGAAAATTAAGTTTTTGTATGAAAAAACATTTTTTATCAAGATATCTTGACCAAACTCGGCAATTATAAGTTTTAGCAAGCTCCTCATATATATGCAAAATCCTTTTAAGATCGGACCACCATATCATATTGCTGCCATAGGAACGATCAGTCGAAAATTAAGTTTTTGCATGAAAATAGATTTGTTTATCAAGATGTCTAGACCAAACTCTGCAATTATAAGTTTTAGTAAGATCTCATATATATGCAAAATCCTTTAAAAATCGGACCACTATATCATATAGCTGCCATAGGAACGATCGGTCAAAAATTAAGTTTTTGTATTCAAATACATTTTGTTTATCAAGATATCTTGACCAAACTCGGCAATTATTAGTTTTACTAAGCTCCTCACAGATATGCAAAATCCTATTAAGATCGGACCACTATATTGTAAAGCTGCCATAGGAACGATGAAAAAAGCATTTTGTTTATCAAGATATCTTGACCAAACTCGGCAATTATTAGTTTTACTAAAGTCCTCATATATATGCAAAATCCTATTAAGATCGGACCACTTTATTATATAGCTGCCATAGGAACAATGAAAAAAGCATTTTGTTTATCAAGATATCTTGACCAAACTCGGCAATTATTAGTTTTACTAAGGTCCTCAATAAATGCAAAATCCTATTAAGATCGGACCATTATATCATATAGCTGCCATAGGAAAAATCGGTCGAAAATTAAGTTGTTTTATGAAAAATATTTTGTTTTTCAAGATATCTTGACCAAACTCGGCATTTATTAGTTTTACTAAACTCCTCATATATAGGCAAAATCCTATTAAGATCGGACCACTATATCATATAGCTGCCATAGGAACGATCGGCCGAAAATTAAGTTGTATGAAAAAACATTTTGTTTTTCAAGATATCTTGACCAAACTCGGCATTTAGTAGTTTTATTAGTTTACTAAGGTCCTCTATATATGCAAAATCCTATTAAGATCGGACCATTATATCATATAGCTGCCATAGGAACAATCGGTCGAAAATTAAGTTGTTTTATGAAAAAACATTTGTTTTTCAAGATATCTTGACCAAACTCGGCATTTATTAGTTTTACTAAACTCCTCATAGATAGGCAAAATCCTATTAAGATCGGACCACTATATTGTAAAGCTGCCATAGGAACGATGAAAAAAGCATTTTGTTTATCAAGATATCTTGACCAAACTCGGCAATTATTAGTTTTACTAAAGTCCTCATATATATGCAAAATCCTATTAAAATCGGACCACTTTATATATAGCTGCCATAGGAACAATGAAAAAAGCATTTTGTTTATCAAGATATCTTGACCAAACTCGGCAATTATTAGTTTACTAAGGTCCTCAATAAATGCAAAATCCTATTAAGATCGGACCATTATATCATATAGCTGCCATAGGAACAATCGGTCGAAAATTAAGTTGTTTTATGAAAAAACATTTGTTTTTCAAGATATCTTGACCAAACTCGGCATTTATTAGTTTTATTAGTTTTACTAAGGTCCTCATATATATGCAAAATCCTATTAAGATCGGACCATTATATCATATAGCTGCCATAGGAACAATCGGTCGAAAATTAAGTTGTTTATGAAAAAACATTTTGTTTTTCAAGATATCTTGACCAAACTCGGCATTTATTAGTTTTAGTAAACTCCTCATATATAGGCAAAATCCTATTAAGATCGGACCACTATATTGTAAAGCTGCCATAGGAACGATGAAAAAAGCATTTTGTTTATCAAGATATCTTGACCAAACTCGGCAATTATTAGTTTTACTAAAGTCCTCATATATATGCAAAATCCTATTAAGATCGGACCACTTTATTATATAGCTGCCATAGGAACAATGAAAAAAAGCATTTTGTTTATCAAGATATCTTGACCAAACTCGGCAATTATTAGTTTTACTAAGGTCCTCAATAAATGCAAAATCCTATTAAGATCGGACCATATATCATATAGCTGCCATAGGAACAATCGGTCGAAAATTAAGTTGTTTTATGAAAAAACATTTTGTTTTTCAAGATATCTTGACCAAACTCGGCATTTATTAGTTTTACTCCTCATATATAGGCAAAATCCTATTAAGATCGGACCACTATATGATATAGCTGTCATAGGAACGATCGGTCGAAAATTAAGTTTTTGTATGAAAAAACATATTGTTTATCAAGATATCTTGACCAAACTCGGCAATTATAAGTTTTAGTAAGCTCCTCATATATATGCAAAATCCTTTTAAGATCGGACCACCATATCATATAGCTGCCATAGGAACGATCAGTCGAAAATTAAGTTTTTGCATGAAAATAGATTTTGTTTATCAAGATGTCTAGACCAAACTATGCAATTATAAGTTTTAGTAAGATCCTCACATATATGCAAAATCCTTTAAAGATCGGACCACTATATCATATAGCTGCCATAGGAACGATCGGTCACAAATTAAGTTTTTGTATGAAAAAACATTTTTTTTATCAAGATATCTTGACCGAACTTGGCAATTATAAGATTTAGTAAGCTTTTCATATATGTGCAAAATTCTTTTAAGATCGGACCACTATATCATATAGCTGCCATAGGAACGATGGATCGAAAATTAAGTTTTTGTTTTCAAATACATTTTGTTTATCAAGATATCTTGACCAAACTCGGCAATTATTAGTTTTACTAAGCTCCTCACAGATATGCAAAATCCTATTAAGATCGGACCACTATATTATATAGCTGCCATAGGAACAATGAAAAAAGCATTTTGTTTATCAAGATATCTTGACCAAACTCGGCAATTATTAGTTTTACTAAGCTCCTCACAGATATGCAAAATCCTATTAAGATCGGACCACTATATTATATAGCTGCCATAGGAACAATGAAAAAAGCATTTTGTTTATCAAGATATCTTGACCAAACTCGGCATTTATTAGTTTTACTATACTCCTCATATGCACGTAAAATCCTATTAAGATCGGACTGCTATATCATATAGATGCCATAGGAACATTGAAGAAAACATTTTGTTTATCAAGATATCTTGACCAAACTCGGCAATTGTTAGTTTTACTAAGGTCCTCATATATATGCAAAATCCTATTAAGATCGGACTACTGTTTCATATAGCTGCCATAGGAACGATCGGTCTAAAATCAAGTTTCAGTATGAAAATACATTTTGTTTATCAAGATATTTTGACCAAATGCGTCAATTATTAGTTTTACTAAGCGTCTCACATATATGCAAAATCCTATTAGATCGGACCACTATATCATATAGCTGCCAAAGGAACGATGAAAAAGACATTTTGTTTATAAGATATCTTGACCAAACTAGGCAATTATTAGTTTTTCTAAGGTCCTCATATATATGCAAAATCCTCTTAAGATCGGACCACTATATCATATAGCTGCCATAGGAACGATCGGTCGAAAATTAACTTGTTTTATGAAAAAACATTTTGTTTTTCAAGATATCTTCACCAAACTCGGCATTTATTAGTTTACTAAACTCCTCATATATGGGCAAAATCTTATTAAGATCGGACCAATAAATTATTAATTTGTTGCATGAGAAAACATTTTGTTTTTCAAAATATCTTGACCAAACTCGGCATTTATTAGTTTTATTAGTTTTACTAAGGTCCTCATATATATGCAAAATCCTATTAAGATCGGCCACTATATCATATAGCTGTCATAGGAACGATCGGCCGAAAATTAAGTTTTTGTATGAAAAAACATTTGTTTATCAAGATATCTTGACCAAACTCGGCAATTATAAGTTTTAGTAAGCTCCTCATATATATGCAAAATCCTTTTAAGATCGGACCACCATATCATATAGCTGCCATAGGAACGATCGGTCGAAAATTAACTTGTTTATGAAAAAACATTTGTTTTTCAAGATATCTTCACCAAACTCGGCATTTATTAGTTTACTAAGGTCCTCATATATATGCAAAATCCTATTAAGATCGGACCACTATATCATATAGCTGTCATAGGAACGATCGGTCGAAAATTAAGTTTTTGTATGAAAAACATTTTGTTTTTCAAAATATCTTGACCAAACTCGGCATTTATTAGTTTTATTAGTTTTACTAAGGTCCTCATATGTATGCAAAATCCTATTAAGATCGGACCACTATATCATATAGCTGTCATAGGGACGATCGGTCGAAAATTAAGTTTTTGTATGAAAAAACATTTTGTTTATCAAGATATCTTGACCAAACTCGGCAATTATAAGTTTTAGTAAGCTCCTCATATATATGCAAAATCCTATTAAGATCGGACCACTATATCATATAGCTGTCATAGGAACGATCGGTCAAAAATTAAGTTTTTGTATTCAAATACATTTTGTTTATCAAGATATCTTGACCAAACTCGGCAATTATTAGTTTTACTAAGCTCCTCACAGATATGCAAAATCCTATTAAGATCGGACCACTATATTATATAGCTGCCATAGGAACGATAAAAAAAGCATTTTGTTTATCAAGATATCTTGACCAAACTCGGCAATTATTAGTTTTACTAAAGTCCTCATATATATGCAAAATCCTATTAAGATCGGACCACTATATTATATAGCTGCCATAGGAACAATGAAAAAAGCATTTTGTTTATCAAGATATCTTGACCAAACTCGGCAATTATTAGTTTTACTAAGGTCCTCAATATATGCAAAATCCTATTAAGATCGGACCATTATATCATATAGCTGCCATAGGAACATCGGTCGAAAATTAAGTTGTTTTATGAAAAAACATTTTGTTTTTCAAGATATGTTTACCAAAACTCGGCATTTATTAGTTTTACTAAACTCCTCATATATAGGCAAAATCCTATTAAGATCGGACCACTATATCATATAGCTGCCATAGGAACAATCGGCCGAAAATTAAGTTGTCTGAAAAAACATTTGTTTTTCAAGATATCTTGACCAAACTCGGCATTTATTAGTTTTATTAGTTTTATTAAGGTCCTCATATATATGCAAAATCCTATTAAGATCGGACCACTATATCATATAGCTGCCATAGGAACGATCGGTCGAAAATTAAATTGTTTTATGAAAAAACATATTGTTTTTCAAGATATCTTGACCAAACTCGGCATTTATTAGTTTTACTAAACTCCTCATATATAGGCAAAATCCTATTACGATCGGACCACTATATCATATAGCTGCCATAGTAACGATCGGCCGAAAATTAAGTTTTTGTATGAAAAAACATTTTGTTTTTCAAGATATCTTGACCAAACTCAGCATTTATTACTTTTACTAAGGTCTCACATATATGCAAAATCCAATTAGATCGGACCACTATATCATATAGCTGCCATAGGAACGATGAAAAAGACATTTGTTTTTCAAGATATCTTCACCAAACTCGGCATTTATTAGTTTTACTAAGGTCCTCATATATATGCAAAATCCTATTAAGATCGGACCACTATATCATATAGCTGTCATAGGAACGATCGGTCGAAAATTAAGTTTTTGTATGAAAAAAACATTTTGTTTTTCAAAATATCTTGACCAAACTCGGCATTTATTAGTTTTATTAGTTTTACTAAGGTCCTCATATGTATGCAAAATCCTATTAAGATCGGACCACTATATCATATAGCTGTCATAGGAACGATCGGTCGAAAATTAAGTTTTTGTATGAAAAAACATTTTGTTTATCAAGATATCTTGACCAAACTCGGCAATTATAAGTTTTAGTAAGCTCCTCTATATATGCAAAATCCTATTAAGATCGGACCACTATATCATATAGCTGTCATAGGAACGATCGGTCAAAAATTAAGTTTTTGTATTCAAATACATTTTGTTTATCAATATATCTTGACCAAACTCGGCAATTATTAGTTTTACTAAGCTCCTCACAGATATGCAAAATCCTATTAAGATCGGACCACTATATTATATAGCTGCCATAGGAACGATAAAAAAAGCATTTTGTTTATCAAGACATCTTGACCAAACTCGGCAATTTTAGTTTACTAAAGTCCTCAAAGATATGCAAAATACTATTAAGATCGGACCACTAATTATATAGCTGCCATAGGAACAATGAAAAAAAGCATTTTGTTTATCAAGATATCTTGACCAAACTCGGCAATTATTAGTTTTACTAAGGTCCTCAATATATGCAAAATCCTATTAAGATCGGACCACTATATCATATGGCTGTCATAGGAACGATCGGTCAAAAATTAAGTTTTTGTATTCAAATACATTTTGTTTATCAATATATCTTGACCAAACTCGGCAATTATAGTTTTACTAAGCTCCTCACAGATATGCAAAATCCTATTAAGATCGGACCACTATATCATATAGCTGCCATAGGAACAATCGGTCGAAAATTAAGTTGTTTTATGAAAAAACATTTTGTTTTTCAAGATATCTTGACCAAACTCGGCATTTATTAGTTTTATAAACTCCTCATATATATGCAAAATCCTATTAAGATCGGGACCACTTTATTATATAGCTGCCATAGGAACAATGATGAAAAAAGCATTTTGCTTATCAAGATATCTTGACCAAACTCGGCAATTATTAGTTTTACTAAGGTCCTCAATAAATGCAAAATCCTATTAAGATCGGACCATTATATCATATAGCTGCCATAGGAACAATCGGTCGAAAATTAAGTTGTTTTATGAAAAAACATATGGTTTTTCAAGATATCTTGACCAAACTCGGCATTTATTAGTTTTACTAAACTTCTCATATATAGGCAAAATCCTATACGATCGGACCACTATATCATATAGCTGCCATAGGAACGATCAGCCGAAAATTAAGTTGTTGTATGAAAAAACATTTTGTTTTTCAAGATATCTTGACCAAACTCGTCATTAATTAGTTTTACTATACTCCTCATATGCATGTAAAATCCTATTAAGATCGGACTGCTATATCATATAGATGCCATAGGAACGATGGGTCGAAAATGAAGTTTTTGTATGAAATACATTTGTTTATCAAGATGTCCTCCATTAGGTATAATAAAAATCAGCCTATCCTTATCAGTTACAGAGGTCAAACTGCATCTTTAATCCCATTATTACTGAAAGTTCGCTTCTAAGCGACCTTAATACTATCAAGCCGGTTTACTCGCCGGGCCCTGATGGTGTTCCTGCTTGCGTGCTTAGACACTGCGCTGCAGCATTATGTAAACCTGTTTTAAAACTTTTTGAATTGTCCGTAAACACTTCATCTTTTCCGACCATCTGGAAGGAATCATACATTTTCCCTCTCCATAAGAAAGAGAGTAAGTCCGATGTTGAAAACTATAGAGGTATTTCCAAGTTATCCGCTATACCTAAAGCTTTTGAGAGAATTATAACATCTCAACTGCAGCATTTATGTAGTTCTATTATTTCACCTTCCCAGCATGGGTTCGTGAAGCGCAGATCTACAACCACTAACCTTCTTGAGTTTACTTCGTTTGTAATTGATGGGTTTAAGGAAAGAAAGCAGACTGACGTCATCTATACTGATTTCAGTAAGGCTTTCGACTCTGTCAACCATTCCTTGTTGCTTCATAAAAAAGGCTTCTCGGCTTCCCAGTCAATCTTTTGAACTGGATATCAGAATATTTGCGTGACAGAACCCAAAAGGTTCTTTTCAGAAATTCATTCTCTAAACGTATTCTGGTGACTTCCGGTGTTCCTCAAGGTAGTCATCTTGGCCCGCTACTCTTTAGTCTTTTCATCAATGACCTTCCCTCGATACTGTCTCACTCTCGAGTATTAATGTATGCTGATGATGTAAAATTATGCCTGCATATAAGGATATTGCATCATGTTATCTCTTAAAAGCGGACATTGATGCGTTTCAGGCTTGGTGTCTAGCCAACCTGTTAAACTTAAACTGCTCTAAATGTAAGGTTATGACCTTCTATAGAAGCCCTCCTCAATTTGTTTCTTACATCCTTGATAGCATACCGCTTGAGCGTGTTAATAGTACTTCTAATGAAGTTAATGATCTAGGTGTCATCCTTGATCATAAACACTAAATTCGACTCTCATGTTAATAGTTATGGATTTCATCAAGCGATGGTCAAAGGAGTTTGACGATCCGTACACGACAAAAACACTTTATATATCTTTGGTACGACCTATTCTTGAGTATGCCTCATGTATCTGGTCACCACAATATGCTACCCATCAGGACAGAATTGAATCCGTTCAGAAACAATTCTTGTTGTTTGCCCTTAGTGGTTTAAATTGGGATCCTCGTGTTCGGTTACCGTCATACTCCAGTAGACTTCTGATGATTAACCTTCCTTCTTTAATTAATCGTAGAACCATAAATTAATTACTGGTGAAATCGACTCTTCTGTGTTGATTAGCCAATTAAATTTCTCTATCACTACTAGACTAACACGTAATTTTGTACCTTTATCGCTTCAATTTTGCTCAACTAATTATGCCTTGCATGAACCGTTCAGGGTCTCTGTGATGACTATAACAAGCATTACAGAGTATTCTGCTCGGAAGCTTCTCTTCCTCGTATAAAGTCTTCTATTCTAAACTATTTAGCAAGTAGATAGTCCTATTTTTATTTGTAATTGTATTTGTACACGTAATCGTTGTTTGTATCGACTTTTTTTTAATATTTTTTTTTCTTCATATTTACTTTTCATTTCGTGTCGTACGTTATACGACTGCGCCCCTCGGTTGGTTGGGCGGGAGGTGGGATGCAGTACGTTGCATCGGGATTCGCGTAAAAAAAAAAAAAAAAAAAAAAAAAAAAAAACTCGGCAATTATTAGTTTTACTAAGCTCCTCACAGATATGCAAAATCCTATTAAGATCGGACCACTATTATATAGCTCCATAGGAACGATGAAAAAAACATTTTGTTTATCAGATATCTTGACCAAGCTCGGCAATTATTAGTTTTACTATGGTCCTCAATATATGCAAAATCCTATTAAGATCGGACCACTATATCATATAGCTGTCATAGGAACGATCGGTCAAAAATAAGTTTTGTATTCAAATACATTTTGTTTATCAATATATCTTGACCAAACTCGGCAATTATTAGTTTTACTAAGCTCCTCACAGATATGCAAAATCCTATTAAGATCGGACCACTATATTATATAGCTGCCATAGGAACGATAAAAAAAGCATTTTGTTTATCAAGATATCTTGACCAAACTCGGCAATTATTAGTTTTACTAAAGTCCTCAAAGATATGCAAAATCCTATTAAGATCGGACCACTATATTATATAGCTGCCATAGGAACAATGAAAAAAGCATTTTGTTTATCAAGATATCTTGACCAAACTCGGCAATTATTAGTTTTACTAAGGTCCTCAATATATGCAAAATCCTATTAAGATCGGACCACTATATCATATAGCTGTCATAGGAACGATCGGTCAAAAATTAAGTTTTTGTATTCAAATACATTTGTTTATCAATATATCTTGACCAAACTCGGCAATTGTTAGTTTTACTAAGCTCCTCACAGATATGCAAAATCCTATTAAGATCGGACCACTATATCATATAGCTGCCATAGGAACAATCGGTCGAAAATAAGTTGTTTTATGAAAAAAATTTTGTTTTTCAAGATATCTTGACCAAATCGGCATTTATTAGTTTTACTAAATCCTCATTATATGCAAAATCCTATTAAGATCGGACCACTATATTATATAGCTGCCATAGGAACGATGAAAAAAACATTTTGTTTATCAGATATCTTGACCAAACTCGGCAATAAATTATTTACTTTACTATGGTCCTCAATATATGCAAAATCCTTAAGATCGGACCACTATATCATATAGCTGCCATAGGAACGATCAGTCGAAAATTAAGTTGTTTTATGAAAAAACATTTGTTTTTCAAGATATCTTGACCAAACTCCTCATTTATTTGTTTCACTATACTCCTCATATAAAGGCAAAATCCTATTAAGATCGGACCACTATATCATATAGCTGCCATAGGAACGATCGGCCGAAAATTAAGTTGTTGTATGAAAAAACATTTGTTTTTCAGATATCTTGACCAAACTCGGCACTTATTAGTTTTATTAGTTTTACTAAGGTCCTCATATATATGCAAAATCCTATTAAGATCGGACCACTATATCATATAGCTGCAATAGGAACGATCGGTCGAAAATAAGTTGTTTTACGAAAAAACAGATTGTTTTTCAAATATCTTGACCAAACTAGGCATTATTAGTTTTACTAAACTCCTCATATATAGGCAAAATCCTATTAAGATCGGACCACTATACATATAGCTGCTATAGAAACGATCGGCCGAAAATTAAGTTGTTGTATGAAAAAACATTTTGTTTTTCAAGATATCTTGACCAAACTCGGCATTTATAAGCTTTACTATACTCCTCATATGCATGTAAAATCCTATTTAGATCGGATTGCTATATCATATAGATGCCATAGGAACGATCGGTCGAAAATTAAGTTTTTGTATGAAAAAACATTTTGCTTATCAAGATATCTTGACCAAACTCGGCAATTATAAGTTTTAGTAAGCTTTTCATATATATGCAAATTCTTTTAAGATCGGACCACCATATCATATAGCTGCCATAGGAACGATCATTCGAAAATTAAGTTTTTGTATGAAAATAGATTTTGTTTATCAAGATGTCTAGACCAAACTCTGAATTATAAGTCTTAGTAAGATCCTCATATATAT
Organism: Drosophila americana; assembly: GCA_030788265.1. Lineage (NCBI taxonomy): Eukaryota > Metazoa > Arthropoda > Insecta > Diptera > Drosophilidae > Drosophila > Drosophila americana. The sequence goes on along the minus strand of JAURSC010000093.1, from coordinate 53,322 downwards.
TCAAAATCCTATTAAGATCCGACTACTATATCATAAAGCTGCCATAGGAACGATCGGCCGAAAATTAAGTTGTTGTATGAAAAAACATTTGTTTTTCAAGATATCTTGACCAAATCGGCATTTATTAGTTTTATTAGTTTTACTAAGGTCCTCATATATATGCAAAATCCTATTAAGATCGGACCACTATATCATATAGCTGCCATAGGAACGATCGGTCGAAATTAAGTTGTTTTATGAAAAAACAGATGTTTTTCAAGATATCTTGACCAAACTAGGCATTATTAGTTTTACTAAACTCCTCATATATAGGCAAAATCCTATAAGATCGGACCACTATATCATATAGCTGCTATAGAAACGATCGGCCGAAAATTAAGTTGTTGTATGAAAAAACATTTTGTTTTTCAAGATATCTTGACCAAACTCGGCATTTATAAGCTTTACTATACTCCTCATATGCATGTAAAATCCTATTTAGATCGGATTGCTATATCATATAGATGCCATAGGAACGATCGGTCGAAAATTAAGTTGTTGTATGAAAAAACATTTTGTTTTTCAAGATATCTTGACCAAACTCGGCATTTATTAGTTTTATTAGTTTTACTAAGGTCCTCATATATATGCAAAATCCTATTAAGATCGGACCACTATATCATATAGCTGCCATAGGAACGATCGGTCGAAAATTAAGTTGTTTTATGAAAAAACAGATTGTTTTCAAGATATCTTGACCAAAAACTAGGCATTTATTAGTTTTACTAAACTCCTCATATATAGGCAAAATCCTATTAAGATCGGACCACTATATCATATAGCTGCTATAGAAACGATCGGCCGAAAATTAAGTTTTGTATGAAAAAACATTTTGTTTTTCAAGATATCTTGACCAAACTCGGCATTTATAAGCTTTACTATAATCCTCATCTGCATGTAAAATCCTATTTAGATCGGATTGCTATATCATATAGATGCCATAGGAACGATGAGTCGAAAATGAAGTTTTTGTATGAAAAAACATTTTGTTTATCAAGATATCTTGACCGAAACTCGGCAATTATAAGTTTTAGTAAGATCCTAAAATATATGCAAAATCCTTTAAGATCGGACTACTATATCATATAGCTGCCATAGGAACGATCGGTCGAAAATTAAGTTTTTGTATGAAAAAACATTTTGCTTATCAAGATATCTTGACCAAACTCGGCAATTATAAGTTTTAGTAAGCTTTTCATATATATGCAAAATCCTTTAAGATCGGACCACCATATCATATAGCTGCCATAGGAACGATCAGTCGAAAATTAAGTTTTTGTATGAAATAGATTTGTTTATCAAGATGTCTAGACCAAACTCTGAATTATAAGTCTTAGTAAGATCCTCACATATATTCAAAATCCTATTAAGATCGGACTACTATATCATAAAGCTGCCATAGGAACGATCGGCCGAAAATTAAGTTGTTGTATGAAAAAAACATTTTGTTTTTCAAGATATCTTGACCAAACTCGGCATTTATTAGTTTTATTAGTTTTACTAAGGTCCTATATATATGCAAAATCCTATTAAGATCGGACCACTATATCATATAGCTGCCATAGGAACGATCGGTCGAAAATTAAGTTGTTTTATGAAAAAACAGATTGTTTTTCAAGATATCTTGACCAAACTAGGCATTATTAGTTTTACTAAACTCCTCATATATAGGCAAAATCCTATTAAGATCGGACCACTATATCATATAGCTGCTATAGAAACGATCGGCCGAAAATTAAGTTGTTGTATGAAAAAACATTTTGTTTTTCAAGATATCTTGACCAAACTCGGCATTTATAAGCTTTACTATATCCTCTATCTGCATGTAAAATCCTATTTAGATCGGATTGCTATATCATATAGATGCCATAGGAACGATGAGTCGAAAATGAAGTTTTGTATGAAAAAACATTTTGTTTATCAAGATATCTTGACCGAACTCGACAATTATAAGATTTAGTAAGCTTTTCATATATATGCAAAATTCTTTTAAGATCGGACCACCATATCATATAGCTGCCATAGCAACGATCAGTCGAAAATTAAGTTTTTGTATGAAAATACATTTTGTTTATCAAGATGTCTATACCAACTCGGTAATTATAAGTTTTAGTAAGATCCTAACATATATGGAAAATCCTATTAAGATCGGACTACTATATTTATTATTTATTTATTTATTAAAGGTCGACAAAACGAGTGTCTTCCTCATTATTCAATATAATATACATATAATTTATGCTAAAAGCCTAGTTAAAGGATACAATTTTCTAAATAGCATCACCGACCGATGGAGGTGTTTTATTTGCCAGTCCGGCCAGCTGTGCCCCTTTTCACAGCTAATTTTGTCAGTGACGCTATTAGAGCCTACATCTAAGCAGAAGGTTGTAAGTAGGAAAAAGTGTTTCAAGTAACATTAAAATAAATCTTAATTTGCTATATTAATAAAGAAAATACAATAAATAGGAAAAATGAAAGTAAGAAGATTGTTAATAAAGTTAAGCAATGTAAGTTAGATAAAGAGTGTAAGTAGATAGGACAGAGAGAAAAGTAATGGGAATCACCGACCCGGTGGGGGAAAATTTTTCTGCCTGTCCGGCAAGCTATGCCCCTGCTCATAGCTGGGAATGGTCAGCGACTTCCCGAAGGTATCCTGAAAGCAACGATTTTATTAGGGGTAGAGACAGTTCGGTGGAGAAAACGTGATGCAAACTATTATAATTTTACATAGCACGCGAAAAGGATTGTGCATAGCGTAGTCTGTTGTGCACGTAGATAGTAAAAGGGGCGATAATTTCTGGTTGGTCTAGCCGGAACAGAGAATTGAAGACGCCCTAGCAGAAAAGGAGAATCTATGTCGCCAATAATCAACTTATGTAGAAGGACAACACCGAGAATTGTCCTACGGTTGGTTAACGACGGAAGGTTGAGAAGAAGCAGTCTGCTGGAGTAGGATGGCAACCGAAGATTAGGGTCCCAATTTAAACCTCGTAAGGCAAAAAGCAGAAATTGCTTCTGAACAGATTCAATACGATCCTGGCTGTTGTTATACTGTGGAGACCAAATGCAAGAGCAGTATTCAAGGATAGGGCGAACAAGAGAGATGTACAGAAGTTTGTTATAAAAGGATCGTTAAACTCTTTAGACCATCGTTAATGAATCCAAGTACACCTTTTGCCTCATTAACGATGGTATCTATGTGAAGATTGAAACAGAGTTTAGAATCAAAAATTACGCCTAGATCCTTAACTGTTAGTATACGTTGCAAAGGGATATTGTCGATTGTATAACTGACAAGATAAGGTGTAGTACGATTAAAGGTCATAAACATACACTTTGAACAGTTTAGATGCAATTGATTGGCCGAACACCATAGTTGCATAGCGTTCAAATCGTCTTGTAGACGAGAATGATGTAGGGGATTAGTGTATGATAGAAAAAGTTTGACATCGTCCGCATACATAAGTACACGGGCATGTGATATGACAGAGGGGAGATCATTTATAAAAAGGGTAAAGAGTAAAGGTCCAAGATGACTACCTTGAGGAACACCAGAAGTAACGTGAACCCGTTTAGAGGTAGTCAGCCTCAGCATTACTCTTTGGGTCCTACCTTTTAAATAAGAATTAATCCAAAGCAGAAGAGACACGGGGAAACTATTCGGTCAAGTTTAAAAAGTAAAATGTCATGGTGCACAGAGTCAAACGCCTTACTGAAGTCAGTGTAAATGACATCAGTTTGCATTTTCGAAAGGAAAGCATCGTTTACCAAGGAAGTAAACTCAAGCAGATTGGTCGTAGTTGACCGATTCTTTACGAAACCATGTCGAACAGGGGAAACAACTGATTTGCAGAAATGCTGCAAATTCGAAGTGATTATTTTTTCAAATAATTTAGGAATAGCGGACAGTTTGCAATGCCCTGTAATTACGTATATCAGACTTCCCACCTTTCTTGTGAAGAGGAATGATATAAGATTCTTTCCAAAGAGATGGAAAGACAGAAGTTTCAAGGGATAGATTAAAAAGCTTTAGCAATGGATAAAGAAGGGAAGAACTACACTCCTTGAGAAGACAACTAGGAATATTGTCCGGCCCAGGAGAGTAAGAAGACTTTAAAGAGTTTATAGCTAATAGGAGAGAGGAGTGTGAAATAATTAGAGGAGGTATATAACTTGCGGAAGAAATAGTATAAGGGTAAGCATTAGTATTAGGACAGACTGAAGAGTAAGTTGATTGGAAAAAATTAGCAAAGAGGTTAGCAGAATCAGTGTCATTGCTAGCTTTATCCAAGCCAAGAAAAAAGAAGATGGCAAACTTGAAGATTTACGCTTCAAGTTTACAAAATTATAAAACTGTCTCGGATTTCGGGCAAATTGTCTTTTACAACGTGTTAGATAATTCTCATAGCATTGAGAATTAAGAAGAAAGAAGTTCGACTTGGCTATGGAATATTTAGCCAAGTCTGTACACGAACCAGACTTTTTAAACTTTTTAAAATATTTGGATTTTACATTTTTTAGATGTGATAATCTGGTAGTAAACCAGGGTGGTTTTGAAAAAGTAGTCGAAGGAATTGACTTAGGAATACACACATCTAAGAGGGAGATTAGGATGATGTAAAAAAAATTAATAGCTGTATTCATATCAACTGAGTCATATAAGAAAGACCAATCGGTTGAATAAATAAGCTGATTCAGCAAAGAATAATTTCCTTTGCGAAAGCAATAGCGGGGCTTATTGGCTGATGAGCACGAAATGAAAGGATTACAATTTAGCATTGCAATCTCTAAAGTTGGATGATAGACATCCTCAGGAAGAGATAAAGGAGGGGACCTAGACACATTAGAAATAAGGTAGTCGTTAACAAATACAAGGTCAAGTGTTCTAGTCAAATGATTAGAAATTGAATTGATTTGAAACAACGAAAGATCAAGCATGCAGTCTATAAAATCGTGCTGTGCTGAGGGCACTAGATAATTTTTGGCAGTAATAAATGACCAAGAGATGTTGGGCAAATTAAAATCACCCAACACCATAAATAGGTCACTATCACGCACGTGTGAAGAAACTTCTTTAATACAAGTAATATGTTTCATATAAACTTGAATATCAGAAGAAGGAGGGACATAAGAGCATGTTACATAGACATTCCGTGTAGGAAAAGACACCTTAACTGAGACAATCTCAGCGTCAGTAGGCGTACTAAAACAGAAAAGTTCAGACTGGAGAGTGGCTTTAACGGCAATTAACACCCCACCACCTCGAGTCGGCCGATCATTTCGATACAAACTAAAGTTATTTGATAAAATCTCAAAATCAGATATGGTTGAGTTCAACCAGGTTTCTGAAAATGCTATTATATCCGAATTGAAGGAAGTGCTGGCCATGAAAAGATTTTTAAGTTTTGAAATAAGACCTCTAACATTCTGATAATGAATAAAGATTTGGTCAGAAGATGAAGCTAGTTTTTTGGGGCAGAAATGGTACCCTGTATTGAAGGGACTGGAAGGGTGACAGGCTGGTTACGCTTTTTAGGCTTGAACTCGTGAACAATCATGTGTGGAGGCCAAAATTTGGGATCACAAATGATTGGGAACATATCATGTGAAACATTTATTTTGAATGATGATATTTCACGAGGGGTGGAGAAATTAAATTTAGTTATTGACACGCTAGCAGAAGATTTGCTAGCAATATAGGCTGCCAATGACTCAGAAGTGGTGTCCGACGAAAGTCGAGACACAAAGACTTGCCTACGAGGGGCAACTACCGTTAAAGTAGGCGCTGATGGGGCTGTAGGTAATACAGGAGTTGGGGGAGCTACCGAGGCACAATGATTGTTTTTAACAATCTGGGCAAGATTGCGCGCAGGTCTACCTTTGCGGCCAGGAGCTGATGGGGCTGAGGCAGTTTGATTAATTGGGACGGGATCAGGTACGGGCTCTACTGGGACTAGTACAGGGGTTGAAACAGGGGTAATTGGACAGTCGCTTGGAGAAGGCGATAAAGACAACATTGGAGATACCTCCAAGTTGCTAGGAAGGGACAAGAAAGTAGTAGGTGTCTGAACAGACGTAGAGGGCAATTGCAAAAGTTGAGGCTCCAACCGGCGGTTGGTTGGGGACTCAAATTTATATTTGCCAAGCAGCTCGAAACTCGAGTCAAAATTACTCGAGAGCTGCTTAGCCACATTATTTAATTTTAAGAATTGACTTCTCACAGAATTATACATTCTAGAGAAATCAATTTGCTTGTCGATGCATTCTGGGCACGACCAACGCAAGCCACCACAGCCCTTCTTGGCAATAGCAGCGATCTTGTCACAATCACGCCCAGTGAGACCTGCACATTTAGCATGCATCATATTCTCACACAGCCAGCAATTAACAAATTGCGGCAGTGCAGAATCATCAGCCTGCTTGAACGTGCACGGTTTCTTACAGCACAACATAATTATTTAATGCGTATGCAAATTGCGAGAGCACAGAGCAAAACGAAAACGGTGCACAAGATAGAGCAAGTAAATACACAAACAAATTGTTTGGAGCAATAAGCAATAGAAAAAGTTTGCGAGAGCGCGATGCACAAGCAGAAAGTATGCAGCAAACACACGCACAAACAAGTGTATGCACAGGGAGCACCAAAGCAAAAGAATCAAAACTGGCAATAACAACACGCCGCGTTTTATAAAATGTAATAATTAACAGACTTACGCTGCACAACAGATAACACTTTGCACAGTTTATTAAAGCTTCTTAAATAAAGCACCGAAAAATGCAAAATTTTGAAATAAAAAGCAGGATAAAAGCGCAAAAATATATAAAAATCTTGGAGCACAAGTAAAACACGTCAATCACTCTCAACTGAGAACTCTCTCATATAGCTGCCATAGGAACGATCGGTCGAAAATTAAGTTTTTGTATGAAAAAACATTTTGCTTATCAAGATATCTTGACCAAACTCGGCAATTATAAGTTTTAGTAAGCTCCTCATATATATGCAAAATCCTTTTAAGATCGGACCACCATATCATATAGCTGCCATAGGAACGATCAGTCGAAAATTAAGTTTTGTATGAAAATAGATTTTGTTTATCAAGATGTGTAGACCAAACTCTGAATTATAAGTCTTAGTAAGATCCTCACATATATGCAAATCCATTTAAGATCGGACTGCCATAGGAACTATCGATCGAAAATGAAGTTTTTGTATGAAAAACATTTTGTTTATCAATATATCTTGACCAAAACTCGGACCTTATTAGTTTTACTTTACTCCTAATATATATATGCAAAATCCTATTAAGATCGGACCACTATATCATATAGCTGTCATAGGAACGATCGGTCGAAAATTAAGTTTTTGTATGAGAAAAACATTTTGTTTATTAAGATATCTTGACCAAACTAGGCAATTACAAGTTTTAGTAAGATCCTAACATATATGTAAAATCCTATTAAGATCGGACCACTATATCATATAGCTGCCATAGGAACGATCGGTCGAAAATTAAGTTTTTTTATGAAAAACATTTTGCTTATCAAGATATCTTGACCAAACTCGGCAATTATAAGTTTTAGTAAGCTCCGCAGATATATGCAAAATCCTATTAAGATCGGACCACTATATCATATAGCTGCCATAGGAACTATCGGTCGCAAATTAAATTTTTGTATGAAAAACATTTTGTTTATCAGGATATCTTGACCAAACTCGGAATTTATTAGTTTTACTTTACTCCAAATATATATATGTAAAATCCTATTAAAAATCAAAATCCTATTTGTATGAAAAAACATTTTGTTTATCAAGATATCTTGACCAAACTCGGCAATTATAAGTTTTAGTAAGCTCCTCATATATGTGCAAAATCCTTTTAAGATCGGACCACCATATCATATAGCTGCCATAGGAACGATCAGTCGAAAATTAAGTTTTGTATAAAATAGATTTTGTTTATCAGGATGTCTATACAAACTCGGCAATAATAAGTTTTAGTAAGATCCTAACATATATGCAAAATCCTATTAAGATCGGACCACTATATCATATAGCTGCCATAGGAACGATCGGTCGAAAATTAAGTTTTTGTATGAAAAAACATTTGCTTATCAAGATATCTTAAGCAAACTCGGCATTTATTAGTTTTATTAGTTTTACTAAGGTCCTCATATATATGCAAAATCCTATTAAGATCGGACCACTATATCATATAGCTGCCATAGGAACGATCGGTCGAAAATTAAGTGTTTTATGAAAAAACAGATTATTTTTCAAGATATCTTGACCAAACTAGGTATTTATTAGTTTTACTAAACTCCTCATATATAGGAAAAATCCTATTAAGATCGGACCACTATATCATATAGCTGCTATAGAAACGATCGGCCGAAAATTAAGTTGTTGTATGAAAAAACATTTTGTTTTTCAAGATATCTTGACCAAACTCGGCATTTATAAGCTTTACTATACTCCTCATATGCATGTAAAATCCTATTTAGATCGGATTGCTATATCATATAGATGCCATAGGAACGATGGGTCGAAAATGAAGTTTTTGTATGAAAAAACATTTTGTTTATCAAGATATCTTGACCGAATTCGGCAATTATAAGATTTAGTAAGCTTTTCATATATATGCAAAATCCTATTAAGATCGGACCACTATATCATATAGCTGACATAGGAACGATCGGTCGAAAATTAAGTTTTTGTATGAAAAAACAATTTGTTTATCAAGATATCTTGACCGAACTCGGCAATTATAAGATTTAGTAAGCTTTTATATATATGCAAAATTCTTTTAAGATCGGACCACTATATCATATAGCTGCCATAGGAACGATCAGTCGAAAATTAAGTTTTTGTATGAAAATACATTTTGTTTATCAAGATGTCTATACCAAACTCGGCAATTATAAGTTTTAGTAAGATCCTAACATATATGCAAAATCCTATTAAGATCGGACTACTATATCATATAGCTGCCATAGGAACGATCGGTCGAAAATTAAGTTTTTGTATGAAAAAACATTTTGTTTATCAAGATATCTTGACCAAACTCGGCAATTATAAGTTTTAGTAAGCTCCTCATATATATGCAAAATCCTTTTAAGATCGGACCACCATATCATATAGCTGCCATAGGAACGATCAGTCGAAAATTAAGTTTTTGTATGAAAATAGATTTTGTTTATCAAGATGTCTAGACCAAACTCTGAATTATAGTCTTAGTAAGATCCTCACATATATGCAAAATCCTATTAAGATCGGACCACTATATCATATAGCTGCCATAGGAACGATCGGTCGAAAATTAAGTTGTTTTACGAAAAAACAGTTTGTTTTTCAAGATATCTTGACCAAACTCGGCATTTATTAGTTTTATTAGTTGTACTAAGGTCCTCATATATATGCAAAATTCTTTTAAGATCGGACCACCATATCATATAGCTGCCATAGCAACGATCAGTCGAAAATTAAGTTTTTGTATGAAAATACATTTTGTTTATCAAGATGTCTATACCAAACTCGGTAATTATAAGTTTTAGTAAGATCCTAACATATATGGAAAATCCTATTAAGATCGGACTACTATATCATATAGCTGCCATAGGAACGATCGGTCGAAAATTAAGTTTTTGTATGAAAAAACATTTTGCTTATCAAGATATCTTGACCAAACTCGGCAATTATAAGTTTTAGTAAGCTCCTCATATATATGCAAAATCCTTTTAAGATCGGACCACCATATCATATAGCTGCCATAGGAACGATCAGTCGAAATTAAGTTTTTGTATGAAAATAGATTTTGTTTATCAAGATGTGTAGACCAAACTCTGAATTATAAGTCTTAGTAAGATCCTCACATATATGCAAAATCCATTTAAGATCGGACTGCCATAGGAACTATCGATCGAAAATGAAGTTTTTTTATGAAAAACATTTTGTTTATCAAGATATCTTGACCAAACTCGGACCTTATTAGTTTTACTTTACTCCTAATATATATATGCAAAATCCTATTAAGATCGGACCACTATATCATATAGCTGTCATAGGAACGATCGGTCGAAAATTAAGTTTTTGTATGAGAAAACATTTTGTTTATTAAGATATCTTGACCAAACTAGGCAATTACAAGTTTTAGTAAGATCCTAACATATATGCAAAATCCTATTATGATCGGACCACTATATCATATAGCTGCCATAGGAACGATCGGTCGAAAATTAAGTTTTTTATGAAAAAACATTTTGCTTATCAAGATATCTTGACCAAACTCGGCAATTATAAGTTTTAGTAAGCTCCGCAGATATATGCAAAATCCTATTAAGATCGGACCACTATATCATATAGCTGCCATAGGAACTATCGGTCGAAAATTAAATTTTTGTATGAAAAACATTTTGTTTATCAGGATATCTTGACCAAACTCGGAATTTATTAGTTTTACTTTACTCCAAATATATATATGTAAAATCCTATTAAAAATCAAAATCCTATTTTGTATGAAAAAAACATTTTGTTTATCAAGATATCTTGACCAAACTCGGCAATTATAAGTTTTAGTAAGCTCCTCATATATGTGCAAAATCCTTTTAAGATCGGACCACCATATCATATAGCTGCCATAGGAACGATCAGTCGAAAATTAAGTTTTTGTATAAAATAGATTTTGTTTATCAGGATGTCTATACCAAACTCGGCAATAATAAGTTTTAGTAAGATACTAACATATATGCAAAATCCTATTAAGATCGGACCACTATATCATATAGCTGCCATAGGAACGATCGGTCGAAAATTAAGTTTTTGTATGAAAAAACATTTTGCTTATCAAGATATCTTGAGCAAACTCGGCAATTATAAGTTTTAGTAAGCTCCGCATATATATGCAAAATCCTATTAAGATCGGACCACTATATCATATAGCTGCCATAGGAACGCTCGGTCGAAAATTAAGTTTTTGTATGAAAAAACATTTTGCTTATCAAGATATCTTGACCAAACTATGCAATTATAAGTTTTAGTAAGCTCCGCATATATATGCAAAATCCTATTAAGATCGGATCACTATATCATATAGCTGCCATAGGAACTATCGGTCGAAAATTAAGTTTTTGTATGAAAAACATTTTGTTTATCAAGATATCTTGAGCAAACTCGGCAATTATAAGTTTTAGTAAGCTCCGCATATATATGCAAAATCCTATTAAGATCGGACCACTATATCATATAGCTGCCATAGGAATTATCGGTCGAAAATTAAGTTTTTTATGAAAAACATTTTGTTTATCAAGATATCTTGACCAAACTCGGACCTTATTAGTTTTACTTTACTCCTAATAAATATATGCAAAATCCTATTAGATCGGACCACTATATCATATAGCTGTCATAGGAACGATCGGTCGAAAATTAAGTTTTTGTATGAAAAAACATTTTTTTATCAAGATATCTTGACCAAACTCGGCAATTATAAGTTCTAGTAAGATCCTAACATATATGCAAAATCCTATTAAGATCGGACCACTATATCATATAGCTGCCATAGGAACGATCGGTCGAAAATTAAGTTTTTGTATGAAAAATCATTTTGCTTATCAAGATATCTTGAGCAAACTCGGCAATTATAAGTTTTAGTAAGCTCCGAATATATATGCAAAATCCTATTAAGATCGGACCACTATATCATATAGCTGCCATAGGAACTATCGGTCGAAAATTAAGTTTTTGTATGAAAAACATTTTGTTTATCAAGATATCTTGACCAAACTCGGGATTTATTAGTTTTACTTTACTCCAACTATATATATATGCAAAATCCTTTTAAGATCGGACCACTATATCATATAGCTTTCATAGGAACGATCGGTCGAAAATTAAGTTTTTGTATGAAAATACATTTTGTTTATCAAGATGTCCTCCATTTGGTATAATAAAAATCAGCCTTATCCTTATCAGTTACAGAGGTCAAACTGCATCTTTAATCCCATTATTACTGAAAGTTCGCTTCTTAGCGACCTTAATACTATCAAGCCGGTTTACTCGCCGGGCCCTGATGGTGTTCCTGCTTGCGTGCTTAGATACTGCGCTGCAGCATTATGTAAACCTGTTTTAAAACTTTTTGAATTGTCCGTAAACACTTCATCTTTTCCGACCATCTGGAAGGAATCATACATTATCCCTCTCCATAAGAAAGGGAGTAAGTCCGATGTTGAAAACTATAGAGGTATTTCCAAATTATCCGCTATACCTAAAGCTTTTGAGAGAATTACAACATCTCAACTGCAGCATTTATGTAGTTCTATTATTTCACCTTCCCAGCATGGGTTCGTGAAGCGCAGATCTGCAACCACTAACCTTCTTGAGTTTACTTCGTTTGTATTTGATGGGTTTAAGGAAAGAAAGCAGACTGACGTTATCTATACTGATTTCAGTAAGGCTTTCGACTCTGTCAACCATTCCTTGTTGCTTCATAAAAAAAGGCTTCTCGGCTTCCCAGTCAATCTTTTGAACTGGATATCAGAATATTTGCGTGACAGAACCCAAAAGGTTCTTTTCAGAAATTTATTCTCTAAACGTATTCTGGTGACTTCCGGTGTTCCTCAAGGTAGTCATCTTGGCCCGCTACTCTTTACTCTTTTCATCAATGACCTTCCCTCGATACTGTCTCACTCTCGAGTATTAATGTATGCTGATGATGTAAAATTATGCCTTGCATATAAGGATATTGCATCATGTTATCTCTTAAAAGCGGACATTGATGCGTTTCAGGCTTGGTGTCTAGCCAACCTGTTAAACTTAAACTGCTCTAAATGTAAGGTTATGACCTTCTATAGAAGCCCTCCTCAATTTGTTTCTTACATCCTTGATAGCATACCGCTTGAGCGTGTTAATAGTACTTCTAATGAAGTTAATGATCTAGGTGTCATCCTTGATCATAAACACTAAATTCGACTCTCATGTTAATACCGTGGTCAATAAGGCCAGAATAGTTATGGATTTCATCAAGCGATGGTCAAAGGAGTTTGACGATCCGTACACGACAAAAACACTTTATATATCTTTGGTACGACCTATTCTTGAGTATGCCTCATGTATCTGGTCACCACAATATGCTACCCATCAGGACAGAATTGAATCCGTTCAGAAACAATTCTTGTTGTTTGCCCTTAGTGGTTTAAATTGGGATCCTCGTGTTCGGTTACCGTCATACTCCAGTAGACTTCTGATGATTAACCTTCCTTCTTTAATTAATCGTAGAACCATGCTGGGTGTAATATTTATTCATAAATTAATTACTGGTGAAATCGACTCTTTTGTGTTGATTAGCCAATTAAATTTCTCTATCACTACTAGACTAACACGTAATTTTGTACCTTTATCGCTTCAATTTTGCTCAACTAATTATGCCTTGCATGAACCGTTCAGGGTTCTCTGTGATGACTATAACAAGCATTACAGAGTATTCTGCTCGGAAGCTTCTCTTCCTCGTATAAAGTCTTCTATTCTAAACTATTTAGCAAGTAGATAGTCCTATTTTTATTTGTAATTGTATTTGTACACGTACTCGTTGTTTGTATCGACTTTTTTTTAATATTTTTTTTTCTTCATATTTACTTTTCATTTCGTGTCGTACGTTATACGACTGCGCCCCTCGGTCGGTTGGGCGGGAGGTGGGATGCAGTACGTTGCATCGGGATTCGCGTAACAAAAAAAAAAAAAAAAAAAACACAAACTCGGCAATTATTAGTTTTACTAAGCTCCTCACAGATATGCAAAATCCTATTAAGATCGGACCACTATATTATATAGCTGCCATAGGAACGATGAAAAAAACATTTTGTTTATCAGATATCTTGACCAAGCTCGGCAATTATTAGTTTTACTATGGTCCTCAATATATGCAAAATCCTATTAAGATCGGACCACTATATCATATAGCTGCCATAGGAACGATCAGTCGAAAATTAAGTTGTTTTATGAAAAAACAGATTATTTTTCAAGATATCTTGACCAAACTAGGCATTTATTAGTTTTACTAAACTCCTCATATATAGGAAAAATCCTATTAAGATCGGACCACTATATCATATAGCTGCTATAGAAACGATCGGCCGAAAATTAAGTTGTTGTATGAAAAAACATTTTGTTTTTCAAGATATCTTGACCAAACTCGGCATTTATAAGCTTTACTATACTCCTCATATGCATGTAAAATCCTATTTAGATCGGATTGCTATATCATATAGATGCCATAGGAACGATGGGTCGAAAATGAAGTTTTTGTATGAAAAAACATTTTGTTTATCAAGATATCTTGACCGAACTCGGCAATTATAAGATTTAGTAAGCTTTTCATATATATGCAAAATTCTTTAAGATCGGACCACCATATCATATAGCTGCCATAGGAACGATCAGTCGAAAATTAAGTTTTTGTATGAAATGACATTTTGTTTATCAAGATGTTTAGACCAAAATCGGCAATTATAAGTTTTAGTAAGATCCTCACATATATGCAAAATCCTATTAAGATCGGACCACTATATCATATAGCTGACATAGGAACGATCGGTCGAAAATTAAGTTTTTGTATGAAAAAACAATTTGTTTATCAAGATATCTTGACCGAACTCGGCAATTATAAGATTTAGTAAGCTTTTTATATATATGCAAAATTCTTTTAAGATCGGACCACTATATCATATAGCTGCCATAGGAACGATCAGTCGAAAATTAAGTTTTTGTATGAAAATACATTTTGTTTATCAAGATGTCTATACCAAACTCGGCAATTATAAGTTTTAGTAAGATTTTAACATATATGCAAAATCCTATTAAGATCGGACTACTATATCATATAGCTGCCATAGGAACGATCGGTCGAAAATTAAGTTTTTGTATGAAAAAACATTTTGTTTATCAAGATATCTTGACCAAACTCGGCAATTATAAGTTTTAGTAAGCTCCTCATATATATGCAAAATCCTTTTAAGATCGGACCACCATATCATATAGCTGCCATAGGAACGATCAGTCGAAAATTAAGTTTTTGTATGAAAATAGATTTTGTTTATCAAGATGTCTAGACCAAACTCTGAATTATAAGTCTTAGTAAGATCCTCACATATATGCAAAATCCTATTAAGATCGGACCACTATATCATATAGCTGCCATAGGAACGATCAGTCGAAAATTAAGTTGTTTTATGAAAAAACATTTTTTTTTCAAGATATCTTGACCAAACTCCTCATTTATTTGTATCACTATACTCCTCATATAAAGGCAAAATCCTATTAAGATCGGACCACTATATCATATAGCTGCCATAGGAACGATCGGCCGAAAATTAAGTTGTTGTATGAAAAAACATTTTGTTTTTCAAGATATCTTGACCAAACTCGGCATTTATTAGTTTTATTAGTTTTACTAAGGTCCTCATATATATGCAAAATCCTATTAAGATCGGACCACTATATCATATAGCTGCCATAGGAACGATCGGTCGAAAATTAAGTTGTTTTACGAAAAAACAGATTGTTTTTCAAGATATCTTGACCAAACTAGGCATTTATTATTTTATTTATTTTTATTTATTTATTTATTAATGGTCGACAAAACGAGTGTCTTCCTCATTATTCAATAGATTATACAATAGAATTTTATGCTAAAAGCCTAGTTAAAGGATACAATTTTCTAAATAGCATCACCGACCGATGGAGGTGTTTTATTTGCCAGTCCGGCCAGCTGTGCCCCTTTTCACAGCTAATTTTGTCAGTGACGCTATTAGAGCCTACATCTAAGCAGAAGGTTGTAAGTAGGAAAAAAGTGTTCACAAGTAACATTAAAATAATCTTAATTTGCTATATTAATAAAGAAAATACAATAAATAGGAAAAATGAAAGTAAGAAGATTGTTAATAAAGTAAAGCAATGTAAGTTAGATAAAGAGTGTTAAGTAGATAGGACAGAGAGAAAAGTAATGGGAAATCACCGACCCGGTGGGGGAAAATTTTTCAGCCTGTCCGGCAAGCTATGCCCCTGCTCATAGCTGGGAATGGTCAGCGACTTCCCGAAGGTATCCTGAAAGCAACGATTTTATTAGGGGTAGAGACAGTTCGGTAGAGAAAACGTGATGCAAACTATTATAATTTTTACATAGCACGCGAAAAGGATTGTGCATAGCGTAGTCTGTTGTGCACGTAGATAGTAAAAAGGGGCGATAATTTCTGGTTGGTCTAGCCGGAACAGAGAATTGAAGACGCCCTAGCAGAAAAGGGGAGTCTATGTCGCCAATAATCAACTTATGTAGAAGGACAACACCGAGAATTGTCCTACGGTTGGTTAACGACGGAAGGTTGAGAAGAAGCAGTCTGCTGGAGTAGGACGGCAACCGAAGATTAGGGTCCCAATTTAAACCTCGTAAGGCAAAAAGCAGAAATTGCTTCTGAACAGATTCAATACGATCCTGGCTGTTGTTATACTGTGGAGACCAAATGCAAGAGCAATATTCAAGGATAGGGCGAACAACAGAGATTACAGAAGTTTTGTTATAAAAGGATCGTTAAACTCTTTAGACCATCGTTTAATGAATGCAAGTACACCTTTTGCCTCATTAACGATGGTATCTATATGAAGATTGAAACAGAGTTTAGAATCAAAAATTACGTCTAGATCCTTAACTGTTAGTATACGTTGCAAAGGGATATTGTCGATTGTATAACTGACAAGATAAGGCGTAGTACGATTAAAAGTCATAAACATACACTTTGAACAATTTAGATGCAATTGATTGGCCGAACACCATAGTTTCATAGCGTTCAAATCGTCTTGTAGACGAGAATGATGTAGGGGATTAGTGTATGATAGAAAAAGTTTGACATCGTCCGCATACATGAGTACACGGGCATGTGATATAACAGAGGGGAGATCATTTATAAAAAGGGTAAAGAGTAAAGGTCCAAGATGACTACCTTGAGGAACACCAGAAGTAACGTGAACCCGTTTAGAGGTAGTCAGCCTCAGCATTACTCTTTGGGTCCTACCTTTTAAATAAGAATTAATCCAAAGCAGAAGAGACAGGGGGAAACCTATTCGGTCGAGTTTAAAAAGTAAAATGTCATGGTGCACAGAGTCAAACGCCTTACTGAAGTCAGTGTAAATGACATCAGTTTGCATTTTCGAAAGGAAAGCATCGTTTACCAAGGAAGTAAACTCAAGCAGATTGGTCGTAGTTGACCGATTCTTTACGAATCCATGTTGAACAGGGGAAACAACTGATTTGCAGAAATGCTGCAAATTCGAAGTGATTATTTTTTCGAATAATTTAGGAATAGCGGACAGTTTTGCAATGCCCCTGTAATATCGTATATCAGACTTCCCACCTTTCTTGTGAAGAGGAATGATGTAAGATTCTTTCCAAAGAGATGGAAAGACAGAAGTTTCAAGGGATAGATTAAAAAGCTTTAGCAATGGATAAAGAAGGGAAGAACTACACTCCTTGAGAAGACAACTAGGAATATTGTCCGGCCCAGGAGAGTAAGAAGACTAAAGAGTTTATAGCTAATAGGAGAGAGGAGTGTGAAATAATTAGAGGAGGTATATAACTTGCGGAAGAATAGTATAAGGGTAAGCATTAGTATTAGGACAGACTGAAGAGTAAGTTGATTGGAAAAAATTAGCAAAGAGGTTAGCAGAATCAGTGTCATTGCTAGCTTTATCCAAGCCAAGAAAAAAAGAAGATGGCAAACTTGAAGATTTACGCTTCAAGTTTACAAAATTATAAAACTGTCTCGGATTTCGGGCAAATTGTCTTTTACAACGTGTTAGATAATTCTCATAGCATTGAGAATTAAGAAGAAAGAAGTTCGACTTGGCTATGGGATATTTAGCCAAGTCTGTACACGAACCAGACTTTTTAAACTTTTTAAAATATTTGGATTTTACATTTTTTAGATGTGATAATCTGGTAGTAAACCAGGGTGGTTTTGAAAAGTAGTCGAAGAATTGACTTAGGAATACACACATCTAAGAGGAGATTAGGGTGATGTAAAAAAAAATTAATAGCTGTATTCATATCAACTGAGTCATATAAGAAAGACCAATCGGTTGAATAAATAAGCTGATTCAGCAAAGAATAATTTCCTTTGCGAAGCAATAGCGGGGCTTATTGGCTGATGAGCACGAAATGAATGGATTACAATTTAGCATTGCAATCTCTAAAGTTGGATGATAGACTTCCTCAGGAAGAAATAAAGGAGGGGACCTAGACACATTAGAAATAAGGTAGTCGTTAACAAATACAAGGTCAAGTGTTCTAGTCAAATGATTAGAAATTGAATTGAATTGAAATTGAATTTGAAACAACGAAAGATCAAGCATGCAGTCTATAAAATCGTGCTGTGCTGAGGGCACTAGATAATTTTTGGCAGTAAATAATGAGCAAGAGATGTTGGGCAAATTAAAATCACCCAACACCATAAAAAGGTCACTATCACGCACGTGTGAAGAAACTTCTTTAATACAAGTAATATGTTTCATATAAACTTGAATATCAGAAGAAGGAGGGACATAAGAGCATGTTACATATACATTCCGTGTAGGAAAAGACACCTTAACTGAGACAATCTCAGCGTCAGTAGGCGTACTAAAACAGAAAAGTTCAGACTGGAGAGTGGCTTTAACGGCAATTAACACCCCACACCTCGAGTCGGCCGATCATTTCGATACAAACTAAAGTTATTTGATAAAATCTTAAAATCAGATATGGTTGAGTTCAACCATGTTTCTGAAAATGCTATTATATCCGAATTGAAGGAAGTGCTGGGCATGAAAAGATTTTTAAGTTTTGAAATGAGACCTCTAACATTCTGATAATGAATAAAGATTTGGTCAGAAGATGAAGCTAGTTTTTTGGGGCAGAAATGGTACCCTGTATTGAAGGGACTGGAAGGGTGACAGGCTGGTTACGCTTTTTAGGCTTGAACTCGTGAACAATCATGTGTGGAGGCCAAAATTTGGGATCACAAACTCCTAAACTCCTCATATATAGGCAAAATCCTATTAAGATCGGACCACTATATCATATAGCTGCTATAGGAACGATCAGTCGAAAATTAAGTTTTTGTATAAAATAGATTTTGTTTATCAGGATGTCTATACCAAACTCGGCAATAATAAGTTTTAGTAAGATTCTAACATATATGCAAAATCCTATTAAGATCGGACCACTATATCATATAGCTGTCATAGAAACTATCGGTCGAAAATTAAGTTTTTGTATGAAAAACATTTTGTTTATCAAGATATCTTGACCAAACTCGGGACTTATTAGTTTTACTTTACTCCAATATATATATGTAAAATCCTATTAAAATCAAAATCCTATTTTGTATGAAAAAACATTTTGTTTATCAAGATATCTTGACCAAACTCGGCAATTATAAGTTTTAGTAAGCTCCTCATATATGTGCAAAATCCTTTTAAGATCGGACCACCATATCATATAGCTGCCATAGGAACGATCAGTCCAAAATTAAGTTTTTGTATAAAATAGATTTTGTTTATCAGGATGTCTATACCAAACTCGGCAATAATAAGTTTTAGTAAGATCCTAAGATATATGCAAATCCTATTAAGATCGGACCCTATATCATATAGCTGCCATAGGAACGATCAGTCGAAAATTAAGTTGTTTTATGAAAAAACATTTTGTTTTTCCAGATATCTTGACCAAACTCGGCATTTATTAGTTTTATTAGTTTTACTAAGGTCCTCATACATATGCAAAATCCTATTAAGATTGGACCACTATATCATATAGCTGCCATAGGAACGATCGGTCGAAAATTAAGTTGTTTTATGAAAAAAAGATTGTTTTTCAAGATATCTTGACCAAACTAGGCATTTATTAGTTTTACTAAACTCCTCATATATAGGCAAAATCCTATTAAGATCGGACCACTATATCATATAGCTGCTATAGAAACGATCGGCCGAAATTAAGTTGTTGTATGAAAAAACATTTGTTTTTCAAGATATCTTGACCAAACTCGGCATTTATAAGCTTTACTATACTCCTCATATGCATGTAAAATCCTATTTAGATCGGATTGCTATATCATATAGATGCCATAGGAACGATGGGTCGAAAATTAAGTTTTTGTATGAGAAAACATTTTGTTTATTAAGATATCTTGACCAAACTAGGCAATTACAAGTTTTAGTAAGATCCTAACATATATGCAAAATCCTATTAAGATCGGACCACTATATCATATAGCTGCCATAGGAACGATCGGTCGAAAATTAAGTTTTTGTATGAAAAACATTTTGCTTATCAAGATATCTTGACCAACTCGGCAATTATAAGTTTTAGTAAGCTCCTCATATATGCAAAATTCTTTTAAGATCGGACCACCATATCATATAGCTGCCATGGAAACGATCAGTCGAAAATTAAGTTTTTGTATGAAAATAGATTTTGTTTATCAAGATGTCTAGACCAAACTCTGAATTATAAGTCTTAGTAAGATCCTCACATATATGCAAAATCCTTTTAAGATCGGACTGCCATAGGAACTATCGATCGAAAATGAAGTTTTTGTATGAAAAACATTTTGTTTATCAAGATATCTTGACCAAACTCGGAATTTATTAGTTTTACTTTACTCCTAATATATATATGCAAAATCCTATCTTAATAGGATCGGACCACTATGTCATATAGCTGTCATAGGAACGATCGGTCGAAAATTAAGTTTTTGTATGAGAAAACATTTTGTTTATTAAGATATCTTGACCAAACTAGGCAATTACAAGTTTTAGTAAGATCCTAACATATATGCAAAATCCTATTAAGATCGGACCACTATATCATATAGCTGCCATAGGAACGATCGGTCGAAAATTAAGTTTTTGTATGAAAAAACATTTTGCTTATCAAGATATCTTGACCAAACTCGGCAATTATAAGTTTTAGTAAGCTCCGCAGATATATGCAAAATCCTATTAAGATCGGACCACTATATCATATAGCTGCCATAGGAACTATCGGTCGAAAATTAAGTTTTTGTATGAAAAACATTTTGTTTATCAGGATATCTTGACCAAACTCGGAATTTATTAGTTTTACTTTACTCCAAATAGATATATGTAAAATCCTATTAAAATCAAAATCCTATTTTGTATGAAAAAACATTTTGTTTATCAAGATATCTTGACCAAACTCGGCAATTATAAGTTTTAGTAAGCTCCTCATATATGTGCAAAATCCTTTTAATATCGGACCACCATATCATATAGCTGCCATAGGAACGATCAGTCGAAAATTAAGTTTTTGTATAAAATAGATTTTGTTTATCAGGATGTCTATACCAATCTCGGCAATAATAAGTTTTAGTAAGATCCTAACATATATGCAAAATCCTATTAAGATCGGACCACTATATCATATAGCTGCCATAGGAACGATCAGTCGAAATTAAGTTGTTTTATGAAAAAACATTTTGTTTTTCCAGATATCTTGACCAAACTCGGCATTTATTAGTTTTATTAGTTTTACTAAGGTCCTCATATATATGCAAAATCCTATTAAGATTGGACCACTATATCATATAGCTGCCATAGGAACGATCAGTCGAAAATTAAGTTGTTTTACGAAAAAAAAGATTGTTTTTCAAGATATCTTGACCAAACTAGGCATTTATTAGTTTTACTAAACTCCTCATATATAGGCAAAATCCTATTAAGATCGGACCACTATATCATATAGCTGCTATAGAAACGATCGGCCGAAAATTAAGTTGTTGTATGAAATAACATTTTGTTTTTCAAGATATCTTGACCAAACTCGGCATTTGTAAGCTTTACTATACTCCTCATATGCATGTAAAATCCTATTTAGATCGGATTGCTATATCATATAGATGCCATAGGAACGATGAGTCGAAAATGAAGTTTTTGTATGAAAAACATTTTGTTTATCAAGATATCTTGACCGAACTCGGCAATTATAAGATTTAGTAAGCTTTTCATATATATGCAAAATTCTTTTAAGATCGGACCACCATATCATATAGCTGCCATAGGAACGATCAGTCGAAAATTAAGTTTTTGTATGAAAATACATTTTGCTTATCAAGATGTCTAGACCAAAATCGGCAATTATAAGTTTTAATAAGATCCTCACATATATGCAAAATCCTTATTAAGATCGGACCACTATATCATATAGCTGCCATAGGAACGATCAGTCGAAAATTAAGTTTTTGTATGAAAATACATTTTGTTTATCAAGATGTCTAGACCAAAATCGGCAATTATAAGTTTTAGTAAGATCCTCACATATATGCAAAATCCTTATTAAGATCGGACCACTATATCATATAGCTGACATAGGAACGATCAGTCGAAAATTAAGTTTTTGTATGAAAATACATTTTGTTTATCAAGATGTCTATACCAAACTCGGCAATTATAAGTTTTAGTAAGATCCTAACATATATGCAAAATCCTATTAAGATCGGACTACTATATCATATAGCTGCCATAGGAACGATCGGTCGAAAATTAAGTTTTTGTATGAAAAAAAATTTTGCTTATCAAGATATCTTGACCAAACTCGGCAATTATAAGTTTTAGTAAGCTCCTCATATATATGCAAAATCCTTTTAAGATCGGACCACCATATCATATAGCTGCCATAGGAACGATCAGTCGAACATTAAGTTTTTGTATGAAAATAGATTTTGTTTATCAAGATGTCTAGACCAAACTCTGAATTATAAGTCTTAGTAAGATCCTCACATATATGCAAATCCTTTTAAGATCGGACTGCCATAGGAACTATCGATCGAAAATGAAGTTTTTGTATGAAAACATTTTGTTTATCAAGATATCTTGACCAAACTCGGAATTTATTAGTTTTACTTTACTCCTAATATATATGCAAAATCCTATTAAGATCGGACCACTATATCATATAGCTGTCATAGGAACGATCGGTCGAAAATTAAGTTTTTGTATGAAAAAACATTTTTTTTATCAAGATATCTTGAGCAAACTCGGCAATTATAAGTTCTGGTAAGATCCTAACATATATGCAAAATCCTATTAAGATCGGACCACTATATCATATAGCTGCCATAGGAACGATCGGTCGAAAATTAAGTTTTTGTATGAAAAAACATTTTGCTTATCAAGATATCTTGACCAAACTCGGCAATTATAAGTTTTAGTAAGCTCCGCATATATATGCAAAATCCTATTAAGATCGGACCACTATATCATATAGCTGCCATAGGAACTATCGGTCGAAAATTAAGTTTTTGTATGAAAAACATTTTGTTTATCAAGATATCTTGACGAAACTCGGGATTTATTAGTTTTACTTTACTCCAAATATATATATATGCAAAATCCTTTTAAGATCGGACCACTATATCATATAGCTGTCATAGGAACGATCGGTCGAAAATTAAGTTTTTGTATGAAAATACATTTTGTTTATCAAGATGTCCTCCATTAGGTATAATAAAAATCAGTCTTATCCTTATCAATTACAGAGGTCAAACTGCATCTTTAATCCCATTATTACTGAAAGTTCGCTTCTTAGAGACCTTAATACTATCAAGCCGGTTTACTCGCCGGGCCCTGATGGTGTTCCTGCTTGCGTGCTTAGATACTGCGCTGCAGCATTATGTAAACCTGTTTTTAAAACTTTTTGAATTGTCCGTAAACACTGCTTCATAAAATAAGCCTTCTCGGCTTCCCAGTCATCTTTTGAACTGGATATCAGAGTATTTGCGTGACAGAAACCAAAAGGTTCTTTTCAGAAATTCATTCTCTAAACGTATTCTGGTGACTTCCGGTGTTCCTCAAGGTAGTCATCTTGGCCCGCTACTCTTTACTCTTTTTCATCAATGACCTTCCCTCGATACTGTCTCACTCTCGAGTATTAATGTATGCTGATGATGTAAAATTATGCCTTGCATATAAGGATATTGCATCATGTTATCTCTTAAAAGCGGACATTGATGCGTTTCAGGCTTGGTGTCTAGCCAACCTGTTAAACTTAAACTGCTCTAAATGTAAGGTTATGACCTTCTATAGAAGCCCTCCTCAATTTGTTTCTTACATCCTTGATAGCATACCGCTTGAGCGTGTTAATAGTACTTCTAACGAAGTTAATGATCTAGATGTCATCCTTGATCATAAACACTAAATTCGACTCTCATGTTAATACCGTGGTCAATAAGGCCAGAATAGTTATGGATTTCATCAAGCGATGGTCAAAGGAGTTTGACGATCCGTACACGACAAAAACACTTATATATCTTTGGTACGACCTATTCTTGAGTATGCCTCATGTATCTGGTCACCACAATATGCTACCCATCAGGACAGAATTGAATCCGTTCAGAAACAATTCTTGTTGTTTGCCCTTAGTGGTTTAAATTGGGATCCTCGTGTGCGGTTACCGTCATACTCCAGTAGACTTTTGATGATTAACCTTCCTTCTTTAATTAATCGTAGAACCATGCTGGATGTAATATTTATTCATAAATTAATTACTGGTGAAATCGACTCTTCTGTGTTGATTAGCCAATTAAATTTCTCTATCACTACTAGACTAACACGTAATTTTGTACCTTTATCGCTTCAATGTTGCTCAACTAATTATGCCTTGCATGAACCGTTCAGGGTTCTCTGTGATGACTATAACAAGCATTACAGAGTATTCTGCTCGGAAGCTTCTCTTCCTCGTATAAAGTCTTCTATTCTAAACTATTTAGCAAGTAGATAGTCCTATTTTTATTTGTAATTGTATTTGTACACGTAATCGTTGTTTGTATCGACTTTTTTTTAATATTTTTTTTTCTTCATATTTACTTTTCATTTCGTGTCGTACGTTATACGACTGCGCCCCTCGGTTGGTTGGGCGGGAGGTGGGATGCAGTACGTTGCATCGGGATTCGCGTAAAAAAAAAAAAAAAAAAAAAAAAACTCGGCAATTATTAGTTTTACTAAGCTCCTCACAGATATGCAAAATCCTATTAAGATCGGACCACTATATTATATAGCTCCATAGGAACGATGAAAAAAAACATTTTGTTTATCAGATATCTTGACCAAGCTCGGCAATTATTAGTTTTTACTATGGTCCTCAATATATGCAAAATCCTATTAAGATCGGACCACTATATCATATAGCTGCCATAGGAACGATCAGTCGAAAATTAAGTTGTTTTTTATGAAAAAACATTTTATTTTTCAAGATATCTTGACCAAACTCGTCATTTATTTGTTTCACTATACTCCTCATATAAAGGCAAAATCCTATTAAGATCGGACCACTATATCATATAGCTGCCATAGGAACGATCGGCCGAAAATTAAGTTGTTGTATGAAAAAACATTTTGTTTTTCAAGACATCTTGACCAAACTCGGCATTTATTAGTTTTATTAGTTTTACTAAGGTCCTCATATATATGCAAAATCCTATTAAGATCGGACCACTATATCATATAGCTGCCATAGGACGATCGGTCGAAAATTAAGTTGTTTTATGAAAAAACAGATTGTTTTTCAAGATATCTTGACCAAACTAGGCATTTATTAGTTTTACTAAACTCCTCATATATAGGCAAAATCCTATTAAGATCGGACCACTATATCATATAGCTGCTATAGAAACGATCGGCCGAAAATTAAGTTGTTGTATGAAAAAACATTTTGTTTTTCAAGATATCTTGACCAAACTCGGCATTTATAAGCTTTACTATACTCCTCATATGCATGTAAAATCCTATTTAGATCGGATTGCTATATCATATAGATGCCATAGGAACGATGGGTCGAACATGAAGTTTTTGAATGAAAAAACATTTTGTTTATCAAGATATCTTGACCGAACTCGGCAATTATAAGATTTAGTAAGCTTTTCATATATATGCAAAATTCTTTTAAGATCGGACCACTATATCATATAGCTGCCATAGGAACGATCAGTCGAAAATTAAGTTTTGTATGAAATACATTTTGTTTATCAAGATGTCTAGAAAAAATCGGCAATTATAAGTTTTAGTAAGATCCTAACATATATGCAAAACCCTATTAAGATCGGACTACTATATCATATAGCTGCCATAGGAACGCTCGGTCGAAAATTAAGTTTTTGTATGAAAAAACATTTTGTTTATCAAGATATCTTGACCAAACTCGGCATTTATAAGCTTTACTATACTCCTCATATGCATGTAAAATCCTATTTAGATCGGATTGCTATATCATATAGCTGCCATAGGAACGATCGGTCGAAAATTAAGTTTTTGTATGAAAAAACATTTTGCTTATCAAGATATCTTGACCAAACTCGGCAATTATAAGTTTTAGTAAGCTCCGCATATATATGCAAAATCCTATTAAGATCGGACCACTATATCATATAGCTGTCATAGAAACTATCGGTCGAAAATTAAGTTTTTGTATGAAAAACATTTTGTTTATCAAGATATCTTGACCAAACTCGGGACTTATTAGTTTTACTTTACTCCAAATATATATATGTAAAATCCTATTAAAAATCAAATCCTATTTTGTATGAAAAAACATTTTGTTTATCAAGATATCTTGACCAAACTCGGCAATTATAAGTTTTAGTAAGATCCTCACATATATGCAAAATCCTTATAAGATCGGACCACTATATCATATAGCTGTCATAGGAACGATCAGTCGAAAATTAAGTTTTTGTATGAAATACATTTTGTTTATCAAGATATCTTGACCAAACTCGGCAATTATAAGTTTTAGTAAGCTCCCCATATATATGCAGAATCCTTTTAAGATCGGACCACCATATCATATAGCTGTCATGGGAACGATCAGTGGAAAATTAAGTTTTTGTATGAAAAAACATTTTTTTTATCAAGATATCTTGACCAAACTCGGCAATTATAAGTTTTAGTAAGCTCCGCATATATGAAAAATCCTATTAAGATCGGACCACTATATCATATAGCTGCCATAGGAACGATCGGTCGAAAATTAAGTTGTTTTATGAAAAAAAAGATTGTTTTTCAAGATATCTTGACCAAACTAGGCATTTATTAGTTTTACTAAACTCCTCATATATAGGCAAAATCCTATTAAGATCGGACCACTATATCATATAGCTGCTATAGAAACGATCGGCCGAAAATTAAGTTGTTGTATGAAAAAACATTTTGTTTTTCAAGATATCTTGACCAAACTCGGCATTTATAAGCTTTACTATACTCCTCATATGCATGTAAAATCCTATTTAGATCGGATTGCTATATCATATAGATGCCATAGGAACGATGGGTCGAACATGAAGTTTTTGAAAAAACATTTTGTTTATCAAGATATCTTGACCGAACTCGGCAATTAGTAAGCTTTTCATATATATGCAAATTCTTTTAAGATCGGACCACTATATCATATAGCTGCCATAGGAACGATCAGTCGAAAATTAAGTTTTTGTATGAAAATACATTTTGTTTATCAAGATGTCTAGAAAAAATCGGCAATTATAAGTTTTAGTAAGATCCTAACATATATGCAAAATCCTATTAAGATCGGACTACTATATCATATAGCTGCCATAGGAACGCTCGGTCGAAAATTAAGTTTTTGTATGAAAAAACATTTTGCTTATCAAGATATCTTGACCAAACTCGGCAATTATAAGTTTTAGTAAGCTCCGCATATATATTTATTTATTTTTTTATTTATTTATTTATTTATTAATGGTCGACAAAACGAGTGTCTTCCTCATTATTCAATAGAATATACAATAGAATTTTATGCTAAAAGCCTAGTTAAAGGATACAATTTTCTAAATAGCATCACCGACCGATGGAGGTGTTTTATTTGCCAGTCCGGCCAGCTGTGCCCCTTTTCACAGCTAATTTTGTCAGTGACGCTATTAGAGCCTACATCTAAGCAGAAGGTTGTAAGTAGGAAAAAAGTGTTTTCAAGTAACATTAAAATAATCTTAATTTGCTATATTAATAAAGAAAATACAATAAATAGGAAAAATTAAAGTAAGAAGATTGTTAATAAAGTAAAACAATGTAAGTTAGATAAAGAGTGTTAAGTAGATAGGACAGAGAGAAAAGTAATGGGAAATCACCGACCCGGTGGGGAAAATTTTTCAGCCTGTCCGGCAAGCTATGCCCCTGCTCATAGCTAGGAATGGTCAGCGACTTCCCGAAGGTATCCTGAAAGCAACGATTTTATTAGGGGTAGAGACAGTTCGGTAGAGAAAACGTGATGCAAACTATTATAATTTTTACATAGCACGCGAAAAGGATTGTGCATAGCGTAGTCTGTTGTGCACGTAGATAGTAAAAAGGGGCGATAATTTCTGGTTGGTCTAGCCGGAACAGAGAATTGAAGACGCCCTAGCAGAAAAGGAGAATCTATGTCGCCAATAATCAACTTATGTAGAAGGACAACACCGAGAATTGTCCTACGGTTGGTTAACGACGGAAGGTTGAGAAGAAGCAGTCTGCTGGAGTAGGATGGCAACCGAAGATTAGGGTCCCAATTTAAACCTCGTAAGGCAAAAAGCAGAAATTGCTTCTGAACAGATTCAATACGATCCTGGCTGTTGTTATACTGTGGAGACCAAATGCAAGAGCAGTATTCAAGGATAGGGCGAACAAGAGAGATGTACAGAAGTTTGTTATAAAAGGATCGTTAACTCTTTAGACCATCGTTTAATGAATCCAAGTACACCTTTTGCCTCATTAACGATGGTATCTATGTGAAGATTGAAACAGAGTTTAGAATCAAAAATTACGCCTAGATCCTTAACTGTTAGTATACGTTGCAAAGGGATATTGTCGATTGTATAACTGACAAGATAAGGTGTAGTACGATTACGCCTAGATCCTTAACTGTTAGTATACGTTGCAAAGGGATATTGTCGATTGTATAACTGACAAGATAGGTGTAGTACGATTAAAAGTCATAAACATACACTTTGAACAGTTTAGATGCAATTGATTGGCCGAACACCATAGTTGCATAGCGTTCAAATCGTCTTGTAGACGAGAATGATGTAGGGGATTAGTGTATGATAGAAAAAGTTTGACATCGTCCGCATACATGAGTACACGGGCATGTGATATGACAGAGGGGAGATCATTTATAAAAAGGGTAAAGAGTAAAGGTCCAAGATGACTACCTTGAGGAACACCAGAAGTAACGTGAACCCGTTTAGAGGTAGTCAGCCTCAGCATTACTCTTTGGGTCCTACCTTTTAAATAAGAATTAATCCAAAGCAGAAGAGACAGGGGGAAACCTATTCGGTCAAGTTTAAAAAGTAAAATGTCATGGTGCACAGAGTCAAACGCCTTACTGAAGTCAGTGTAAATGACATCAGTTTGCATTTTCGAAAGGAAAGCATCGTTTACCAAGGAAGTAAACTCAAGCAGATTGGTCGTAGTTGACCGATTCTTTACGAATCCATGTTGAACAGGGGAAACAACTGATTTGCAGAAATGCTGCAAATTCGAAGTGATTATTTTTTCAAATAATTTAGGAATAGCGGACAGTTTTGCAATGCCCCTGTAATTTCGTATATCACACTTCCCACCTTTCTTGTGAAGAGGAATGATATAAGATTCTTTCCAAAGAGATGGAAAGACAGAAGTTTCAAGGGATAGATTAAAAAGCTTTAGCAATGGATAAAGAAGGGAAGAACTACACTCCTTGAGTAGACAACTAGGAATATTGTCCGGCCCAGGAGAGTAAGAAGACTTTAAAGAGTTTATAGCTAATAGGAGAGAGGAGTGTGAAATAATTAGAGGAGGTATATAACTTGCGGAAGAAATAGTATAAGGGTAAGCATTAGTATTAGGACAGACTGAAGAGTAAGTTGATTGGAAAAATTAGCAAACAGGTTAGCAGAATCAGTGTCATGCTAGCTTTATCCAAGCCAAGAAAAAAAGAAGATGGCAAACTTGAAGATTTACGCTTCAAGTTTACAAAATTATAAAACTGTCTCGGATTTCGGGAAAATTGTCTTTTACAACGTATTAGATAATTCTCATAGCATTGAGAATTAAGAAGAAAGAAGTTCGACTTGGCTATGGAATATTTAGCCAAGTCTGTACACGAACCAGACTTTTTAAACTTTTTAAAATATTTGGATTTTACATTTTTAGATGTGATAATCTGGTAGTAAACCAGGGTGGTTTTGAAAAAGTAGTCGAAGGAATTGACTTAGGAATACACACATCTAAGAGGGAGATTAGGGTGATGTAAAAAAATTAATAGCTGTATTCATATCAACTGAGTCATATAAGAAAGACCAATCGGTTGAATAAATAAGCTGATTCAGCAAAGAATAATTTCCTTTGCGAAAGCAATAGCGGGGCTTATTGGCTGATGAGCACGAAATGAAAGGATTACAATTTAGCATTGCAATCTCTAAAGTTGGATGATAGACATCCTCAGGAAGAGATAAAGGAGGGGACCTAGACACATTAGAAATAAGGTAGTCGTTAACAAATACAAGGTCAAGTGTTCTAGTCAAATGATTAGAAATTGAATTGATTTGAAACAACGAAAGATCAAGCATGCAGTCTATAAAATCGTGCTGTGCTGAGGGCACTAGATAATTTTTGGCAGTAAATAATGACCAGAGATGTTGGGCAAATTAAAATCACCCAACACCATAAATAGGTCACTATCACGCACGTGTGAAGAAACTTCTTTAATACAAGTAATATGTTTCATATAAACTTGAATATCAGAAGAAGGTGGGACATAAGAGCATGTTACATAGACATTCCGTGTAGGAAAAGACACCTTAACTGAGACAATCTCAGCGTCAGTAGGCGTACTAAAACAGAAAAGTTCAGACTGGAGAGTGGCTTTAACGGCAATTAACACCCCACCACCTCGAGTCGGCCGATCATTTCGATACAAACTAAAGTTATTTGATAAAATCTCAAAATCAGATATGGTTGAGTTCAACCATGTTTCTGAAAATGCTATTATATCCGAATTGAAGGAAGTGCTGGCCATGAATAGATTTTTAAGTTTTGAAATAAGACCTCTAACATTCTGATAATGAATAAAGATTTGGTCAGAAGCTAGTTTTTTGGGGCAGAAATGGTACCCTGTATTGAAGGGACTGGAAGGGTGACAGGCTGGTTACGCTTTTTAGGCTTGAACTCGTGAACAATCATGTGTGGAGGCCAAATTTGGGATCACAAATGATTGGGAACATATCATGTGAAACATTTATTTGAATGATGATATTTCACGAGGGGTGGAGAATTAAATTTAGTTATTGACACGCTAGCAGAAGATTTGCTAGCAATATAGGCTGCCAATGACTCAGAAGTGGTGTCCGACGAAAGTCGAGACACAAAGACTTGCCTACGAGGGGCAAAATCCTATTAAGATCGGACCACTATATCATATAGCTGTCATAGGAACTATCGGTCGAAAATTAAGTTTTTGTATGAAAAACATATTTTTTATCAATATATCTTGACCAAACTCGGCAATTACAAGTTCTAGTAAGATCCTAACATATATGCAAAATCCTATTAAGATCGGACCACTATATCATATAGCTGCCATAGGAACGATCGGTCGAAAATTAAGTTTTTGTATGAAAAAACATTTTGCTTATCAAGATATCTTGACCAAACTCGGCAATTATAAGTTTTAGTAAGCTCCGCATATATATGCAAAATCCTATTAAGATCGGACCACTATATCATATAGCTGTCATAGAAACTATCGGTCGAAAATTAAGTTTTTGTATGAAAAACATTTTGTTTATCAAGATATCTTGACCAAACTCGGGACTTATTAGTTTTACTTTACTCCAAATATATATATGTAAAATCCTATTAAAAATCAAAATCCTATTTTGTATGAAAAAACATTTTGTTTATCAAGATATCTTGACCAAACTCGGCAATTATAAGTTTTAGTAAGATCCTCACATATATGCAAATCCTTTTAAGATCGGACCACCATATCATATAGCTGTCATAGGAACGATCGGTGGAAAATTAAGTTTTTGTATGAAAATAGATTTTGTTTATCAAGATGTCTAGACCAAACTCTGCAATTATAAGCTTTAGTAAGATCCTCACATATATGCAAAATCCTATTAAGATCGGACCACTATATCATATAGCTGCATAGGAACGATCGGTCGAAAATTAAGTTTTTGTATGAAAAAACATTTTGCTTATCAAGATATCTTGACCAAACTCGGCAATTGTAAGTTTTTGTAAGCTGCGCATATATATGCAAAAATGCTATTAAGATCGGACCACTATATCATATAGCTGCCATAGGAACTATCGGTCGAAAATTAAGTTTTTTGTATGAAAAAACATTTGTTTATCAAGATATCTTGACCAAACTCGGAATTTATTAGTTTTACTATACTCCTAATATATATATGCAAAATCCTATTAAGATCGGACCACTATATCATATAGCTGTCATAGGAACGATCGGTCGAAAATGAAGTTTTTGTATGAAAAGACATTTTGCTTATCAAGATATCTTGACCAAACTCGGCAATTATAAGTTTTAGTAGCTCCGCATATATATGCAAAATCCTATTAAGATCGGACTACTATATCATATAGCTGCCATAGGAACGCTCGGTCGAAAATTAAGTTTTTGTATGAAAAAACATTTTGCTTATCAAGATATCTTGACCAAACTCGGCAATTATAAGTTTTAGTAAGCTCCGCATATATATGCAAAATCCTATTAAGATCGGACCACTATATCATATAGCTGCCATAGGAACTATCGGTGGAAAATTAAGTTTTTGTATGAAAAACATTTTGTTTATCAAGATATCTTGACCAAACTCGAAATTTATTAGTTTTAGTTTACTCCTAATATATTGCAAAATCCTATTAAGATCGGAACACTATACATATAGCTGTCATAGGAACTATCGGTCGAAAATTAAGTTTTTGTATGAAAAACATATTTTTTATCAAGATATCTTGACCAAACTCGGCAATTACAAGTTCTAGTAAGATCCTAACATATATGCAAAATCCTATTAAGATCGGACCACTATATCATATAGCTGCCATAGGAACGATCGGTCGAAAATTAAGTTTTTGTATGAAAAAACATTTTGCTCATCAAGATATCTTGACCAAACTCGGCAATTATAAGTTTTAGTAAGCTCCGCATATATATGCAAAATCCTATTAAGATCGGACCACTATATCATATAGCTGTCATAGAAACTATCGGTCGAAAATTAAGTTTTTGTATGAAAAACATTTTGTTTATCAAGATATCTTGACCAAACTCGGGACTTATTAGTACTTTACTCCAAATATATATATGTAAAATCCTATTAAAAATCAAAAATCCTATTTTGTATGAAAAAACATTTGTTTATCAAGATATCTTGACCAAACTCGGCAATTATAAGTTTTAGTAAGATCCTCACATATATGCAAAATCCTTTTAAGATCGGACCACTATATCATATAGCTGTCATAGGAACGATCAGTCGAAAATTAAGTTTTTGTATGAAATACATTTTGTTTATCAAGATATCTTGACCAAACTCGGCAATTATAAGTTTTAGTAAGCTCCCCATATATATGCAAAATTCTTTTAAGATCGGACCACCATATCATATAGCTGTCATAGGAACGATCGGTGGAAAATTAAGTTTTGTATGAAAAAAAATTTTTTTATCAAGATATCTTGACCAAACTCGGCAATTATAGTTTTAGTAAGATCCTAACATATATGCAAAATCCTATTAAGATCGGACCACTATACCATATAGCTGCCATAGGAACGATCGGTCGAAAATTAAGTTTTTGTATGAAAATAGATTTTGTTTATCAAGATGTCTAGACCAAACTCTGCAATTATAAGCTTTAGTAAGATCCTCACATATATGCAAAATCCTATTAAGATCGGACCACTATATCATATAGCTGCACTAGGAACGATCGGTCAAAATTAAGTTTTTGTATGAAAAAACATTTTGCTTATCAAGATATCTTGACCAAACTCGGCAATTGTAAGTTTTGTAAGCTGCGCATATATATGCAAAATCCTATTAAGATCGGACCACTATACATATAGCTCCATAGGAACTATCGGTCGAAAATTAAGTTTTTGTATGAAAAACATTTTATTTATCAAGATATCTTGACCAAACTCGGAATTTATTAGTTTTACTATACTCCTAATATATATATGCAAAATCCTATTAAGATCGGACCACTATATCATATAGCTGTCATAGGAACGATCGGTCGAAAATGAAGTTTTTGTATGAAAAAACATTTTGCTTACAAGATATCTTGACCAAACTCGGCAATTATAAGTTTTAGTAAGCTCCGCATATATATGCAAAATCCTATTAAGATCGGACCACTATATCATATAGCTGCCATAGGAACTATCGGCCGAAAATTAAGTTTTTGTATGAAAAAACATTTTGCTTATCAAGATATCTTGACCAAACTCGGCAATTATAAGTTTTAGTTAGCTCCTCATATATGTGCAAAATCCTTTTAAGATCGGACCACCTATCATATAGCTTCCATAGGAACGATCGGTCGAAAATTAAGTTTTTGAATGAAAATAGATTTTGTTTATCAAGATGTCTAGACCAAACTGTGCAATTATAAGTTTTAGTAAAGACCTCACATATAAGCAAAATCCTATTAAGATCGGACCACTATATCATATAGCTGTCATAGGAACGATCGGTCGAAAATGAAGTTTTTGTATGAAAAAACATTTTGCTTATCAAGATATCTTGACCAAACTCGGCAATTATAACTTTTAGTAAGTTCCGCATATATATGCAAAATCCTATTAAGATCGGACCACTATATCATATAGCTGCCATAGGAACTATCGGTCGAAAATTAAGTTTTTGAATGAAAATAGATTTTGTTTATCAGATGTCTAGACCAAACTCTGCAATTATAAGTTTTAGTAAGATCCTCACATATATGCAAAATCCTATTAAGATCGGACTGCTATATCATATAGCTGCCATAGGAACGATCGGTCGAAAATGAAGTTTTTGTATGAAAAACATTTTGCTTATCAAGATATCTTGACCAAACTCGGCAATTATAAGTTTTAGTAAGCTCCGCATATATATGCAAAATCCTATTAAGATCGGACCACTATATCATATAGCTACCATAGGAACTATCGGTCGAAAATTAAATTTTTGTATGAAAAAACATTTTTTTTATCAAGATATCTTGACCAAACTCGGCAATTATAAGTTTTAGTAAGATGCTAACATATATGCAAAATCCTTTTAAGATCGGACCACCTATCATATAGCTTCCATAGGAACGATCGGTCGAAAATTAAGTTTTTGAATGAAAATAGATTTTGTTTATCAAGATGTCTAGACCAAACTCTGCAATTATAAGTTTTAGTAAGATCCTCACATATATGCAAAATCTATTAAGATCGGGACTGCTATATCATATAGCTGCCATAGGAACGATCGGTCGAAAATGAAGTATGTAAAAAAACATTTTGCTTATCAAGATATCTTGACCAAACTCGGCAATTATAATTTTAGTAAGCTCCGCATATATATGCAAAATCCTATTAAGATCGGACCACTATATCATTTAGCTGCCATAGGAACTATCGGTCGAAAATTAAATTTTTGTATGAAAAAACATTTTTTTTATCAAGATATCTTGACCAAACTCGGCAATTATAAGTTTAGTAAGATGCTAACATATATGCAAAATTCTATTAAGATCGGACCACTATATCATATAGCTGCCATAGGAACGATCGGTCGAAAATTAAGTTTTTGTATGAAAATAGATTCTGTTTATCAAGATGTCTAGACCAAACTCTGCAATTATAAGTTTTAGTAAGCTCCTCACATATATGCAAAATCCTATTAAGATCGGACTACTATATCATATAGCTGCCATAGGAACGATCGGTCGAAAATGAAGTTTTTGTATGAAAAAACATTTTGCTTATCAAGATATCTTGACCAAACTCGGCAATTATAAGTTTTAGTAAGCTCCCCATATATATGCAAAATCCTTTTAAGATCGGATCACCATATCATATAGCTGCCATAGGAACGATCAGTCGAAAATTAAGTTTTTGTATGAAAATAGATTTTGTTTATCAAGATATCTTGACCGAACTCGGAATTTATTAGTTTTACTTTACTCCTAATATATATATGCGAAATCCTATTAAGATCGGACCACTATATCATATAGCTGCCATAGGAACGATTGGTCGAAAATGAAGTTTTTGTATGAAAAAAACATTTTGCTTCTCAAGATATCTTGACAAACTTGGCAATGTAAGTTTTAGTAAGCTGCGCATATATGTGCAAAATCCTATTAAGATCGGACCACTATATCATATAGCTGCCATATGAACTATCGGTCGAAAATTAAGTTTTTGTATGAAAATACATTTTGTTTATCAAGATATCTTGACCAAACTCGGAATTTATTAGTTTTACTTTACTCCTAATATATATATGAAAAATCCTATTAAGATCGGACCACTATATCATATAGCTGTCATAGGAACGATCGGTCGAAAATGAAGTTTTTGTATGAAAAAACATTTTGCTTATCAAGATATCTTGACCAAACTCGGCAATTATAAGTTTTGGTAAGCTCCGCATATATATGCAAAATCCTATTAAGATCGGACCACTATATCATATAGCTGCCATAGGAACTATCGGTCGAAAATTAAGTTTTTGTATGAAAAACATTTGCTTATCAAGATATCTTGACCAAACTCGGCAATTATAAGTTTTAGTTAGCTCCTCATATATGTGCAAAATCCTTTTAAGATCGGACCACCTATCATATAGCTTCCATAGGAACGATCGGTCGAAAATTAAGTTTTTGAATCAAAATAGATTTTGTTTATCAAGATGTCTAGACCAAACTCTGCAATTATAAGTTTTATTAAAGACCTCACATATAAGCAAAATCCTACTAAGATCGGACTACTATATCATATAGCTGCCATAGGAGTGATCGGTCGAAAATGAAGTTTTTGTATGAAAAAACATTTTGCTTATCAAGATATCTTGACCAAACTCGGCAATTATAAGTTTTAGTAAGCTCCGCATATATATGCAAAATCCTATTAAGATCGGACCACTATATCATATAGCTGCCATAGGAACTATCGGTCGAAAATAAAGTTTTTGAATGAAAATAGATTTTGTTTATCAAGATGTCTAGACCAAACTCTGCAATTATAAGTTTTAGTAAGATCCTCACATATATGCAAAATCCTATTAAGATCGGACTACTATATCATATAGCTGCCATAGGAACGATGGGTCGAAAATGAAGTTTTGTATGAAAAAACATTTTGCTTATCAAGATATCTTGACCAAAGTCGGCAATTATAAGTTTTAGTAAGCTCCGCATATATATGCAAAATCCATTAAGATCGGACCACTATATCATATAGCTACCATAGGAACTATCGGTCGAAAATTAAGTTTTGTATGAAAAAAACATTTTGCTATCAAGATATCTTGACCAAATCGGCAATTATAAGTTTTATTAATCTCCCATATATATGCTAAATCCTTTTAAGATCGGACCACCATATCATATCGTGTCGTAAGAAACGATCGTCGAAAATTAAGTTTTTGTATGAAAAAACATTTTTTTATCAAGATATCTTGACCAAACTCGGCAATTATAAGTTTTAGTAAGATGCTAACATATATGAAAATCCTATTAAGATCGGACACACTATATCATATAGCTGCCATAGGAACGATCGGTCGAAATTAAGTTTTTGTATGAAAATAGATTTGTTTATCAAGATGTCTAGACCAAACTCTGCAATTATAAGTTTTAGTAAGATCCTCACATATATGCAAAATCCTATTAAGATCGACTACTATATCATATAGCTGCCATAGGAACGATCGGTCGAAAATGAAGTTTTGTATGAATAAACATTTGCTTATCAAGATCTGACCAAATCGGCAATTATAAGTTTTAGTAAGCTCCGCATATATATGCAAAATCCTATTAAGATCGGACCACTAATCATATAGTTGCCTAGGAACTATCGGTCGAAAATTAAGTTTTTGTATGAAAAGATTTGTTTATCAAGATATCTTGACCAAACTCGGAATTTATTAGTTTTACTTTACTCCTAATATATATGCAAAATCCTATTAGATCGGACCACTTATCATATAGCTGTCATAGGAACGATCGGTCGAAAATTAAGTTTTTGTATGAAAAAAATTTTGTTTATCAAGATATCTTGAAAACTCGGCAATTATAAGTTTTAGTAAGATCCTAACATATATGCGAAATCCTATTAAGATCGGACCACTATATCATATAGCTGCCATAGGAACGATCGGTCGAAAATAAGTTTTGTGATGAAAAAACATTTTGCTTATCAAGATAGTCTTGAGCAAACTCGGCAATTATAAGTTTTAGTAAGTTTTCATATATATGCAAATCCTATTAAGATCGGACCACTATATCATATAGCTGCCATAGGAACTATCGGTCGAAAATTAAGTTTTTGTATGAAAAAACAATTTGTTTATCAAGATATCTTGACCAAATCGGGATTTATTAGTTTTCTTTACTCCAAGTATATATGCAAAATCCTATTAAGATCGGACTGCTATATCATATAGCTGCCATAGGAACGATCGGTCGAAAATTAAGTTTTTTGTATGAAAATACTTTTGTTTATCAGATATCTGACCAAACTCGGCAATTATAATTTTAGTAAGCTCACATATATATGCAAAATCCTTTTAAGATCGGACCACCATATCATATAGCTGTCATAGGAACGATCGGTCGAAAATTAAGTTTTTGTATGAAAACAATTTTTTTTTATCAAGCTATCTTGACCAAACTCGGCAATTATAAGTTTTAGTAAGATGTAACATATATGCAAAATCCTATAAGATCGGACTACTATATCATATAGCTGCCATAGGAACGATCGGTCGAAAATAAGTTTTTGTATTAAAAAAACATTTTGTTTATGAAGATATCTTGACCAAACTCGGAATTTATTAGTTTTAGTAAGCTCGCATATATATGCAAAATCCTTTTAAGATCGGACCACAATATATAGAGCTGTCATAAGAACGATCGGTCGAAATTAAGTTTTTGTATGAAAAACATTTTGTTTATCAAGATATCTTGACCAAACTCGGAATTTATTAGTTTCCTTTACTCCTACTAATATATATGCAAAATCTTATTAAGATCGGACCACATATCATATAGCTGTCATAGGAACGATCGGTCGAAAATTAAGTTTTTGTATGAAAAAACATTTTGTTTATCAAGATATCTTGACCAACTCGGCAATTATAAGTTTTAGTAAGATCCTACATATATGCAAAATCCTATTAAGATCGGACCACTATATCATATAGCTGCCATAGGAACGATCGGTCGAAAATT
Organism: Drosophila americana; assembly: GCA_030788265.1. Taxonomy (NCBI): domain Eukaryota; kingdom Metazoa; phylum Arthropoda; class Insecta; order Diptera; family Drosophilidae; genus Drosophila; species Drosophila americana. The sequence goes on along the minus strand of JAURSC010000093.1, from coordinate 13,760 downwards.
AGTTTTGTATGAAAAACATTTTGCTTATCAAGATATCTTGAGCAAACTCGGCAATTATAAGTTTTAGTAAGCTCCGCATATATGCAAAATCCTATAAGATCGGACCACTATATCATATAGCTGCCATAGGAAACTATCGGTCGAAAATTAAGTTTTGTATGAAAAACATTTGTTTATCAAGATATCTTGACCAAACTCGGAATTATTAGTTTTACTTTACTCAATATATATATGCAAAATCCTATTAAGATCGGACCACTATATCATATAGCTGTCATAGGAACGATCAGTCGAAATGAAGTTTTTGTATGAAAAAACATTTTGTTTATCAAGATATCTTGACCAAACTCGGCAATTACAAGTTCTAGTAAGATCCTAACATATATGCAAAATCCTATTAAGATCGGACCACTATATCATATAGCTGAGATAGGAACGATCGGTCGAAAATTAAGTTTTTGTATGAAAAAACATTTTGCTTATCAAGATATCTTGACCAAACTCGGCAATTATAAGTTTTAGTAAGCTCCGCATATATATGCAAAATCCATTAAGATCGGACCCATATCATATAGCTGTCATAAAACTATCGGTCGAAAATTAAGTTTTGTATGAAAAACATTTTGTTATCAAGATATCTTGACCAAACTCGGGACTTTTAGTTTTACTTTACTCCAAATATATATATGTAAAAATCCTATTAAAAATCAAAATCTATTTTGTATGAAAAAACATTTTGTTTATCAAGATATCTTGACCAAACTCGGCAATTATAAGTTTTAGTAAGATCCTCACATATATGCAAAATCCTTTTAAGATCGGACCACTATATATATAGCTGTCATAGGAACGATCAGTCGGAAATTAAGTTTTTGTATGAAAATACATTTTGTTTATCAAGATATCTTGACCAAACTCGGCAATTATAAGTTTTAGTAAGCTCCCCATATATATGCAAAATCCTTTTAGATCGGACCACCATATCATATAGCTGTCATAGGACGATCGGTGGAAAATTAAGTTTTGTATGAAAAAAACATTTTTTTTATCAAGATATCTTGACCAAACTCGGCAATTATAAGTTTTAGTAAGATCCTAACATATATGCTAAATTCTATTAAGATCTGACCACTATATCATATAGCTGCCATAGGAACGATCGGTCGAAAATTAAGTTTTGTATGAAAATAGATTTTGTTTATCAAGATGTCTAGACCAACTCTGCAATTATAAGCTTTAGTAAGATCTCACATATATGCAAAATCCTATTAAGATCGGACCACTATATCATATAGCTGCCATAGGAACGATCGGTCGAAAAATTAAGTTTTTGTATGAAAAAACATTTTGCTTATCAAGATATCTTGACCAAACTCGGCAATTGTAAGTTTTGTAAGCTGCGCATATATATGCAAAATCCTATTAAGATCGGACCACTATATCATATAGCTGCCATAGGAACTATGTCGAAAATGAAGTTTTTGTATGAAAATAGATTTTGTTTATCAAGATGTCCAGACCAAACTCTGCAATTATAAGTTTTAGTAAGATCCTCACATATATGCAAAATCCTATTAAGATCGGACTACTATATCATATAGCTGCCATAGGAACGATCGGTCGAAAATGAAGTTTTTGTATGAATAAACATTTTGCTTATCAAGATATCTTGACCAAAACTCGGCAATTAAGTTTTAGTAAGCTCCGCATATATATGCAAAATCCTATTAAGATCGGACAACTATATCATATAGTTGCCATTGGAACTATCGGTCGAAAATTAAGTTTTTGTATGAAAAACATTTTGTTTATCAAGATATCTGACCAAACTCGGAATTTATAGTTTTCCTTACTCCTAATAATATATGCAAAATCTTATTAAGATCGGACCACTATATATATAGCTGTCATAGGAACGATCGGTCGAAAATAAGTTTTGTATGAAAAAACATTTTGTTTATCAAGATATCTTGACCAACTCGGCAATTATAAGTTTTAGTAAGATCCAACATATATGCAAAATCCTATTAAGATCGGACCACTATATCATATAGCTGCCATAGGAACGATCGGTCGAAAATTAAGTTTTTGTATGAAAAAACATTTTGCTTATCAAGATATCTTGAGCAAACTCGGCAATTATAAGTTTTAGTAAGCTCCGCATATATATGCAAAATCCTATTAAGATCGGACCACTATATCATATAGCTGCCATAGGAACTATCGGTCGAAAATTAAGTTTTTGTATGAAAAACAATTTGTTTATCAAGATATCTTGACCAAACTCGGGATTTATTAGTTTTTTTACTCCAAGTATATATATGCAAAATCCTATTAAGATCGGACTGCTAATCATATAGCTGTCATAGGAACGATCGGTCGAAAATTAAGTTTTGTATGAAAATACATTTTGTTTATCAAGATATCTTGACCAAACTCGGCAATTATAACTTTAGTAAGCTCCACATATATATGCAAAATCCTTTTAAGATCGGACCAACCATCATATAGCTGTCATAAGAACGATCGGTCGAAAATTAAGTTTTTGTATGAAAAAACATTTTTTTTATCAAGATATCTTGACCAAACTCGGCAATTATAAGTTTAGTAAGATGCTAACATATATGAAAAATCCAATTAAGATCGGACTACTATATCATATAGCTGCCATAGGAACGATCGGTCGAAAATGAAGTTTTGTATGAAAAAAACATTTTGTTTATCAAGATATCTTGACCAAACTCGGAATTTATTAGTTTAGTAAGCTCCGCATATATATGCAAAATCCTTTAAGATCGGACCCATATCATATAGCTGTCATAAGAAACGATCGGTCGAAAATTAAGTTTTGTATGAAAAAACATTTTTTTATCAAGATATCTTGACCAAACTCGGCAATTATAAGTTTTAGTAAGATGCTAACATATATGCAAAATCCTATTAAGATCGGACTACTAATCATATAGCTGCCATAGGAACGATCGGTCGAAAATGAAGTTTTTGTATGAAAATAGATTTTGTTTATCAAGATGTCCAGACCAAACTCTGCAATTATAAGTTTTAGTAAGATCCTCATATATGCAAAATCCTATTAAGATCGGACTACTATATCATATAGCTGCCATAGGAACGATCGGTCGAAAATGAAGTTTTTGTATGAATAAACATTTTGCTTATCAAGATATCTTGACCAAACTCGGCAATTATAAGTTTTAGTAAGCTCCGCATATATATGCAAATCCTATTAAGATCGGACAACTATATCATATAGTGCCATTGGAACTATCGGTCGAAAATTAAGTTTTTGTATGAAAAACATTTTGTTTATCAAGATATCTTGACCAAACTCGGAATTTATTAGTTTTCCTTTACTAATATATATATGCAAAATCTTATTAAGATCGGACCACTATATCATATAGCTGTCATAGGAACGATCGGTCGAAAATTAAGTTTTTGTATGAAAAAACATTTTGTTTATCAAGATATCTTGACCAAACTCGGCAATTATAAGTTTTAGTAAGATCCTAACATATATGCAAAATCCTATTAAGATCGGACCACTATATCATATAGCTGCCATAGGAACGATCGGTCGAAAATTAAGTTTTTGTATGAAAAAACATTTTGCTTATCAAGATATCTTGAGCAAACTCGGCAATTATAAGTTTAGTAAGCTCCGCATATATATGCAAAATCCTATAAGATCGGACCACTATATCATATAGCTGCCATAGGAACTATCGGTCGAAAATTAAGTTTTTGTATGAAAAACATTTTGTTTATCAAGATATCTTGACCAAACTCGGAATTATTAGTTTTACTTTACTCCAAATATATATATGCAAAATCCTATTAAGATCGGACCACTATATCATATAGCTGTCATAGGAACGATCAGTCGAAAATTAAGTTTTGTATGAAAAAACATTTTGCTTATCAAGATATCTTGACCAAACTCGGCAATTACAAGTTCTAGTAAGATCCTAACATATATGCAAAATCCTATTAAGATCGGACCACTATATCATATAGCTGCCATAGGAACGATCGGTCGAAAATTAAGTTTTTGTATGAAAAAACATTTTGCTTATCAAGATATCTTGACCAAACTCGGCAATTATAAGTTTTAGTAAGCTCCGCATATATATGCAAAATCCCATTAAGATCGGACCACTATATCATATAGCTGTCATAGAAACTATCGGTCGAAAATTAAGTTTTTGTATGAAAAACATTTTGTTTATCAAGATATCTTGACCAAACTCGGGACTTTTTAGTTTTACTTTACTCCAAATATATATATGTAAAATCCTATTAAAAATCAAAATCCTATTTTGTATGAAAAAACATTTTGTTTATCAAGATATCTTGACCAAACTCGGCAATTATAAGTTTTAGTAAGATCCTCACATATATGCAAAATCCTTTTAAGATCGGACCACTATATCATATAGCTGTCATAGGAACGATCAGTCGAAAATTAAGTTTTAGTATGAAATACATTTTGTTTATCAAGATATCTGACCAAACTCGGCAATTATAAGTTTTAGTAAGCTCCCATATATATGCAAAATCCTTTAAGATCGGACCACCATATCATATAGCTGTCATAGGAACGATCGGTGGAAAATTAAGTTTTTGTATGAAAAAAACATTTTTTTTATCAAGATATCTTGACCAAACTCGGCAATTATAAGTTTTAGTAAGATCCTAACATATATGCTAAATTCTATTAAGATCGGACCACTATATCATATAGCTGCCATAGGAACGATCGGTCGAAAATTAAGTTTTTGTATGAAAATAGATTTTGTTTATCAAGATGTCTAGACCAAACTCTGCAATTATAAGCTTTAGTAAGATCCTCACATATATGCAAAATCCTATTAAGATCGGACCACTATTCATATAGCTGCCATAGGAACTATCGGTCGAAAATTAAGTTTTTGTATGAAAAAACATTTTGCTTATCAAGATATCTTGACCAAACTCGGCAATTGTAAGTTTTTGTAAGCTGCGCATATATATGCAAAATCCTATTAAGATCGGACCACTATATCATATAGCTGCCATAGGAACTATCGGTCGAAAATTAAGTTTTTGTATGAAAAAACATTTTGTTATCAAGATATCTTGACCAAACTCGGAATTTATTAGTTTTACTATACTCCTAATATATATATGCAAAATCCTATTAAGATCGGACCACTATATCATATAGCTGTCATAGGAACGATCGGTCGAAAATGAAGTTTTTGTATGAAAAAACATTTTGCTTATCAAGATATCTTGACCAAAGACGGCAATTATAAGTTTTAGTAAGCTCCGCATATATATGCAAAATCCTTTAAGATCGGACCACTATATCATATAGCTGCCATAGGAACTATCGATCGAAAATTAAGTTTTTGTATGAAAAAACATTTTGCTTATCAAGATATCTTGACCAAACTCGGCAATTATAAGTTTTAGTTAGCTCCTCATATATGTGCAAAATCCTTTTAAGATCGGACCACCTATCATATAGCTTCATAGGAACGATCGGTCGAAAATTAAGTTTTTGAATGAAAATAGATTTTGTTTATCAAGATGTCTAGACCAAACTCTGCAATTATAAGTTTTAGTAAGATCCTCACATATATGCAAAATCCTATTAAGATCGGACTGCTATATCATATAGCTGCCATAGGAACGATCGGTCGAAAATGAAGTTTTTGTATGAAAAAACATTTTGCTTATCAAGATATCTTGACCAAACTCGGCAATTATAAGTTTTAGTAAGCTCCGCATATATATGCAAAATCCTATTAAGATCGGACCACTATATCATATAGCTGCCATAGGAACTATCGGTCGAAAATTAAATTTTTGTATGAAAAAACATTTTTTTATCAAGATATCTTGACCAAACTCGGCAATTATAAGTTTTAGTAAGATGCTAACATATATGCAAAATCTATTAAGATCGGACCACTATATCATATAGCTGCCATAGGAACGATCGGTCGACAATTAAGTTTTTGTATGAAAATAGATTCTGTTTATCAAGATGTCTAGACCAAACTCTGCAATTGTAAGTTTTAGTAAGATCCTCACATATATGCAAAATCCTATTAAGATCGGACTACTATATCATATAGCTGCCATAGGAACGATCGGTCGAAAATGAAGTTTTTGTATGAAAAAACATTTTGCTTATCAAGATATCTTGACCAAACTCGGCAATTATAAGTTTAGTAAGCTCCCATATATATGCAAAATCCTTTTAAGATCCGATCACCATATCATATAGCTGCCATAGGAACGATCAGTCGAAAATTAAGTTTTTGTATGAAAATAGATTTTGTTTATCAAGATATCTTGACCGAACTCGGAATTTATTAGTTTACTTTACTCCTAATATATATATGCAAAATCCTATTAAGATCGGACCACTATATCATATAGCTGTCATAGGAACGATCGGTCGAAAAATAAGTTTTGTTTGAAAAAAACATTTTGTTTATCAAGATATCTTAACCAAATCGGCAATTATAAGTTTAGTAAGATCCTAACAATCATGCAAAATCCTATTAAGATCGGACCACTATATCATATAGCTGCCACAGGAACGATTGGTCGAAAATGAAGTTTTTGTATGAAAAAACATTTTGCTTATCAAGATATCTTGACCAAACTTGGCAATTGTAAGTTTTAGTAAGCTGCGCATATATATGCAAAATCCTATTAAGATCGGACCACTATATCATATAGCTGCCATAGGAACTATCGGTCGAAAATTAAATTTTTGTATGAAAAAACATTTTTTTATCAAGATATCTTGACCAAACTCGGCAATTATAAGTTTTAGTAAGATCCTCACATATATGCAAAATCCTATTAAGATCGGACTGCTATATCATATAGCTGCCATAGGAACGATCGGTCGAAAATGAAGTTTTTGTATGAAAAAACATTTTGCTTATCAAGATATCTTGACCAAACTCGGCAATTATAAGTTTTAGTAAGCTCCGCATATATATGCAAAATCCTATTAAGATCGGACCACTATATCATATAGCTGCCATAGGAACTATCGGTCGAAAATAAATTTTTGTATGAAAAAACATTTTTTTTATCAAGATATCTTGACCAAACTCGGCAATTATAAGTTTTAGTAAGATGCTAACATATATGCAAAATCCTATTAAGATCGGACCACTATATCATATAGCTGCCATAGGAACGATCGGTCGACAATTAAGTTTTGTATGAAAATAGATTCTGTTTATCAAGATGTCTAGACCAAACTCTGCAATTGTAAGTTTTAGTAAGATCCTCACATATATGCAAATCCTATTAAGATCGGACTACTATAATATATAGCTGCCATAGGAACGATCGGTCGAAAATGAAGTTTTTGTATGAAAAAACATTTTGTATCAAGATTCTTGACCAAACTCGGCATTATAAGTTTTAGTAAGCTCCCATATATATGCAAAATCCTTTAAGATCGGATCACCATATCATATAGCTGCCATAGGAACGATCAGTCGAAAATTAAGTTTTTGTATGAAAATAGATTTGTTTATCAAGATATCTTGACCGAACTCGGAATTTATTAGTTTACTTTACTCCTAATATATATATGCAAAATCCTATTAAGATCGGACCACTATATCATATAGCTGCCATAGGAACTATCGGTCGAAAATTAAATTTTTGTATGAAAAAACATTTTTTTATCAAGATATCTTGACCAAACTCGGCAATTATAAGTTTTAGTAAGATGCTAACATATATGCAAAATCCTATTAAGATCGGACCACTATATCATATAGCTGCCATAGGAACGATCGGTCGACAATAAGTTTTTGTATGAAAATAGATTCTGTTTATCAAGATGTCTAGACCAAACTCTGCAATTGTAAGTTTTAGTAAGATCCTCACATATATGCAAAATCCTTTTAAGATCGGATCACCATATCATATAGCTGCCATAGGAACGATCAGTCGAAAATTAAGTTTTGTATGAAAATAGATTTTGTTTATCAAGATCTTGACCGAACTCGGAATTTATTAGTTTTACTTTACTCCTAATATATATATGCAAAATCCTATTAGATCGGACCACTATATCATATAGCTGCCACAGGAACGATTGGTCGAAAATGAAGTTTTTGTATGAAAAAACATTTTGCTTATCAAGATATCTTGACCAAACTTGGCAATTGTAAGTTTTAGTAAGCTGCCGCATATATATGCAAAATCCTATTAAGATCGGACCACTATATCATATAGCTGCCATAGGAACTATCGGTCAAAAATTAAGTTTTGTATGAAAATACATTTTGTTTATCAAGATATCTTGACCAAACTCGGAATTATTAGTTTAACCTTACTCCTAATATATATATGAAAAATCCTATTAAGATCGACCACTATATCTAGCTGTCATAGGAACGATCGGTCGAAAATGAAGTTTTGTATGAAAAAAACATTTGCTTATCAAGATATCTGACCAAACTCGGCAATATAAGTTTTGGTAAGCTCCGCATATATGTGCAAAATCCTATTAAGATCGGACCACTATATCATATCGCTGCCATAGGAACTATCGGTCGAAAATTAAGTTTTGTATGAAAAAACATTTTGTTATCAAGATATCTTGACCAAACTCGGCATTATAAGTTTTAGTTAGCTCCTCATATATGTGCAAAATCCTTTTAAGATCGGACCACCTATCATATAGTTCCATAGGAACGATCGGTCGAAAATTAAGTTTTTGAATGAAAATAGATTTTGTTTATCAAGATGTCTAGACCAAACTCTGCAATTATAAGTTTTAGTAAAGACCTCACATATAAGCAAAATCCTACTAAGATCGGACTACTATATCATATAGCTGCCATAGGAGCGATCGGTCGAAAATAAGTTTTTGTATGAAAAAACATTTTGCTTATCAAGATATCTGACCAAACTCGGCAATTATAAGTTTTAGTAAGCTCCGCATATATGTGCAAAATCCTATTAAGATCGGACCACTATATCATATCGCTGCCATAGGAACTATCGGTCGAAAATAAGTTTTTGTATGAAAAAACATTTTGCTTATCAAGATATCTTGACCAACTCGGCAATTATAAGTTTTAGTAGTCCTCATATATGTGCAAAATCCTTTTAAGATCGGACCACCTATCATATAGCTTCCATAGGAACGATCGGTCGAAAATTAAGTTTTTGAATGAAAATGATTTTGTTTATCAGATGTCTAGACCAAACTCTGCAATTATAAGTTTTAGTAAAGACCCACATATATGCAAATCCTATTAAGATCGGACCACTATATCATATAGCTGCCATAGGAACTATCGGTCGAAAATAAAGTTTTTGAATGAAAATAGATTTTGTTATCAAGATGTCTAGACCAAACTCTGCAATTATAAGTTTTAGTAAGATCCTCACATATATGCAAAATCCTATTAAGATCGGACTACTATATCATAAGCTGCCATAGGAACGATGGGTCGAAAATGAAGTTTTTGTATGAAAAAATTTTGCTTATCAAGATATCTTGACCAAAGTCGGCAATATAAGTTTTAGTAAGCTCCGCATATATATGCAAAATCCTATTAAGATCGGACCACTATATCATATAGCTACCTAGGAACTATCGGTCGAAAATTAAGTTTTTGTATGAAAAAACATTTTGCTTATCAAGATATCTTGACCAAACTCGGCAATTATAAGTTTTATTAATCTCCCCATATATATGCAAAATCCTTTAAGATCGGAACACCATATCATATAGCTGTCGTAAGAACGATCGGTCGAAATTAAGTTTTGTAGAAAAACATTTTTTTTATCAAGATATCTTGACCAAACTCGGCAATTATAGTTTTAGTAAGATGCTAACATATATGGAAATCTATTAAGATCGGACCACTATATCATGATGCTGCCATAGGAACGATCGGTCGAAAATAAGTTTTTGTGTGAAAATAGATTTGTGTTATCAAGATGTCTAGACCAAACTCTGCAATTATAAGTTTAGTAAGATCCCACATATAAGCCAAATCCTATTAAGATCGGACTACTTATCATATAGCTGCCATAGGAACGATCGGTCGAAAATGAAGTTTTTGTATGAATAAACATTTTGCTTATCAAGATATCTTGACCAAACTCGGCAATATAAGGTTTAGTAAGCTCCGCATATATATGCAAAATCCTATTAAGATCGGACCACTATATCATATAGTTGCCATAGGAACTATCGGTCGAAAATTAAGTTTTGTATGAAAAACATTTTGGTTATCTTGACCAAACTCGGAATTTATTAGTTTTACTTTACTCCTAATATATATATGCAAAACCTATTAAAGTCGGACCCACTATATCATATAGCGTCATAGGAACGATCGGTCGAAAATTAAGTTTTTGTATGAAAAAACATTTTGTCTATCAAGATATCTTGACCAAACTCGGCAATTATAAGGTTAGTAAGATCCTAACATATATGCGAAATCCTATTAAGATCGGACCACTATATCATATAGCTGCCATAGGAACGATCGGTCGAAAATTAAGTTTTTGTATGAAAAAACATTTTGCTTATCAAGATGTCTTGAGCAAAACTCGGCATTTATAAGCTTTACTATACTCCTCATATGCATGTAAAATCTATTTAGATCGGATGCTATATCATATAGATGCCACAGGAACGATGGGTCGAAATGAAGTTTTGTATGAAAAACACATTTGTTTATCAAGATATCTTGACCAAACTCGGCAATTATAAGTTTAGTAAGCTCCTCATATATATGCAAAAATTCTTTTAAGATCGGACACCATATCATATAGCTGCCATAGGAACGATCAGTCGAAAATAAGTTTTGTATGAAAATAGATTTTGTTTATCAAGATGTCTAGACCAAACTTGAATTATAAGTCTTAGTAAGATCCTCACATATATGCAAAATCCTTTAAGATCGGACTGCCATAGGAACTATCGATCGAAAATGAAGTTTTTGTATGAAAAACATTTTGTTATCAAGATATCTTGACCAAATCGGAATTTATTAGTTTTACTTTACTCCTAATATATATGCAAAATCCTATCTAATAGGATCGGACCACTATGTATATAGCTGTCATAGGAACGATCGGTCGAAAATTAAGTTTTTGTATGAGAAAACATTTTGTTTATAAGATATCTGACCAACTCGGCAATTATAAGTTTTAGTAAGATCTAACATATATGCAAAATTCTATTAAGATCAGACCACTATATCATATAGCTGCCATAGGAACGATCGGTCGAAAATTAAGTTTTGTATGAAAAAACATTTTGCTTATCAAGATATCTTGAGCAAACTCGGCAATTATAAGTTTTAGTAAGCTCCGCATATATATGCAAAATCCTATTAAGATCTGACCACTATCATATAGCTGCCATAGGAACTATCGGTCGAAAATTAAGTTTTTGTATGAAAAACATGTTGTTTATCAAGATATCTTGACCAAACTCGGATTTATTAGTTTTACTTTACTCAAAATATATATATGCAAATCCTATTAAGATCAGACCACTATATCATATAGCTGCCAGGAACGATCGGTCGAAAATTAAGTTTTTGTATGAAAAAAACATTTTGCTTATCAAGATATCTTGAGCAAATCGGCAATTATAAGTTTTAGTAAGCTCCGCATATATATGCAAAATCCTATTAAGATCGGACCACTATATCATATAGCTGCCATAGGAACTATCGGTCGAAATTAAGTTTTGTATGAAAAACATTTTGTTTATCAAGATATCTTGACCAAACTCGGAATTTATTAGTTTTACTTTACTCCAAATATTTATATGCAAAATCCTATTAAGATCGACCCACTATATCATATAGCTGTCATAGGAACGAGCGGTCGAAATTCAGTTTTTTATGAAAAAACATTTTGTTTATCAAGATATCTTGACCAAAACTCGGCAATTATAAGTTTTAGTAAGATCCTAACATATATACAAAATCCTATTAAGATCAGACCACTATATCATATAGCTGCCATAGGAAACGATCGGTCGAAAATTAAGTTTTTGTATGAAAAAACATTTTGCTTATCAAGATATCTTGAGCAAACTCGGCAATTATAAGTTTTAGTAAGCTCGCATATATATGCAAAATCCTATTAAGATCGGACCACTATATCATAGCTGCCATAGGAACTATCGGTCGAAAATTAGTTTTTGTATGAGAAAAATTTTGCTTATCAAGATATCTTGACCCAAACTCGGCAATTATAAGTTTAGTAAGCTCCGCATAATATGCAAATCCTATTAAGATCGGACAAATATATCATATAGTTGCCATTGGAACTATCGGTCGAAATAAGTTTTTGTATGAAAAACATTTTGTTTATCAAGATATCTTGACCAAACTCGGAATTTATTAGTTTTACTTTACTATAATATATTATGCAAAATCCTATTAAGAAGGACCACTATATCATATAGCTGTCATAGGAACGATCGGTCGAAATTAAGTTTTTGTATGAAAAAACATTTTGTTTATCAAGATATCTTGACCAAATCGGCAATTATAAGTTTTAGTAAGATCCTAACATATATGCAAAATCCTATTAAGATCAGACCACTATATCATATAGCTGCCATAGGAACGATCGGTCGAAAAATTAAGTTTTGTATGAAAAAAACATTTTGCTTATCAAGATTCTTGAGCAAACTCGCAATTATAAGTTTTAGTAAGCTCCGCATATATATGCAAAATCTATTAAGATCGGACCACTATATCATATAGCTGCCATAGGAAATATCGGTCGAAAATTAAGTTTTTGTATGAAAAACATTTTGGTTTATCAAGATATCTTGACCAAACTCGGAATTTATTAGTTTTACTTTACTCCAAATATATATATGCAAAATCCTATTAAGATCGGACCACTATATCATATAGCTGTCATCGGACGATCGGTCGAAAATTAAGTTTTGTATGAAAAAACATTTTGTTTATCAAGATATCTTGACCAAACTCGGCAATTATAAGTTTTAGTAAGCTCCCCATATATATGCAAGTCCTTTAAGATCGGACTCATATCATATAGCTGCCATATGAACGATCAGTCGAAAATTAAGTTTTTGTATAAAAATAGATTTGTTTATCAAGATGTCTAGACCAAACTCTGCAATATAAGTTTAGTAAGATCCTCACATATATGCAAAATCCGTTTAAGATCGGACCAATATATCATATAGATGGCCATAGGAACGATCGGTCAAAAATTAAGTTTTTGTATGAAAAACATTTTGTTTATCAAGATATCTTGACCGAACTCGGCAATTATAAGATTTAGTATGGTTTTCATATATATGCAAAATTCTTTTAAGATCGGACCACTATATCATATAGTGCCATAGGAACGATCGGTCAAAAAATTATGTTTTGTATGAAAAAACATTTTGTTTATCAAGATATCATGACCAAACTCGGCAATTATAGTTTACTAAGCTCTCACAAATATGCAAAATCCTATTAAGATCGGACCTCTATATCATATAGCTGCCATAGGAACGATCGGTCAAAAATTAAGTTTTTGTATGAAAAAACATTTTGTTTATCAAGATATCTTGACCGAACTCGGCAATTATAAGATTTAGTAAGGTTTTCATATATATGCAAAATTCTTTTAAGATCGGACCACTGTATCATATAGCTGTCATCGGAACGATCAGTCGAAAATTAAGTTTTTGTATGAAAAAA